>OW818031.2:114690914-115290914 GCA_942486065.2 Calliphora vomitoria
CCTTTAAAATACATATGATATAAAACAATATAGAGGCATGTTTAAGGGTATTATATATAGCTTCATATTAAGTTTTAAGTATGTGGTCGCCCTTTTGAGTTTGTCCCCAAAATGCCATCTTTCCTCCGTGCTGTTATCTTTTTGTCTATTTGTAACACATTTTCAATTTTTAATTTAATACAACCCTAACAAATTATAACTCCCACAGCATAAATTAAAACAAGTCAAACACACACCCTAAAAAAAATAAAAAATTAACTTAACCATGTTAAACTAACGTTTATATACTAACTTCCATAGCGATAAAAAAAAACTCAACTAAAATCAACCAATTGACCCTTATCTTTTCAACGTACGAATTAAATGCATTGAAGCATTCAATAGAAAACAGCAAAAGCTGTAACACGTACAAAATTGTTAAAGGTTTTTTTCTTTCCACATGCATCCAATTATGATTTTCTTACGCACTACTTAACATTATAAAGGACTTCTTAAATTTTAGACTTATATTTTTAGATTCTAATTTTTTTTTTCTTCATAAATACACACATCAACATTTTTGTGGTCAATTGACAACAAAATTCAACCCAAATTGGTATAAAAAAATACAACCTACTGAGAAAAATTAAAACATGGTGGGTGGCTTTGTGGAACATACACAGTAGAAACAAATTGTTAAATAATATATTTTTGCTTCCAAATTGTGGCAGTAAATCCCCCAAACTTACGTTGCATGTGTAGATGATGTGTTTGAAATACGAATAAAATAAAATCGAATAGATTACATATAAAAGAAAGAAGTACCGAAACATGTAGACAACAATGATGTTGAAGAAAATGACAAGAACAAGGCAAATGACTTTGAGACTTAAGACTTAAAGTTTGAATGTGCGTATGTAACTGCACAGTGGTGCAAAGAAGTGTTAAAAAAGAAACTTAAAACTTTTTCTTCTGACTAAAAAATGATAACCTTTTCTATAGAAAAGATCATCAAAATATGATGAACTTTTCTATAGAAAAGATCATCAAAATATGATGAACTTTTCTATAGAAAAGATCATCAAAATATGATGAACTTTTCTATAGAAAAGATCATCAAAATATGATGAACTTTTCTATAGAAAAGATCATCAAAATATGATGAACTTTTCTATAGAAAAGATCATCAAAATATGATGAACTTTTCTATAGAAAAGATCATCAAAATATGATGAACTTTTCTATAGAAAAGATCATCAAAATATGATGAACTTTTCTATAGAAAAGATCATCAAAATATGATGAACTTTTCTATAGAAAAGATCATCAAAATATGATGAACTTTTCTATAGAAAAGATCATCAAAATATGATGAACTTTTCTATAGAAAAGATCATCAAAATATGATGAACTTTTCTATAGAAAAGATCATCGAAATATGATGAACTTTTCTATAGAAAAGATCATCAAAATATGATGAACTTTTCTATAGAAAAGATCATCAAAATATGATGAACTTTTCTTTAGAAAAGATCATCAAAATATGATGAACTTTTTTTTAGAAAAGATCATCAAAATATGATGAACTTTTCTATAGAAAAGATCATCAAAATATGATGAACTTTTTTTTAGAAAAGATCATCAAAATATGATGAACTTTTCTATAGAAAAGATCATCAAAATATGATGAACTTTTCTATAGAAAAGATCATCAAAATATGATGAACTTTTCTATAGAAAAGATCATCAAAATATGATGAACTTTTCTATAGAAAAGATCATCAAAATATGATGAACCTTTCTATAGAAAAGATCATCAAAATATGATGAGCTTTTCTATAGAAAAGATCATCAAAATATGATGAACCTTTCTATAGAAAAGATCATCAAAATATGATGAATCTTTCTATAGAAAAGATCATCAAAATATGATGAACCTTTCTATAGAAAAGATCATCAAAATATGATGAACTTTTCTATAGAAAAGATCATCAAAATATGATGAACTTTTCTATAGAAAAGATCATCAAAATATGATGAACTTTTCTATAGAAAAGATCATCAAAATATGATGAACTTTTCTATAGAAAAGATCATCAAAATATGATGAACTTTTCTATAGAAAAGATCATCAAAATATGATGAACTTTTCTATAGAAAAGATCATCAAAATATGATGAACTTTTCTATAGAAAAGATCATCAAAATATGATGAACTTTTCTATAGAAAAGATCATCAAAATATGATGAACTTTTCTATAGAAAAGATCATCAAAATATGATGAACTTTTCTATAGAAAAGATCATCAAAATATGATGAACTTTTCTATAGAAAAGATCATCAAAATATGATGAACTTTTCTATAGAAAAGATCATCAAAATATGATGAACTTTTCTATAGAAAAGATCATCAAAATATGATGAACTTTTCTATAGAAAAGATCATCAAAATATGATGAACTTTTCTATAGAAAAGATCATCGAAATATGATGAACTTTTCTATAGAAAAGATCATCAAAATATGATGAACTTTTCTATAGAAAAGATCATCAAAATATGATGAACTTTTCTTTAGAAAAGATCATCAAAATATGATGAACTTTTTTTTAGAAAAGATCATCAAAATATGATGAACTTTTCTATAGAAAAGATCATCAAAATATGATGAACTTTTTTTTAGAAAAGATCATCAAAATATGATGAACTTTTCTATAGAAAAGATCATCAAAATATGATGAACTTTTCTATAGAAAAGATCATCAAAATATGATGAACTTTTCTATAGAAAAGATCATCAAAATATGATGAACTTTTCTATAGAAAAGATCATCAAAATATGATGAACCTTTCTATAGAAAAGATCATCAAAATATGATGAGCTTTTCTATAGAAAAGATCATCAAAATATGATGAACCTTTCTATAGAAAAGATCATCAAAATATGATGAACCTTTCTATAGAAAAGATCATCAAAATATGATGAACCTTTCTATAGAAAAGATCATCAAAATATGATGAACTTTTCTATAGAAAAGATCATCAAAATATGATGAACTTTTCTATAGAAAAGATCATCAAAATATGATGAACTTTTCTATAGAAAAGATCATCAAAATATGATGAACTTTTCTATAGAAAAGATCATCAAAATATGATGAACTTTTCTATAGAAAAGATCATCAAAATATGATGAACTTTTCTATAGAAAAGATCATCAAAATATGATGAACTTTTCTATAGAAAAGATCATCAAAATATGATGAACTTTTCTATAGAAAAGATCATCAAAATATGATGAACTTTTCTATAGAAAAGATCATCAAAATATGATGAACTTTTCTATAGAAAAGATCATCAAAATATGATGAACTTTTCTATAGAAAAGATCATCAAAATATGATGAACTTTTCTATAGAAAAGATCATCAAAATATGATGAACTTTTCTATAGAAAAGATCATCAAAATATGATGAACTTTTCTATAGAAAAGATCATCAAAATATGATGAACTTTTCTATAGAAAAGATCATCAAAATATGATGAACTTTTCTATAGAAAAGATCATCAAAATATGATGAACTTTTCTATAGAAAAGATCATCAAAATATGATGAACTTTTCTATAGAAAAGATCATCAAAATATGATGAACTTTTCTATAGAAAAGATCATCAAAATATGATGAACTTTTCTATAGAAAAGATCATCAAAATTTGATGAACTTTTCTATAGAAAAGATCATCAAGATATGATGAACTTTTCTATAGAAAAGATCATCAAGATATGATGAGCTTTTCTATAGAAAAGATCATCAAGATATGATGAACTTTTCTATAGAAAAGATCATCAAGATATGATGAACTTTTCTATAGAAAAGATCATCATTTATTAGACACCCTTTCTTTTGACATTTTTCTATAGAGCACTCTTTTTGGTAGTCAGTTTTCTATAGAAAAATTTATATTTTAGATTATTTTCTTGGAAATATCTTATATTGCAGTAACATTTATTTAAAAAAACTGTCCTTTAGGTAAAATTTTTTGGGAACAAATTTTCACATTTCGTTCCCAGTTTTAGCCATTTCTAACCCACTGTTCGCTCGCTGCTGGACAAGAAATATAAATTATAATTCTGTCTGATGTTGATGTCTACTGACACACCTACATTGTCAACCACACATGGTCAGTGTGGCACTGACTGAAGAGATAACAGACCCAGTGCATGTGTGAAATTTTGCAAACAACTGCTGGAGAATTTCCCAACAGTTTCTAATTTCCAACAGCAAAAAATATGTCTGATCTATTTTATTTTATGTTTTTTGTATGTTTGAAAGAAAATACATTTTTGGCATAATTTTTTGTTTGTTGTTGGGTTTCCATTAGACTGGAATAGGAAGGAGTAGGAAAAACAAATTAAAATAAGTTTTGTAGCTTAAAGCTAAATAATAATATTTTTATAGTTTAATGAATTGAAGCATTAAAGCTGAATTAAGATGATGATGTGTTTCTCTTTGGGACTTTGACAAAAACTTAAAACATTCCTAAATATGCATTTAATCAGGCTTGAATACCTTTTTGGGTCTTTGTGCGAAAGCGAGTAGTAGTTGACAATCCTTTAGTGTTCAAGTATTTGGAAAAAAGGCAGCCAACATGTGAGTTGATTCCCATGAGTGAGAGATGTAAGTGTTTTGGCAGGATTTAAATAATAGTTAAAGCAACCTTTCCAGTGAATTCTCTTTGGCTGTTTGGTCAATTGCCATGGAGTGATTGTTTTCCATTTGCTGCTTTTAGTTGTAATTATACTTGAAATCCAGTGTCTTTAATTATGTTTAACAATAAATATGGATCATGGTTGAAGGAATAAATTAATTATTAATACTACGAGGAGGGTAAAACATAGTAGAATTTACCAAATGTTTACAACAACCCTCACTTCTCAATTTAACATTGTTCAATATATCTCCTTGTAAATGCCATTTTAAGTCAATTCAATTTGGTTTTCGCCATTTTATTTTTCTTCTTTATTAAATTCTTTGCTTTTTTTTCCTTCCCAAACTTAACTTTATTACAACAACTTTTAAACGTTTGTGTTGCACATACGTTTTTGCCCTGCTAGAGAAATTTTTTGTGTAATTTCCATATAAATACGCTTTATTTTATATCGAATTAATTATTAAGTTTAATTAAAATGCCACATGAGCAGAAGGTACACTTTTTTTGTGTATTTGCACAGCCAAACTATAATGAGCTGACAAACAAAAAGGAATGCGTCCGTCAACTGCAAAAAGACAACAAGAATTCGAGCGTAATACTCAAGCTGAGAGAAGGTATACATTAAGCTTTTAAATGAAGTTGAAAGAAAAATTTGATTAAGTGGCAATTTAAGGGACAATTTAAAAAAAAAGCTTTTAGCGACAAGGCAAATTAAATTGAAATTTTAATTTCATTATTAAAGGACATTTAGACTTAAAAAAAACTGTTTAATTGCTTGAAATTGTTCTATTGAAAATATCATCAGAAATAACCATTAATTCCTTCTACAATAAAGATCATTACGAACCGACGGACATATCTAGAGAAAATACCATCACACACTGCTCAACTCTTCTATAGAAACATCACATACAGTCAAACTTTTCTATAGAAAAGATCATAACGCAGTGATCAACTTTTCTATAGAAAAGATCATCACACAGTGATCAACTTTTCTAAAGAAAAGATCATCACACAATGATCAACTTTTCTATAGAAAAGATCATCACACAGTGATCAACTTTTCTATAGAAAAGATCATCACACAATGATCAACTTTTCTATAGAAAAGATCATCACACAGTGATCAACTTTTCTATAGAAAAGATCATGACACAGTGATCAACTTTTCTATAGAAAAGATCATCACACAGTGATCAACTTTTCTATAGAAAAGATCATCACACAGTGATCTACTTTTCTATAGAAAAGATCATCAAAAAATGATCAACTTTTCTATAGAAAAGATCATCACAAAATGATCAACTTTTCTATAGAAGAGATCATCACAAAATGATAAACTTTTCTATAGAAAGGATCATCAAAAAATGATCAACTTTTCTATAGAAAAGATCATCACAAAATGATAAACTTTTCTATAGAAAAGATCATCAAAAAATGATCAACTTTTCTATAGAAAAGATCATCACAAAATGATCAACTTTTCTATAGAAGAGATCATCACAAAATGATAAACTTTTCTATAGAAAGGATCATCAAAAAATGATCAACTTTTCTATAGAAAAGATCATCACAAAATGATCAACTTTTCTATAGAAAAGTACATCAGAATTGGATAAACTTTTCTGTAGAAGAGTTCACCACATTCCGAGTGACGTGATTGAAAAGCATATCTGAAGCCAATTAAATAATTTTTTTTTTGCGTTTAAAATAAACTTAATTTTTTTACTTAACTGTTTTTAGCTTCCTTAAAAAAAGATTTCCATTTTATCAAAATTTATTAAATCTTTTCTTTATCGACAATTTTAATTGGTTTTTTTTGCGAATTTTCAGAAATATGAAAAAGATTTTCTTTAAGAATTTAACACACAAAAATGTAAAGAAATATAAATAAAGAAAAAATGGAAAATTGTATAAATGAATTAAAATAAATTTTTCATTTTCTCTCTTTCACTCTTTTTATTACACTTCTCCTATAGCTGGCAGTAGTTGTTGTTGTTGTTTTTGCTCGTATTAATATTATTGTTGCTTTTGTTGTTGTAATGCACAATATAATCCTTTAAACACTTAACAATTCAATATTATTTTCAATTTACTTGAATGACATGCAATCGTATAGTATGAATCGTCTATATTCATTCACACACATCTACAGCATAAAATAAATATATTTATTTTTATGTGTGTGAGTTTTTTTTTTTTTTTTTTTCAAATAAATGTTATTAGTATGGGTGAGTTTGTGTATGTGTAAGTTATTCTTTATACAACATTTTGTCCATGTAATCATACATATATTGGATGTATGATTTAAAAGGTAAATTCAAGCACTTAAAGAAAAGTAACAGAAGAAATTGATTTAAAATTTCGAAAAAGTATTTTATAGAACCACAAGCTTTTCTACCATCCCTTATATTTCCGTGCAATGTTTAGATTATAGAGAATATGGTAACATTTCCTTTTTAAAATCTAAATTTTTTCTCCGTGTTTTTCAATTTGTTTAATATTATTCCTGTTAACTCTTAGTATGCTTGTATATTTCTTTACGTGTGTTTCTGTCTGTGTGTACGTGTTTGTGCTGAGTAAACTTTATTTTGATTTAAATGCCTGTAAAATAAAAAAATATATAAAAAACGCAGAGAATAATACAATGAATAACTTTTCAATCATATGAGTAGAGCATAAAAACACTTACAAATAAAAAAAAAATATGCATACATATGTATATGTAAGTTTTTACGATATAACTCATATATCGGCTAAATGAAACCCAGCAAATATACAAAATAAAAACATCTGTAAAAAGGATTATCAGAAATTGATATATTTTTCGATTTATAAGATCATGCTATGATGCACTCTTTTCTGTAGAAAAACTCATAGTTGGATACGCTTGTACTTTTTTATATAAAAGATCATCATAGTCTGATGAACTTTTCTATAGAAAAGATCATCCTAGTCTGATGAACTTTTCTATAGAAAAGATCATCCTAGTCTGATGAACTTTTCTATAGAAAAGATCATCCTAGTCTGATGAACTTTTCTATAGAAAAGATCATCCTAGTCTGATGAACTTTTCTATAGAAAAGATCATCCTAGCCTGATGAACTTTTCTATAGAAAAGATCATCCTAGTCTGATGAACTTTTCTATAGAAAAGATCATCCTAGTCTGATGAACTTTTCTATAGAAAAGATCATCCTAGTCTGATGAACTTTTCTATAGAAAAGATCATCCTAGTCTGATGAACTTTTCTATAGAAAAGATCATCCTAGTCTGATGAACTTTTCTATAGAAAAGATCATCCTAGTCTGATGAACTTTTCTATAGAAAAGATCATCCTAGTCTGATGAACTTTTCTATAGAAAAGATCATCCTAGTCTGATGAACTTTTCTATAGAAAAGATCATCCTAGTCTGATGAACTTTTCTATAGAAAAGATCATCCTAGTCTGATGAACTTTTCTATAGAAAAGATCATCCTAGTCTGATGAACTTTTCTATAGAAAAGATCATCCTAGTCTGATGAACTTTTCTATAGAAAAGATCATCCTAGTCTGCTGAACTTTTCTATAGAAAAGATCATCCTAGTCTGATGAACTTTTCTATTGAAAAGATCATCCTAGTCTGATGAAGTTTTCTATGGAAAAGATCATCCTAGTCTGATGAAGTTTTCTATGGAAAAGATCATCCTAGTCTGATGAACTTTTCTATAGAAAAGATCATCCTAGTCTGATGAACTTTTCTATAGAAAAGATCATCCTAGTCTGATGAACTATTCTATAGAAAAGATCATCCTAGTCTGATGAACTATTCTATAGAAAAGATCATCCTAGTCTGATGAACTTTTCTATAGAAAAGATCATCCTAGTCTGATGAACTTTTCTATAGAAAAGATCATCCTAGTCTGATGAACTTTTCTATAGAAAAGATCATCCTAGTCTGATGAACTTTTCTATAAAAAAGATCATCCTAGTCTGATGAACTTTTCTATAGAAAAGATCATCCTAGTCTGATGAACTTTTCTATAGAAAAGATCATCCTAGTCTGATGAACTTTTCTATAGAAAAGATCATCCTAGTCTGATGAACTTTTCTATATGAAAGTTCCGATGAACTTTCATATAGAAAAGATTATCCTAGTCTGATGAACTTTTTTATAGAAAAGATCATCCTAGTCTGATGAACTTTTCTGTAGAAAAGATCATCCTAGTCTGATGAACTTTTCTGTAGAAAAGATCAGTTTAGTCTGATAAACTTTTCTATAAAATATCTATTATATTTCTGTATTTTGTTGAAATTTTTCGCTGGACTCTGTCTCACCTACACAAATAAACACATGTTCGCTTGTGTGTTCTGCGTGTGTGTTCAAAAAACACAAGCAAGATAGATACAAAAAAAGCAGTGGGAAAACAGGAGAACTCAATACATTCAATAATAAAAATGCACCTGAACAGAATTATACAAACCTATCAACATATGCAGGGATTTGTATGTTAAGTTACAACAAATAATCATAGATTTCCGGAGAATCACAACAAAGACACAGGCATACACACTCACGTAAACTTCCAGATCCTTATAGACAATATTTACCAGAGAATGTAAACAATAAATTTAAAAAATAAAAGGAAATGTATCTACACACTTTTGTATACAAGAGTTAAAGGCTGGGTAACAATTTGTTCAATAAATTGTTACGTTGTGTATAAGAAGTATTGGATGGAGCTCATCAGCAATTGGCAAAAAACAACACTTCTACATTTCATTATTACAACAATACATGTAGACATACATATGTATGTAAATACTCGTACACACTAACTAAGAGATATACATAAATACACTAGTTCTGAAGACGATGGCAAACTAAACAGGGCTTTTAATGTTTAAGACATATTCCGGGTTATTAAAATGGTACAACTTAAAAAATCTAAGAATAAAGCTAAGAATACATACCATATACATATTATTCTCCATATTTAAGTTCGAATTTTTCACTTTAATTTTGTTGGAAACATATTTGACTTTAGCAATGAGTAGCAGAGACTTTTTGGTCAATCCTCGTACAATATTTTATTTTTATGTGTGTGCTTATGATTATCTTTATTTGTTAAATTTATATGACAATGTTTTTCTCTGTGTAATTGTAACATTTTCTGTTCAGGCGTGCGTAAGTTTTGAGTATGTATAAAATGTTTACGTCTTGTTGTTGTCATCGGGTATCCTTTTTATTTTTGCTAAAGTTGTTGTTGTTGTCGCATGTAGTTTAGTTTTCATTTCTTTTCATATCATTTCATTTCTTTGGTTACATTGTAGCCTGAATGAATGGTATGGTTGGCATTGAACATATTATTACTTGTCTTATTTCTTTTTTTTGTTTGTGCATATACAATCAAATAATCTACACCCATACATATGCATCAATATCCTTGTATACAAAACATACCTTTATATTCAATTTTAAGTTAAAAAGTTTCGATTGTTGTAGTAGTATGTGCTTGTGTTCTTATCATGGGTGCACCATTTCCACTTATAATCACAACCACTTAAATGTTAGAAAACTTCACCACAGTCTAAACAACTTTTCTATAGAAAAGATCATCACTGTTGTATGAACTTTCTATAGAAAAGATCATCACTGTCGTATGAACTTTTCTATAGAAAAGATCATCACTGTCGTATGAAATTTTCTATAGAACAGATCATCACTGTCGTATGAACTTTTCTATAGAAAAGATCATCACTGTCGTATGAACTTTTCTATAGAAAAGATCATCACTGTTGTATGAACTTTCTATAGAAAAGATCATCACTGTCGTATGAACTTTTCTATAGAAAAGATCATCACTGTCGTATGAACTTTTCTATAGAAAATATCATCACTGTCGTATGAACTTTTCTATAGAAAAGATCATCACTGTTGTATGAACTTTTCTATAGAAAATATCATCACTGTCGTATGAACTTTTCTATAGAAAGGATCATCACTGTCGTATGAACTTTTCTATAGAAAAGATCATCACTGTCGTATGAACTTTTCTATAGAAAAGATCATCACTGTCGTATGAACTTTTCTATAGAAAAGATCATCACTGTCGTATGAACTTTTCTATAGAAAAGATCATCACTGTCGTATGAACTTTTCTATAGAAAAGATCATCACTGTCGTATGAACTTTTCTATAGAAAAGATCATCACTGTCGTATGAACTTTTCTATAGAAAAGATCATCACTGTCGTATGAACTTTTCTATAGAAAAGATCATCACTGTCGTATGAACTTTTCTATAGAAAAGATCATCACTGTCGTATGAACTTTTCTATAGAAAAGATCATCACTGTCGTATGAACTTTTCTATAGAAAAGATCATCACTGTCGTATGAACTTTTCTATAGAAAAGATCATCACTGTCGTATGAACTTTTCTATAGAAAAGATCATCACTGTCGTATGAACTTTTCTATAGAAAAGATCATCACTGTCGTATGAACTTTTCTATAGAAAAGATCATCACTGTCGTATGAACTTTTCTATAGAAAAGATCATCACTGTCGTATGAACTTTTCTATAGAAAAGATCATCACTGTCGTATGAACTTTTCTATAGAAAAGATCATCACTGTCGTATGAACTTTTCTATAGAAAAGATCATCACTGTCGTATGAACTTTTCTATAGAAAAGATCATCACTGTCGTATGAACTTTTCTATAAAAAAGATCATCACTGTCGTATGAACTTTTCTATAGAAAAGATCATCACTGTCGTCTGAACTTTTCTAGGGAAATTTCATCTCATTGTATTTTCATAGTATTTTTAAATTCTCCAGGAAATGGTTTAGTTTATTTATGTCTTATGATTTAGTTCTAAGAAAATTGTTGTTTTGTGAAACACATCTAAGGAAATGTGCTCAAACCTACAGATAGATGAAATAATAGCACAAAATAGATGATGATGAAGAAAGAAAGGAAGCAAACATAAAAAAAAAAACAAACACATGCTTAGATCTGAATTTAACGAATCATGAAATACGATAATTGAACCATGCAGAGCTTCTATTGTCGAGAGGAATAATAAAATTCTTATATTAAATTTTTTTCTCTAGCTATCTCACTTCTGCTAGTAGTTTTCAGTTTCAACCAGTCTAAAACAGTTTTATATTTCAAAAATACTTACCCACCCCCTTTATATAACGACGAAAAAAAAAACAACAGCCAGAGATGAAAAAGAAACGAACTATTTTCCAAAGTTGTCATTGAATACATACAAGTTTTCTATAAGTTTCCAATGAAAGGTTTTCCTAGCACGTTCATTCTCTAACCCACTTACCAAACAGATGCCCATTGTTCGTCTATTGCAGGCGAATGATGACTGTGATGATGATGCTGATGATTTCTTTGCATTTCTACAATTTCTATAACCTAAAGTTTGTATATATTTTCGTTTTAAACTCGTATGTGTAAGTATCAGAAGATTCCAAATAATAAGAATAACTACAAATGTTCACTTAAAATAGAAAAGTAAAATCTTAAGTTTAAAATTATTTTTCAATATTTTCTTTTCTTGACTTTAAAAGATTTTTACTCTATGTAGGATATTCATGAATATTATAGCAAATGTTTAATGCTTCATATATGCATTACCCTAATTTCTTTATATGAATTTCATATGTAAAACTATGTTGTGTGCATGTGAATGAGTATTTGTCTAAATCACTTTTTGAAATGAAAATGAAATTATTTCATATGTGCTTGTATTCACTTAAACTTTTACTGATATAGTAATTGAATATTTTATATATTTATGAAGAAAAAAAGTCATCTCTTATTTATGCATAAAATACCTGAAAAGTATTTCAATTGCATTTCAACAATGAATTTAATAGCAACAAATTTACAAAGCTTGTAATGACAGAATTTTTGGAAGAATGAAAAAAATAGGAACATAACAAGCATGTTACAGTATCTTTTGTTTAATAAAGATTTTCATTTGTTTAAATTTAACGGATTTTTAATAAATAATCTTATACAAAAAGAGCTTTTCTTATCAGTAAGCTTTCTTTATCATTACTAAAAGTTATTTCGCTACATACACATCATTACACTGAAAGTAAAATCAACCAAGTTGGTCAGACAGTGACCATCTTTTCTATAGAAAAGTTGGTCAGTCAGTGACCATATTTTCTATAGAAAAGTTGGTCAGTCAGTGACCATATTTTCTATAGAAAAGTTGGTCAGTCAGTGACCATCTTTTCTATAGAAAAGTTGGTCAGTCAGTGACCATCTTTTCTATAGAAAAGTTGGTCAGTCAGTGACCATCTTTTCTATAGAAAAGTTGGTCAGTCAGTGACCATCTTTTCTATAGAAAAGTTGGTCAGTCAGTGACCATCTTTTCTATAGAAAAGTTGGTCAGTCAGTGACCATCTTTTCTATAGAAAAGTTGGTCAGTCAGTGACCATCTTTTCTATAGAAAAGTTGGTCAGTCAGTGACCATCTTTTCTATAGAAAAGTTGGTCAGTCAGTGACCATCTTTTCTATAGAAAAGTTGGTCAGTCAGTGACCATCTTTTCTATAGAAAAGTTGGTCAGTCAGTGACCATCTTTTCTATAGAAAAGTTGGTCAGTCAGTGACCATCTTTTCTATAGAAAAGTTGGTCAGTCAGTGACCATCTTTTCTATAGAAAAGTTGGTCAGTCAGTGACCATCTTTTCTATAGAAAAGTTGGTCAGTCAGTGACCATCTTTTCTATAGAAAAGTTGGTCAGTCAGTGACCATCTTTTCTATAGAAAAGTTGGTCAGTCAGTGACCATCTTTTCTATAGAAAAGTTGGTCAGTCAGTGACCATCTTTTCTATAGAAAAGTTGGTCAGTCAGTGACCATCTTTTCTATAGAAAAGTTGGTCAGTCAGTGACCATCTTTTCTATAGAAAAGTTGGTCAGTCAGTGACCATCTTTTCTATAGAAAAGTTGGTCAGTCAGTGACCATCTTTTCTATAGAAAAGTTGGTCAGTCAGTGACCATCTTTTCTATAGAAAAGTTGGTCAGTCAGTGACCATCTTTTCTATAGAAAAGTTGGTCAGTCAGTGACCATCTTTTCTATAGAAAAGTTGGTCAGTCAGTGACCATCTTTTCTATAGAAAAGTTGGTCAGTCAGTGACCATCTTTTCTATAGAAAAGTTGGTCAGTCAGTGACCATCTTTTCTATAGAAAAGTTGGTCAGTCAGTGACCATCTTTTCTATAGAAAAGTTGGTCAGTCAGTGACCATCTTTTCTATAGAAAAGTTGGTCAGTCAGTGACCATCTTTTCTATAGAAAAGTTGGTCAGTCAGTGACCATCTTTTCTATAGAAAAGTTGGTCAGTCAGTGACCATCTTTTCTATAGAAAAGTTGGTCAGTCAGTGACCATCTTTTCTATAGAAAAGTTGGTCAGTCAGTGACCATCTTTTCTATAGAAAAGTTGGTCAGTCAGTGACCATCTTTTCTATAGAAAAGTTGGTCAGTCAGTGACCATCTTTTCTATAGAAAAGTTGGTCAGACAGTGACCATCTTTTCTATAGAAAAGTTGGTCAGACAGTGACCATCTTTTCTATAGAAAAGTTGGTCAGACAGTGACCATCTTTTCTATAGAAAAGTTGGTCAGACAGTGACCATCTTTTCTATAGAAAAGTTGGTCAGACAGTGACCATCTTTTCTATAGAAAAGTTGGTCAGACAGTGACCATCTTTTCTATAGAAAAGTTGGTCAGACAGTGACCATCTTTTCTATAGAAAAGTTGGTCAGACAGTGACCATCTTTTCTATAGAAAAGTTGGTCAGACTGTGACCATTGGTCAGCCTATGAGCAGCTTTTCTATAGAAAAGTTGATCAGCCTATGAGCAGCTTTTCTATAGAAAAGTTGATCAAGCAGTTACTATCGTTTCTTTGGAAAAGTAGCTTAGATTGTGAGGAACTTTTTCATAGAAATGTATCTTGGTAATTTTTTATTGTAATTTTATTATATCGAAAGTGTACGTACATATATATAGAATAAAGTTTAATTAACTTTAAATCTTCTTATCATTAACTAATTACTTTACCTTGTCTTTACTTATTGTCTGTCATTGAAAAACCTTTTCCTATAAAAGATTTTCAAAATACACTGCGTAATAAAAACAACTCATTAGGTTTATTTATCTTATTTTTGTTTAAATAATTTTATTTGGCAAATAAAGCACTAAAACCTACAAAGTGTTTGTTAGTAGCTGCACATAAATAAATAAAGGAAATTTACATTCGACTTAACTCAAACAAAAGACAACTAAGAAAAGCTACAAATTAAAACTAAATGCAATTGTAAATTTATTTAAATAACTTATTTGCACACTAGATGTTTACTATTTAAACTAATGAAATGCAATAAATGTACTTTAGGGTGTAGCGCAACGGAGTGAGAGTGTTAAAAATATAATTAAATAAATAAAAACTTAAAATTATTAAGTTAAACTTAAAAATGTGGGGCAAGTTAAGAGAAATATATTTTAAATGATTTGCGTAAAACTAAAATTAAACTAACAAGGACTTGGTCCTCAAAATTAAAGCAATATTAAGATTTAATTTAAATATTTCAAATAAATTAGACAAATCGACTATATGAGCTGAAAATTAAAACGTTTCCCATTTTTTTTAGCAAACAGGATGTTCGTTACATTTTTCCAGCAAAAAAATAATTCTTAATGTGTTACAATCACTATTCGTTGTCCATAAATGTCTCTACATATTTAACACATATACAAAAAAGCATCATATTTACATTGTTTCTTATTGAAATTTATATCTTTATATAGAATAAATAACAAAAAAATATAAATAAAAATACAAATTATCATAAAAAATTATATGCATCATAAATTGGCATAAATATAAAAAATACAATAGCATATATAATATTACACATAGGTACAAGACAGTAGAGTTTAAAAATATAGCCATATTCACATGCACAATTTGATCAAACGAACTGTGATGATTTTTTCTATAAAAAATTTGATCGTATTGTGATGATCTTTTCTATAGAAAAGTTGATCGCACTGTGATGATCTTTTCTATAGAAAAGTTGATCGCACTGTGATGATCTTTTCTATACAAAAGTTGAATGCACTGTGATGATCTTTTCTATACAAAAGTAGATCGCACTGTGATGATCTTTTCTATAGAAAAGTTGATCGCACTGTGATGATCTTTTCTATAGAAAAGTTGATCGCACTGTGGTGATCTTTTCTATAGAAAAGTTGATCGCACTGTGATGATCTTTTCTATAGAAAAGTTGATCGCACTGTGATGATCTTTTCTATAGAAAAGTTGATCGCACTGTGATGATCTTTTTCTAAAGAAAAGATGAACAAAATGTTCCACAGAAAATTTGGTCATAATGTAATGAAATTTTCTAAATACTAGTTTTGATCTAAGTAGTTTTCTGTTTACATATTTTGTTCAAATATGTCATTAGACTATGCCCTATTTTTTATCCCTACTGCTGTTGCGAAAACAGATACTTATAAATAAATATAAAGATAGAAAATACAAAATAAAAAAGGTTATCACATTTCAATACACATAATAATAATTTCTCAATTACAATAATTGTTGGCATAAAAAACAAACTACATGGAAAAAATAAAGAACTAAATCCACAAGAACTTTTTTTCTACAGCAGCAGCAGCAGCTCTAGAAATAACAACAATAAATAAATAATGGACTTAAAAAGTACTAAAAAAAAAGAGTTGAATGCAATAACAAACAAAGTAACTCTATACGTTTTTTATTATTCGTTTTTGCTGACTCCACACTATGTTCCCGATTTCCATACACATTCATTAGATGATATAAGATGCTCTTTGGCGGCTGCCAGCGATGCCTGTAATGATGATGATGATAACGCTGTAGTCGAGGCGGAGGTTTGATCTTCATGCTGCAACTGCAATTGTTGCAGAGTCTGGCTGAAACTAACGCTCGAGGGTACATGTTGTAATGTTGACTTTTTCAAATTCGATTTCAACTTGTTGGACACAACCACCGTTGCGCCATCGCCAGCAGCCGTACAATGTTGCAAGTTGAAGTTGCAGTTGCCACGCGGCAGAGAGCTGGCGATTTTGTTTGTGTGAGAATTTATTTGCAGAAATCTACCCACATACAAAGCGGTTAGTGTGGCATAAATGACACCCATCACCGCACCGGCCAACACGTCCGACCAGTGATGCCAATAGTCGGCCACACGACTGAGCGAAATAAACCAGGCCATCGAGAGAAACAGAAACTGCAGCAAATGACGTAAGACACGCTGTATGCCGCGTCCACCGCGCCATATGGCATGCAAATAAAAGGCCAAAAATAACATGGCGTAAAACGACAGCGACGAATGGGCACTGGGGAATGACACATACAATTCCCTCAACTGCATCGCGGATAGATTAAGATTCGAACAGTAGTATTGCTCCACAAAAATATTACGATTTTTGGCATCTTCACAGGTGGTGCCGTCATTAAGCTGGGGCCTACAGGCCGTATAAAAGTGAGGCCTCAAACGTCGGACGACATTTTTCGCCAGCTCGGTGGACAGATAGGTGGCTATAAAACCAAAACTAAAGCAGCCCAAGCTAAAGGTGGCATTACGCAGATACTGCCTCAGGCGAAAATTGTGGCACAGGCGCATTATCTCCACCACACTCAGGAACAGCATGGGCAGCAAGAGCATGCAGACCAACAGCATGGGCACGGTTATTGTGCATTCGTGATATGGATAGCGTATGGTGAGGTCGGCACAAAAGAAACCGCGTTGATATGAACGCATATTTGGCTAGTTGATCGGTTACAATCTTTCAACAGCAGCCACTACAACAGCAACAATTACCACTCACGTTTATATTTAAATGTTTATGGTCACACATTTACGATCACTATTAAATGTAGTATTTTCTTTAAACGTTTTTGTATTATATTTTTGTTGTTGTTTATGGTTTGGAATGTTTTTGTTTAATGATTGGTTGTTTAGTTTTGACTGTTTAATTTTTGTGGTATTTTGTCACTTTTTCTCTATCTCAAAGATGTTTCAAATGTTTCTTTGTTGAGGTCTTTAATATTAATGATTTTTAAAGCAGTTTTTCTTTAAGTTATTTGAAAGTTTTTAGTTAAAATTTTTCCATTTGATTTCAATTTTCTTTTAATTTTTGGAATGAAACTGAAAATTGTTTGTTATTGCAGCAGTTGATACCCAAAATAATCAAGTATTGAATCTAGTTTGCAATAAAAATATTTCTAAAAATTCAAAGCTTTTACTCCATTACTCCAGACAAGTTCATAAACCCTAACAAAAATTAAACTTTTCTATAGAAAAGATCATCAATGTCTGATGAACTTTTCTATAGAAAAGATCATCAATGTCTGATGAACTTTTCTATAGAAAAGATCATCAATGTCTGATGAACTTTTCTATAGAAAAGATCATCAATGTCTGATGAACTTTTCTATAGAAAAGATCATCAATGTCTGATGAACTTTTCTATAGAAAAGATCATCAATGTCTGATGAACTTTTCTATAGAAAAGATCATCAATGTCTGATGAACTTTTCTATAGAAAAGATCATCAATGTCTGATGAACTTTTCTATAGAAAAGATCATCAATGTTTGATGAACTTTTCTATAGAAAAGATCATCAATGTTTGATGAACTTTTCTATAGAAAAGATCATCAATGTTTGATGAACTTTTCTATAGAAAAGATCATCAATGTTTGATGAACTTTTCTATAGAAAACGTGAGCTGATACTGTTGGTCAGCCACTGATCATATTTTCTGTGGAGAAGATCAAGATTTCTGTTAAAAAGTTGATCAGTTACTGATCAAGTTTTTTTTCTGTGACATAATCAAGCGTTTTGGGTATTAGAGTGTATTATGTATTAAAATCCCAAAAGTATGCTTATCAATTTTGTGGCTTCATTAATGCCATCATTTAATTAACAGCAATAAATTTAACAGTAAATTGAAATTTAACTGCAAATTTATTGTTAAATTTTATTGCAAATATTGCATTATAAACATTTTTATGTGATTTATTATGGCCTGAAGATTTGTCTAGCAATTCAAGATTTTACTGGTATTTTGTGTAGAAAATTTTGCGAAATATTTTGCAAGGAAAACAAAATTAAAAAACATTAAATTAAAAGTTCATTTGTAATTTATTTAGTTTTTGTTCAAATGTCTAAATGTAAGCAAAATTGTAAATAACAAATAATTCATCACTATGTCTTTGCCATTGTCTACAGGCCATACATTTTTAGTTTTCCAATAGTTGGTTGTCACAAATTGATTGGTTGAAGTGTTAGAGATCATTTTGTTAAAAAAGAAACTTTTTCTCTCCATTGTTTTTAATTTTTTTTTTTTTTTTTAATATGAATTTAATTTGTATATATTTGAAAATGATTTTCAATAATTTATTTTATTAATTTTTAATGTTTCTTTTATGGTGTTTGTGGCAGCAGGTTTTTATGCAGTTGTGATGGCTTGTTGCTCAACAAATATTTAGTTTTTTATTACAATATTTTAATTTTTTTCTTAATTTATTTATAATTAGGAAACAAAATATGTTAGTATAATTTTTGAAAAGTTTCTTGTTGTTTAAAAGGTGTGTTTTTGTGGAAAAAAAAGCAAAACAATAGCACCTCATTATTTAAGAGTCTTATCAATAGATGACATTCTTTTGGCTTTTTAATTTTCAGTTGATATTATCAGCTGCATAATTATCAATATTTTAGGTTTGTTGTTGTATAAATTATGTTTTTTTCTTGTTGCTTATAAATTATTAGTTGTTGGAAAGAAAAAATGTCTTTGAAATAAATAATAGGAAGGTCATATTTAATTACCCGACCCTTTGACTACTTAGAGATAATGACTAATATATTTAATTCAAGTAGACTTTTCAAGTAGAGATAATTTAGCAAATTTGAAAAAAATTAAAAAAAAAGAATAATAAAATGTGGTTTAAAGTTTGTTTTTACTAAAATAATTGTGAAACAAAACAATTTTAAAATTATATAGTTTGGAGGGATTGATTTTGCATCGCAAATATCGCGCATTTAAGCTGATCTGTGCCTCACTTTTTTAATTGTCTTGAGCTGGTTACTTTCCAAGCCGGTCCATATGATACCCTACACTGAGTAAATGAATAAAAAACTTTTTGCTTTAGAACATTCAAAAATGTATTATCGTTAGTGATTTTCGGAAGTGGGCCTTATATAGGAGCTATGATCAATTATGGAGCGATCGCCATGAAATTCGGTCGCGTGATTTAGTTCTATATGCAACTTGTTTCTGTTGAATTATATTTGGATAACAACATTTTAAAAGGGATTTATGCACGTTAAAGTGATTGTCGGAAGTGGGTCTTATATGGAAGCTATGATCAATTATGGACCGATCACTATGAAATGAAGTAGCATTATTTATTTCTATATGAAACTACTTTCAGCTAAATTTTTGAGCACAAGCTTACATGAACAGCCTGACGGACTGACAGACATTGTTTAATCAACTTAGAATCAACTAAGGGATTCTGAGTCGATCGTTATACTCTAAGGTGGGTGTTACACTAATATATTTGGGCGTTACAAACATCAGCACAAACGCATAATACCCTCCTCACTATGGTGTTGTCAGTTAAAAAATTATATTCTACAATTATTTAAGTCACAACATATGAACATTAAGTAAGTTAGATAGTTTAATAAAATAATCGTTAAATGCATTAAAATCAATTAAAAATTTTAATTACTACAAAAGTTTCGTAACAAGTAGTGAGTTAGCAGTAAGAAAAAACTACAAAAAAAAGTATTAGATATTATTATATTTACATAAAACAAATGGTTGCCAACAACGTATAAAAATATTGTAATTAAAACAAGAATTATGCAGAAAAATATGAAACAAATTTAACAACGAATTTCTTATATCGTTCAACTCTACAAACATACTTAGATGAGAGGAAATGCTATAAGAATAAGCAACTTTATCTGATATCTGATAGAACATAATTGCCCAATTCGCAATCGGTGTTGTATCGTTGTATGTCGTAATTTTTTTTTTTATTAATTGGTCAATTCACAAGGTCTCTTATCATGTCATATTGTCATAATGTCCTAATATTTCACAATGGTTTTTATTGCTTCTCAAGCCAAAAATGTCATAAAATAATGATACTTTCTATGCTATGTTTATTGTGTTATCGTAACGAAACAGCAGAGACCAACGCGAGTCGGTCGGTTCGACCAAAAGAGTCGGTTAAGCCGAGCCGCCGAATCGCGATATATTAGGACACTATGACAATATGACTGATAAGAGACCTTGTGAAATGACCAAATATTTTGTTTTTGTTTCGCAAAATTTAGTTTGAAAAATATTTATGACATACAATCTACAACGCTACGACATTGATTGTGAATTGTGCAAATATTTATTCAAATAATTAGAAGAAGACAAGACTCTCATTTTTTCTGCAACAACAAGAACAACATTTCTCTCTTCTCACATACAAGTTCTATGTGAATTCAACACACTTGTGAGAGAGTTAAAACTTCAAAGCTTTTTCTTTAAAATTGCAATCTATATAACATTGTTACAGATTATTATATACATTAAACAATTTGAAAATTATTTGAATTGAGGAATTTATATACACACAGAGAAAACAGATTCGTGATAGCAACCGAATTGGTAGCCAATCGAATGATTCGGTTGCACACATTGAATTTTTCGGTTATATCAACAGAAACTCAGTTGCTAAAGAAGAATTTCGGTTGAAGCAACCAAACTTTTGTTACCCCTTCTAAAATTTTGTAGTCACAACTGTAAAATTCGGTTACTAAGGTAGAATCATTCGATTGGCAACAAATTCGGTTGCTATCACGAATCTGTTTTCTCTGTGCAGAAAAAAACTATTTCCTAAACATTTAACAAATTTTTCCAATACATTCTTATATTCTTTTCACCCAAGGATACTTACTTTTATAGCAATCTAAGTTTGCCTACAGCGGCTATATTGTTGTATCAATCATGTATGAAAGTTGTTTAGGAGCAAGATACTGGCTAGATTTCTGTGTAGAAATACAGCCAGTTACTGGCTAGATTTCTGTATAGAAATACAGTCAGTTACTGGCTAGATTTCTGTATAGAAATACAGCCAGTTACTGGCTAGATTTCTGTATAGAAATACAGCCAGTTACTGGCTAGATTTCTATATAGAAATACAGCCAGTTACTGGCTAGATTTCTATATAGAAATACAGCCAATTACTGGCTAGATTTCTATATAGAAATACAGCCAGTTACTGGCTAGATTTCTATATAGAAATACAGCCAGTTACTGGCTAGATTTCTGTATAGAAATACAGCCAGTTTCTGGCTAGATTTCTATATAGAAATACAGCCAGTTACTGGCTAGATTTCTATATAGAAATAAAGCCAGTTACTGGCTAGATTTCTATATAGAAATACAGCCAGTTACTGGCTAGATTTCTATATAGAAATACAGCCAGTTACTGGCTAGATTTCTATATAGAAATACAGCCAGTTACTGGCTAGATTTCTATATAGAAATACAGCCAGTTACTGGCTAGATTTCTATATAGAAATACAGCCAGTTACTGGCTAGATTTCTATATAGAAATACAGCCAGTTACTGGCTAGATTTCTGTATAGAAATACAGCCAGTTACTGGCTAGATTTCTGTATAGAAATACAGCCAGTTACTGGCTAGATTTCTGTATAGAAATACAGCCACTTACTGGCTAGATTTCTGTATAGAAATACAGCCAGTTACTGGCTAGATTTCTGTATAGAAATACAGCCAGTTACTGGCTAGATTTCTGTATAGAAATACAGCCAGTTACTGGCTAGATTTCTGTATAGAAATACAGCCAGTTACTGGCTAGATTTCTGTATAGAAATACAGCCAGTTACTGGCTAGATTTCTGTATAGAAATACAGCCAGTTACTGGCTAGATTTCTGTATAGAAATACAGCCAGTTACTGGCTAGATTTCTGTATAGAAATACAGCCAGTTACTGGCTAGATTTCTGTATAGAAATACAGCCAGTTACTGGCTAGATTTCTGTATAGAAATACAGCCAGTTACTGGCTAGATTTCTGTATAGAAATACAGCCAGTTACTGGCTAGATTGTGTTTTATAACCATTGATAACGTGACTTGAGGAGAAATTGGAAAAAAGTGAATTTCGTCTGCCCAATAAGCATTATTTTTTGCGGAAAAAAACCATCACTCAAATAAAGGCTAAACTTGATAAATACTATGGAGACCAGGCACCATCAATTTCAATGGTAAAGAAGTAGTTTACTGAATTTAATTGTGGCAGTGCAAGTACGGAAAATGCCGAACGTTTTGTTGAAACAATTGAAAAAAAATCACGATATGGTCGATTGGAGATTGAAAGTGCGAGATATTGTGGAATCCATAGGCATCGCACATGGCCCACTGTATTCAATTTTGAATGATTGCTTGGGTATGAATTAGTTTTTCGCGTTTGCTCACAACCGGTTGCACAAAAGGGTATGAGCCGTTTCCATGACAAAAATGTATGAATCCGCCCTATTCTCCGAATTCAGCCTTGAATGACTATTTCTTGTTTCCAAACCTGTAGAAATGTTTCGGAAAGAGATTTAATTCCAACGATGGCCCCGTAAATCTTATTTTTTTGGAAGGGATCGCAAATGTATAAATTACAAACGGAATGACAAACTTAACGATTGCTTGTAAACAAAACATCCTCCGACAACTCTCCAATAGATTACATCTGGTGGGTAAAAAAACTACTTTCTAAATTGCAGTACAAAATGAACGTTTAAAGTAACTACAGTCCAGGTTACTTAGAGATACTAAAGTGACAATATACTAGACACTAGGTAAAAGGAATGTCAGTATATTTAAGCAAAAAGAAAATAAACTGTATGAGAATTATAACAACACAATTTGTATAAAATCAGTATGTATGTCTAAAGTGACAACACTTTAGATTACTTAGAGACACTTAAGTGACAAATGACTTCACGCTAGATTACCTGGCATGTGTAAGGTTACCAATTGACTTCTCTCTACACTACAAAGACCACATGCGTCCAAGTGATCAGACAATAGCGACAATTACTGTCTATAAGAGATACATTGACTGCTGAGAAATTATGAAGACATACCGTTCTTTATAAAGCATTTTATCAATGTATGTGTATTGTTCTGTTTAAATCCTTGTTTTTTTTTCTCGTTTATTCTCTTACACTACCGCTTCTAAAAAGCGACTTTTCGTAAGTGCACGAACAAATTTGTATTCCTAATTGTTCCGAAAATAAGCTAAATTTATATTAGGGTATGTGTCTGGCGTAAATCTTATAATTCTTAAAAATGAATAATGTATGACTGAGACCACTATCGTAGTCACTGGTATATAATTTACTGCAATTGAATAAAATCTTTTAAACATTTTTACAGCCACAATCAGCAAAGATGGAGGTATATTGATTTTGTCATTCCATTTGTAACATTTCAAAATATTGGTCGTAAAACAAAAAGTATATATGTATATGCTGGGCAGGCGCGGATGCAGTTCATTCATTTGGGTTTAGAAAAATCAAAATTTGTTCTTCAAATTCCTTTTTTTCTTCTTTTTTATATGAAAACTTTTTGTTTTTGGGGGGAATTCCTATTTCATCCCCTCTGGATCCTCGTCTGATCCTGGCTCCTCATGATATTCTAAGGCGATCCGTTGAAAAACCTATAGGGCCCAAACGAAAGGGCTAGCCACAAATACTCTTTGTTGATAGTGTTTGTTTGGTTTCACAAATGGGCAATATCGGTCCATGAGTTCAGCTAGCCACCATACAAATATCCCCCAGGAAAGACGGAAGTGACTTGAACATTCATAATTGGCCTAAAATAATTAATATAGCGATGAAATTGGACATAAACAAGTTTTACATTGGATGTGTGACTAAAAACGCGAGATTTACAATAGATTGCTTATATTTTGAAAGCGGTTTTCATTTTTAATAACATATATGTCATTTTGAAGGGTATATTTCTGTCATTTATTCCCCTTAGTTATTGAACATTATAGTGAAAACAACAAGTATTTGTATGCGGGAAGTTTTGCTTTACTCTTTGATTTGAAAAAAGTGCCGCTGAAACACACTTACTGCTCTACAAAGCTTATGGTGAATGTTTTCCATCAGTTTTTATCGTGCGATAGATGGTTTATACGGTTAAGAAGTGGTGATTTTGACACGGAATGACAAATATCTCCCAGGCCAGCCCAAAAGAGTTTGAAGACCAATAATTGGAGGCATTACTACATGAAAATTGTTGTAAAACTCAACAAGAGTTTGTAAAATCATTGGAAGCTACTCAATTTCAAAACGTTTGCAAGCATCAGGATTCATCCAAAAGCATGGAAATTGAGTACCATACGAATCGAAGCTGAGACACCTTGAAAGACGATTTTGTATGTCTGAAATGATGCTTTTTTTTGTATGTCTGAAATGGTGCCTAAACATAACTTATAAATTACGATAACCCTAAGCGTAAGAGATCATATGTGAAGCCCGACCAACCAGCCAACTTGACACCAAAGCCAAATATCCATGGCGCTAAGCTAATGCTCTGTATTTGGTGATACCAAAAGGGTCCTATCTATAAAGAGCTGCTGAAATCTGGCTGGACCACCACAGGGATGCTTTACCGAATGCAACTGATTCGCTTGAATCAAGTATTGGTCGACAAATGCCCAGAATATGCGGCCAGACATGAAACTGTAATATTCCATCATGACATCGCTAGGCCATGTATTGTAATACCTGTTAAAAACTATTTAGAAATAAGTGGTTGGGAGGTTTTGCCTCACCTGCCTTATAGTTCAGATCGTGTCCCGTCAGAATGCTATTTTTCGATGCAGAACGGGGATACGCTTAACTTTGAAACAAAGTATCCCAAATTGGCTTGATACGTTCATGGCCTCAAAAAATTAATAGTTCTATGGGCTCGGAATCCATATGCTGCCAGAAAGATGGGAAAAGGTCATAGCTAACAATTGCCAATACTTTTTATAGATTTACATTGTACAAATGTTTCAAAATAAAAGCCTCATACACCCAATATATATGATGATATAAACATAAATTTCGACATAAGTCATTTAAAGTTTTAAGACATTAATCACTCTAACAAATTCTGTACAGTTCGAATTATAACTAATTCAAATCCCCATAGAAGACCAAAACTACATATTGCTGGTGGGTAGTTATACAAGATTAAAATTCAAGCATGAAGCATGGAATTCAATGTTTTTCCTTTAATTGCATAACAAAACAATTTATAGAATTTTGTGATTTGTTTCCAAAGTTATATGTTTTCAAGATTTTTTTGTTTAGGCAAATAGTTTGCAAATGTTTTAAGGACAAGCCTTTAAATATCTAGAATAATTTCAAAATTTTCCTTTTTCATTGAGTATTGAACATTTGTCTGGAGTAAATTGAGTATTTATTTTAGATTTCTTATGCTGGCGCTTTGTTTGCCTTTTAAGGTAATTTAATTATTCACTTATAAATCACTTATTTGTAGGCACTTTTTGTTTTATGTTTTATTAAATTTTTCTTTATTAAGAGAAGTATTTTTTATTTCATTCATAGATAATTTACAACTTCCCACTTTTATTTATTTGTTTTTACTATTATTTAGTATCTGTTGTCGTATTTGTTAAGACTTGATTAAGTTTTTTTTGATTGAGTAATTTGTTTTGTGTTTTGTTTTTATTCTTCTTTTTATTTATTAGGTTTTGTTGATAAGATGTTTTAAATATTAAAATTTCAATGATTTTTTTTTTCTTTATTTTCTTGTCACTTTAAGTTAATTTCGTTTCATTAATTTATTTATTTTTATTAATATTTTTTGTTAACAGGAAATTATTAGCTTTTTTCTAATTAATTTTAATTTTGTCTTAAAAAAACTTAATTCGTTTTTAAATATATTGTTTTTATTGTTTGTTTTTTTATTATTTTCAAATTAAGATTTTCAAATAAAGATCTGTTAGTTTTTTGAACTGTTCTCTGGTTTTTTGGTGGTTACAAACAATGTTTCATTTACCATTTAACTACTTGTTCAATTGTAAAAAAAACACAAAAATAACGGCCACACTTTTTTCTGCGTTTGAAATATTTTGAATATCGCGCGTGTTGTTTAATTGTCTGTCCGTTTAGTACTAGAGTTTTGTATTGAAACAAATTTGTATTTTTCGCGTCTTTTAGTTTTCTTTGTCCGTCTGTTAAGGGGTTCTCTGCTGGTCTCAATGAGTTGTTGTTGTCGATTGAAAACAGCAACAGTGTTGTGATCAGTTGGAATCGTTTGTCGTAGTATGTAGTTTGTCTATTTGAGTTAAAGTTGGGCGATAGCAGCAGCTCCTTTATTTTGCTTTTTAAAATAATTATTTTGACGGCGACAGCGACGTTTACTACTAAATACTTGTACGAACGAACGTACTTCTTTTAGTGGTTGGTTGGTCGGTCGTATGTTTGATTTGGATTTCTGAAACCCCAAGCCCGACTACGTACATTTCAAAATATGTACTGTAGAGCGACGACAACGTTTGCACGACCACGTCGCGACGTCTAAAAACTTCGTTTAGTTGGTCGTCGTAGTCATTGTCGTTTGTTGTGGTTTTGTTTTTTCTTTATTATTTTTTTGTACACTGTTCTTGCTGGCTGTATTTGTTTGTTTTGTTTTCCCGACTCTTTGAGTGAGTGATCGTTTTTCATTTGACTAGAACAACAAAAAAACACTAGCAGCCAACAAATTGAACTGTGTTTGATTTGTAGCCTTTATATTTTCATATACAGCTCTTACAATAAAACAGCAACAACAACAACTACAATCACATATTGATATTTGTACTTGTTGTACTTTTTTTATTACTGATATAATCGTAAAGTCTTAAATTACTCTACAACAGCAACAACTTCTCTCTTTTACTCTATATCATTTACTCGTATTTACAAATTTCCATGTGCTTTATTTACCATGCTGTTGTTGTTGCTATTCTTATTTGTTTTTTTGTAGGTTTCGTGGCAGGGTTCGTATTGTTTTGTTCTAAAAATCGTGAAATCAACAACAACATCAATAGGAACTTACGAGTATGTTTGTAAATTCAAGTAAAAACAAAAGTAAATTGATTTTTCTTTTGTTTTTGCCTTATTTTGGTGTTGTTGTTACACTTATAAAATTTTTATTTGTTTTGCTTCTTGGATGTTTTGTTTTAAAGTTTTGCATTGATATTGAATTCATTATGGCTATTTATTTCATACTCTTCTACTTTTTCTGGCCCGTGGTGTTGTTGTTGCGTTATCTTTGGCGCTACATTGTCGCCGTTTTTCATTCTACTAACAGCGTATCTGTACAGTGAGCTTAAGAAGTTTGTAAGCAAGGAATGCAAGGGTTTTGGATCGTAATTGTAACACTTCAAAATATAAAACTGAACTTAAAACTAGAACTAGAAACTGAACTAGAATTGAACTACTTAGAACTAAACTAGAACTAAACTAGAACTGAACTAGAACTAGAACATAACTAGAACAGAACTAGAACTAAACTAGAACTGAACTAGAACTAGAACTAGAACATAACTAGAACAGAACTAGAACAGAACTAGAACAGAAGTAGAACAGAACTAGAACAGAACTAGAACAGAACTAGAACAGAACTAGAACAGAACTAGAACAGAACTAGAACAGAACTAGAACAGAACTAGAACAGAACTAGAACAGAACTAGAACAGAACTAGAACAGAACTAGAACAGAACTAGAACAGAACTAGAACAGAACTAGAACAGAACTAGAACAGAACTAGAACAGAACTAGAACAGAACTAGAACAGAACTAGAACAGAACTAGAACAGAACTAGAACAGAACTAGAACAGAACTAGAACAGAACTAGAACAGAACTAGAACAGAACTAGAACAGAACTAGAACAGAACTAGAACAGAACTAGAACAGAACTAGAACAGAACTAGAACAGAACTAGAACAGAACTAGAACAGAACTAGAACATAACTAGAACAGAACTAGAACAGAACTAGAACAGAACTAGAACAGAACTAGAACCGAACTAGAACAGAACTAGAACAGAACTAGAACAGAACTAGAACAGAACTAGAACAGAACTAGAACAGAACTAGAACAGAACTAGAACAGAACTAGAACAGAACTAGAACAGAACTAGAACAGAACTAGAACAGAACTAGAACAGAACTAGAACCGAACAGAACTAGAACAGAACAAGAACAGAACTAGAACAGAACTAGAACCGAACAGAACTAGAACAGAACTAGAACAGAACTAGAACAGAACTAGAACAGAACTAGAACAGAACTAGAACAGAACTAGAACAGAACTAGAACAGAACTAGAACAGAACTAGAACAGAACTAGAACAGAACTAGAACAGAACTAGAACAGAACTAGAACAGAACTAGAACAGAACTAGAACAGAACTAGAACAGAACTAGAACAGAACTAGAACAGAACTAGAACAGAACTAGAACAGAACTAGAACAGAACTAGAACAGAACTAGAACAGAACTAGAACAGAACTAGAACAGAACTAGAACAGAACTAGAACAGAACTAGAACAGAACTAGAACAGAACTAGAACAGAACTAGAACAGAACTAGAACAGAACTAGAACAGAACTAGAACAGAACTAGAACAGAACTAGAACAGAACTAGAACAGAACTAGAACAGAACTAGAACAGAACTAGAACAGAACTAGAACAGAACTAGAACAGAACTAGAACAGAACTAGAACAGAACTAGAACAGAACTAGAACAGAACTAGAACAGAACTAGAACAGAACTAGAACAGAACTAGAACAGAACTAGAACAGAACTAGAACAGAACTAGAACAGAACTAGAACAGAACTAGAACAGAACTAGAACTGAACTAGAACTGAACTAGAACTGAACTAGAACTGAACTAGAACAGAACTAGAACAGAACTAGAACAGAACTAGAACAGAACTAGAACTGAACTAGAACTGAACTAGAACTGAACTAGAACTGAACTAGAACTGAACTAGAACTGAACTAGAACTGAACTAGAACTGAACTAGAACTGAACTAGAACTAGAACAGAACTAGAACAGAACTAGAACAGAACTAGAACAGAACTAGAACAGAACTAGAACAGAACAGAACTAGAACAGAACTAGAACAGAACTAGAACAGAACAGAACTAGAACAGAACTAGAACAGAACTAGAACAGAACTAGAACTAGAACAGAACTAGAACAGAACTAGAACAGAACTAGAACAGAACTAGAACTAGAACTAGAACTAGAACAGAACTAGAACAGAACTAGAACAGAACTAGAACAGAACTAGAACAGAACAGAACTAGAACAGAACTAGAACAGAACTAGAACAGAACTAGAACAGAACTAGAACAGAACTAGAACAGAACTAGAACAGAACTAGAACAGAACTAGAACAGAACTAGAACAGAACTAGAACAGAACTAGAACAGAACTAGAACAGAACTAGAACAGAACTAGAACAGAACTAGAACAGAACTAGAACAGAACTAGAACAGAACTAGAACAGAACTAGAACAGAACTAGAACAGAACTAGAACAGAACTAGAACAGAACTAGAACAGAACTAGAACAGAACTAGAACAGAACTAGAACAGAACTAGAACAGAACTAGAACAGAACTAGAACAGAACTAGAACAGAACTAGAACAGAACTAGAACAGAACTAGAACAGAACTAGAACAGAACTAGAACAGAACTAGAACAGAACTAGAACAGAACTAGAACAGAACTAGAACAGAACTAGAACAGAACTAGAACAGAACTAGAACAGAACTAGAACAGAACTAGAACAGAACTAGAACAGAACTAGAACAGAACTAGAACAGAACTAGAACAGAACTAGAACAGAACTAGAACAGAACTAGAACAGAACTAGAACAGAACTAGAACAGAACTAGAACAGAACTAGAACAGAACTAGAACAGAACTAGAACAGAACTAGAACAGAACTAGAACAGAACTAGAACAGAACTAGAACAGAACTAGAACAGAACTAGAACAGAACTAGAACAGAACTAGAACAGAACTAGAACAGAACTAGAACAGAACTAGAACAGAACTAGAACAGAACTAGAACAGAACTAGAACAGAACTAGAACAGAACTAGAACAGAACTAGAACAGAACTAGAACAGAACTAGAACAGAACTAGAACAGAACTAGAACAGAACTAGAACAGAACTAGAACAGAACTAGAACAGAACTAGAACAGAACTAGAACAGAACTAGAACAGAACTAGAACAGAACTAGAACAGAACTAGAACAGAACTAGAACAGAACTAGAACAGAACTAGAACAGAACTAGAACAGAACTAGAACAGAACTAGAACAGAACTAGAACAGAACTAGAACAGAACTAGAACAGAACTAGAACAGAACTAGAACAGAACTAGAACAGAACTAGAACAGAACTAGAACAGAACTAGAACAGAACTAGAACAGAACTAGAACAGAACTAGAACAGAACTAGAACAGAACTAGAACAGAACTAGAACAGAACTAGAACAGAACTAGAACAGAACTAGAACAGAACTAGAACAGAACTAGAACAGAACTAGAACAGAACTAGAACAGAACTAGAACAGAACTAGAACAGAACTAGAACAGAACTAGAACAGAACTAGAACAGAACTAGAACAGAACTAGAACAGAACTAGAACAGAACTAGAACAGAACTAGAACAGAACTAGAACAGAACTAGAACAGAACTAGAACAGAACTAGAACAGAACTAGAACAGAACTAGAACAGAACTAGAACAGAACTAGAACAGAACTAGAACAGAACTAGAACAGAACTAGAACAGAACTAGAACAGAACTAGAACAGAACTAGAACAGAACTAGAACAGAACTAGAACAGAACTAGAACAGAACTAGAACAGAACTAGAACAGAACTAGAACAGAACTAGAACAGAACTAGAACAGAACTAGAACAGAACTAGAACAGAACTAGAACAGAACTAGAACAGAACTAGAACAGAACTAGAACAGAACTAGAACAGAACTAGAACAGAACTAGAACAGAACTAGAACAGAACTAGAACAGAACTAGAACAGAACTAGAACAGAACTAGAACAGAACTAGAACAGAACTAGAACAGAACTAGAACAGAACTAGAACAGAACTAGAACAGAACTGAACTAGAACTGAACTAGAACTGAACTAGAACTGAACTAGAACTGAACTAGAACTGAACTAGAACTGAACTAGAACTGAACTAGAACTGAACTAGAACTGAACTAGAACTGAACTAGAACTGAACTAGAACTGAACTAGAACTGAACTAGAACTGAACTAGAACTGAACTAGAACTGAACTAGAACTGAACTAGAACTGAACTAGAACTAGAACTGAACTAGAACTGAACTAGAACTGAACTAGAACTGAACTAGAACTGAACTAGAACTGAACTAGAACTGAACTAGAACTGAACTAGAACTGAACTAGAACTGAACTAGAACTGAACTAGAACTAGACCTGAACTAGAACTAGAACTGTCAGAAATCGAAACGATATTAAATATTTTTCGTTACAAATCCTTTTACGAATAATACTTATTGTACAAACCCCACTTATTTCATTACAGTGGTCTTAAAAAGTATGTTTACCTTTTACAAATTGTTCTTTTACATACTATCAAGTACGAGTGTCATTGTATGTTTAAATCAAAACCAGATAACGCGTGGAACGCTCACTCTTTGTGCCTTTAATGTCCACAAATGTGTGAACACAATGTATGTTGGTTGTTTAAACAGTTAGTGTGTGTCTTTAATACGTGATTTAGTGCAGTGGCGATTAATGTGATTAGAAAAGGGTTCCTAAGCAAGATATGTTAATGAAAAAAACCTTGAAAATTTTCTGAGAATATCGCGAGCTACAAAAATGAATATATTTTTCAGAAGATATGAGGCCACTATTTGTAGCAGTAGCTACTTAAATATTTTCTTAATTTGTAGTTTGAAAACACCTCTTTTGAATACACTTTGTGTGAAGCAAAAATTTGCCAAGCTAAATAAATCTAAACTCTAAATTGGTCAAGCAAATCCACAGCAACACAGTTGGAAATAAAGCTTTAATTGTGGGCTTGTTTATTATGGTGGCTTTTGGCTACTTAATAAATACTTAGTACTAGAGGATTATTTAAATTCGTGGAAATAATTAATTGCTTTGATTAAAATGCATGAGAAAACTGAAAAGAATTAAGTGACTAATACTCATTAAACTAGGAGAATGGTACTTAAGGAGAGCGTAAAATTTTAGAGACTACAAAGTCAACGAATTGAATTTGAAGCTCAATAGTCATTGGGAATTTAAGGCAGAATAGTAGTTGAAGAAAGGGGGTTTGAACTACGATGAAAATGAAAGGGGGTTTGAACTCGATGAAAATGAATAGGGATTTGAACTCGATGAAAATGAATAGGGATTTGAACTCGATGAAAATGAATGGGGATTTGAATTTTACAAAATTTTTCATTGTTTTAAAAAATTCTTATCGCACACATTTTTTTTCCACGGTGATTCCTCTTTGCTGTTATTTTCATGCCTATAGAAAAATTTTTAAAAAATTATTTTTCATTGTTTTGACAAAAATTTTTATCGCGCACATTTTTTTTCCACGTTGATTCCTCTTTCACATCGTTTTCATACGGGTAAGAAATTTTTATTGTAGAAAATTTATTTTTCAGTGTTTTGAAAAATGTTTCTAGTTTTCAAAAATGTACTTTAGGAAAAATTATAAATATATTCTGATTTCTAAAAATAATGCAGTATTTTGTCGGTTTTTATCAGACAATCTACATCCGTTATTTTTATTTTTTTGTAAAAAGAAAAGTTTTTTATTGTTAAAATTTGGCTTAGAAATAATAGGTTTTAACAAATTTATAGTTTTCAAAAAAACTTTAAAAACAAAGGAATAGAAATCTACTTTTTCGTCATTTTCATGCTGATAGAATAATTATAAAAGCTAAAAGTATAGTTTTCTTAATATTTGAATACATCCGGCCTTGTTCTAGAAAGAAGGCTACATGCATTGTTTCCGTTATGATTGTAGAAAATAATTTTAATTTAAATATTTCATACAAAATCTGTTTCATAAAACTTTAATAAATTTAAAAATTGATTATGAATAAGGCCTTTATTTTAGAAATAATAGTTTTAAGAATAATTTTGAAAAATGATAGCAATAGTTTTTAATTTTAAGATGTAAAAAATTTATTTTTCATTGTCTTGAAAAAAAAAAAAAAAATTTAATGCGTCAATAGAAATGAATCGCTCACATTTTTTGGAATTTCTCATTTTTATGCAGGATGAAGCAAATGTTTTTTTCGATCAGTAAAATTTTAGGTCTAGAATCGAGTCATACATCCGGCACGATTGTTTTAAAGAAATATTATTTACACAGTTTCCGCTGTGATTGTAGAAAATAAGATATACTTGTCTGGAATTGTAGACGGCGAGAACACCCCAATATTGTTTGGTTTTAGGTCTAGAATTGAGTCAGACATCCGGCACAATTTTTAAAGAAAGAACATTTACACAGTTTCCGTTGTGATTGTAAAGTACCATTGAATATGCTGATATGATTTTAGAAAAAACTCTTCAAAACGCTGTCCTAAATATAACAAGCATATGTATTCATTAGTGGAATTTTATATTAAAATTTAGTTTTCATATACATATATATGCACATATATTTTTGAAAAGTTAAATTTTATAAGATTTTTTTAACTAACGACAGTTTGAATTAACACTCGAACGAATTAAAACATAAATTTGTTTAATAAAACCTAAATTTGTTTAAAAAAACTAAAAAACGTATACTAAAAAATGGATCTATTCATGGATAATACTCCTTCAACATCTGCTGCAGCAAAATCGATGATGGAGATGATGAGACGCAATGAGGGACGGGAATCTAGATTTGAGTGTAAAACATGCACTGAAACATTTTCAACATTAAGTGCATTACATATTCACAAAACATCTCAACATAAAAGGAATTGGGGAACATCGAATATGTTCTCCTGTGAACAGTGTGGACTACATTTTAAAGGGAAATTGTTGTTTAAAAAACATATGAAGGAACATCTTGTACAACCCACCGTGATCCTAGATTGTAATATTTGTGGGAGAAATTTTAGAACCATCAAAGGGTTGGAAAATCATACAAAAACCCACCAGAGCTTAATACATTGCACAATATGTAAACTCGATGTTGGAAGACTGGATTGGGGTCATCATTTAAGAACGAGACAACATAAGGAAAGCGGAAATGGACATTTAACATCTAACATTTCTTTACGATCCAGTGACTTTATGGAAAGGGTTGAAGTATATACATATACAAACCCTAAAATAGATGACATATATCTGGAAGAATTTTTGGAAAAAGCAGAGGAAGATGTTTTAAACATATTAAAACACTCTCTAGCAAAACAAATAAATTTTAAATGCAATTTCGAATTGGAATGCATATACATCAAAATAAGTGAAGATGTAGAAAAAATTGAAAAAATGGTTCATGTAACAAAAATGACAGCAGTAAACCGATCTCACACACTAAGAAATATTTACTTGAAAAAAGCTGAAGATTTAAAAAATAAAATGGCAGAGTTCCAGGAACGTGATAGTGGATGGGCATTGTTGGAAATTAAATATTTAAATATAAATATAAATCAACATAACATAATTCGAGGATCTAGTTACATTGAACTTCCTTATAAATTAATGAAGCTAAATGCATGTCTTAATATTAAAAATGAGGATGCGTTTTGCTTCAAATGGTGTGTTATAGCTGCATTAAAGGCTCCAAGCAACTACAAAAAATCTATGATATGCTCCTCCTACAATATTGAAAATATTGCAGACCAGATTATATATGCAAATGGAATTACACTGAATTTCGAAAATATGAAATTTCCTCTAGATTTGAAGGATATTTCAATATTTGAGGCACAAAATCCATTTATAAGCGTAAATGTATTTGGATTTGACGTGAAAGGAAATCAAATTGTTGGTCCATACAGATGTTGTGATAAATATAGAAAAATTCACATAAGTTTGATGTTGCTTGAGAACGAGGATTGCAGCAAAAGACATTATGTTCTCATTAAAGATTTGTCAAGGTAATATAAATATATTTTTTTATTATTATTATTATTATGTAAATATTTATATGGTTTTATTTCTTTCAGATTTCTGAGGTCATCTTTAAGCAATAGCAAAAATAGCGTTCATTTTTGCATGACATGCTTAAATTATTCGCAAGATCCTGAAATGGTTATCCGACATAAAGATGGATGTTTACAAATGATAACTACAATGCCTGCAGTTGAAGATAAGTATATTGAATTCCAAAATATGGCTAATAATTTAGAAGTGCCATTCGTTGTATACGCAGACTTTGAATGTTTATTAGAAAAAATTAACAGTAGGGTTAGTCATAAAACAATTAATGAACAAAAACACATTAATTAATGAACAAAAACACATTCCCTGTTCATTTAGTTATTATATTAAGTGTAGCTATAATGACAATTATTCAAAGTCATTAACTTATAGTGGATTAGATAGCCCCCAAGTATTTGTCAGGGAATTGCTTAAAGACACAACATACATTTTTAAAAATTATTTAAACAAAGTTGTCCCAATGAAAAATTTAACAAATGAAGAAAACGAACGGTTTAGAACTTGCATAGATTGTTCACTTTGTGGAAAACCTTTGGGTGATGATAGAGTTCATGATCATTGTCACTTAACTGGTTGTTTTAGGAGTGCCCTTCATAATCATTGTAATATTAATAACAAAATTAAAAAAATTATACCAGTGTTTTTCCATAATTTATCCTCATATGACAGTCATTTATTTATAAGGGAATTAGGCAAAGTTGAAGGTACCATAGAAATAATTCCCATAAATAAAGAAACTTATATTTCCATCACAAAAAATGTACCAATTGAAAACGATGGTTTTCAAATACGATTTGTAGACTCATTTAGGTTTATGGCTTCCAGTTTAGATGCACTATCATCAAACTTAGCTTCGAATGATTTTAAAATCATTAAAAAATATTTCCCTAATGAAGCTGAGTTTGATCTTATAAGAAGAAAAGGCATATATCCATATTCATATATAGACTCCTTTTCAAAACTTTCTGAAGGAAACCTCCCTGAACGGACTGAATTTAAAAATCTTTTAACAAATAAAGAGTGTAATTTAGAAGATTTCGAACATGCAAAAAAAGTATGGGAAACTTTTAATTGCAAAACACTTCTTGATTACACTGAATTATATGTTAAAAGTGATACGCTTATTTTGGCTGACATTTTTGAAAATTTCCGAAAAATTTGTAAAAAAATTTATGATTTAGACCCATGTCATTATTATACGGCACCAGGTTTATCGTGGGACGCTATGTTAAAATCAACAAAAATAAGACTGGAATTAATAACTGATGTTGACATGTACAACATGATAAAAATGGGGATTAGAGGTGGACTTGTACAATGCTCATTAAGACATTCTGTAGCCAATAATAAGTACATGAGCGATTATGATGCAAAAAAGCCCTCTCAATACTTGATGTATTTAGATGCCAATAATCTATATGGGTGGGCAATGTCTCAATATTTACCCTTCTCTGACTTTATATGGTTAAATAATGAGGAAATTGATAACCTCGATATTCTTACAATAGACGACGAGGCTAATGAAGGATATATTTTGGAAGTAGATTTAGAATATCCAGAAGTATTACATGACTATCATAATGATTTACCTTTTTGTCCGGAGAATAAAATTATTGCTCCAATGATTAATGAAAAGTTGATTGCCGACTTAACAAATAAAACAAAATATTCTATACATTATAGAGTATTAAAACAGTGCATAGAAAATGGAATGATTTTGAAAAAAATCCATAGAGTCATAAAATTTAAACAGGCACCATGGCTTAAATCATACATTGACTTGAATACATTTCATAGGAGTAGAGCATCTAATGCTTTTGAAAAAGATTTCTTTAAATTATTGAATAATGCTGTCTATGGAAAGACCATGGAAAATGTAGAAAAAAGGAAGTCTGTGTACATAGTTACAAAGTGGGAATCTGAAAGAAGAAATCATAGGGAAGCACGAGCTCATATTGCTCAACTAAATTTTCACAGTATGTCTAGGTTTGGAGATGACATGTTTGCTGTACAATTAAAACGTATGAGTGTAAAGTGCAATAAACCTATGTACTTAGGATTTAGTATTTTAGAAGTTTCTAAGTTGAAAATGTACGATTTTCATTACAATTATATGAAGCCGAAATATAATAGTAAAATACATTTAAATTATATGGATACAGATTCATTTATATACACAATTAGGACTGAAGATTTTTATAAAGATATAGAAAATGATTTACTTCATCGTTTTGATACGTCTGATTATCATCCCCAAAATATTTTTAATTTGCCACTTGTAAATAAAAAAATTTTAGGAATGATGAAGGATGAAAACTGTGGAGTGATTATGAGAGAATTTGTAGGTTTGAGAGCTAAAATGTATTCCATTAAGAATGATAATAATGGTGAAATAAAAAAATCAAAGGGCGTTAAAAAAATGGCATTAGATAGGATAACATTAACCGATTATAAAAAGTGTTTATATTCAAAAAATATTTATAGTGATTCAATGTATACATTTAGAACGTATCAACACCAAATATATACACAAAAAATTGAAAAAGTTGTCTTAAGCTATAATGACGACAAAAGATATATAAAGTTTGACGGTATACAGACATATGCTTGGGGGCATTACAAACTAAAAGAAGATGACTTTGAATTGCATGATATTGCAAATTATTTAGAAGAGGACAATAGTAATATTGTACAAAAATCAGGCGAAGAAAATTTATTAAACAATTGGGATAATGATGGAAATGATGAAATATTTTTAGGTATAGAAGAAAACGCAAATAATAATATTATATTTTCTGATTCTGATGATGAAATGTTAATGGAAATTGATATAAGCAATAATAAAAATAATAGTATTTTATTTTCTGACGATGATGATGAAATATTTATGCAATTAGAATATTAAGTAATAAAAATCCACTTTGTTTTATTTTATAAATTTATTTAATTATTTATTTATTTTTTGTTGTATATATTATATAAATATAAGTTAAAATGAATTAATTTTGAAACAAATAAAAAGAAATAATTTATAATATTAAAATGTTGATTAACTGTTTAAACAATTTTTTTGACGGAAGCTGTAAGCGGTGAGTATTCGATTAAACGATCGTGTATGAGTAAACAGTATGCAGATGTATTAGCCGCTACTATTTTATCTGTAGAAAACTCAACTTTTATATCAATTGGGCCTGTTGTGACTGCTTCATTTTGATGACTGACATCAATCACGATTATAGGTGCTTTTTCCTTAAATTCTTCAGCTGAGAGGAGTGGTTGAGCCTCCCTCATATAGAAATTTTGTTGAAACTTAACATACATATCGTATAGAATGGCAAAACGTTGATTATCAAATTTAATATTTAAGTCATCATAGGGATATGAGTCTGAATTTAAATGTACTTTAATATTGTTAAGATTTGAATGGGTAAGCTTATTGTTATGTTTAAAAGCAATTAGTACAAAACGTGGACGTTCTCTGTTTGCAGCTAGTTTTACATTCCAAATATGATTTTGTGATGCTGATAGTTGAGGATGGTAGTGGCAATCCCAACTACGAAATGCTATTGGCAACACATTTCCACTATTAATAATTTTTATTGTGTTCAGTTTAGCATAATCCGAAAGTTTTACATGCGGAATTCTCCAACTAATATTTTGAATTGTAATTTTTGGTTTTTCAGTAGTTTGATTAGAATTTACAATATTATCATCATTTTTGGTACGTAATAATATTAATTCATGTTTACAATTTAACATAATTTTATTATAATCCTCAGCAAATCCTAATAATGATTTAAGCGGGACATAAAAGTTGAAAAATCCTTCACCAACATCGATGTCTTTATCATAAGACCAGCTTGCATTCCCCATCATAATACTTTCGCTGTCATTTAGGGATAGATAATTTTTAATTGTGCTAGAAACACCCAAATGTCGAGTGCGATCTATTTCAACGCCATTAAGCTCATAACGAATCTCCTCAAATAAATTGGGTACAAAATTATTTTTCAATTTAAAGTTTTTCGATTTTAGACCACTTGTAGCATCTAACACAGTACCTTCAATATACAAAAAGCTTTCACTCGGTAAAACATATAAATCTTGATTTTGTATTGAAATACGAATTTCATCATTATTATTAAATGATTGAATATACGGTGTATATGTATGATAATCTTTTTTTATGATTCTTTCATCTATCATTGGTTTTTCTAAAACATTAATTATGTCAGTCATTATTCTTTAAAATAAAATTCAAGGATTTTAGGAATTGTTTATTTGCTTCGGTCAGTTTTGATGCGTTTAAGGTTGTTCTTGCTGATGCAGTGTTCAACACACTAATGTCTCTCCTCATTCTAACAACAACGTTTTTATTGTATATAATCATTATTGTTTGGGTCGTAAATGAAGACGAAGAGTAATATTTTCACCACGAAAATTTATAAACTCACTATTTTGATCTACAATAGTGACCGCGATAGAACTTATCTCCTTGGTGTTTAGAGGTAAATAGATTAAGTTTCGTGGAATTTCATCCATTTTATATCCTGGGGAAACATTTATTCCAAATTCATGAATTGTATGTGCCCTTTCTCCATTTATATAAGATCCAACAGCGATATTACAATCAATACGTATTGTATTCACTTTGAGAATATTTACGGGTAGTTCAGAGAGATAATTGGAACCCCCGTTTAAAGTTTTTTTGTTAAAACCCATTAACTTTCCAATTGTTCTTTTTTTATTGAAATATATTGAATCATGAGAAGTAGTTATTTCAACTCTCATTGTATTGTTATTGGCTTCTATTTTAATCGATTTTTCACCATTAGTCAAATGCTCATATTCACTTTCTAAATAATCTGCAATATCTTCCAGCTCATAGGAACCAATAGGAATTTCAATAATGTTATCCCCAATATGAAACAAATTATTATCCTCATCGACATTGGGTATGCTATTATATGTATGAAAATCTATAAGTGAGCATTCATAATCCTTTTCCAATGCTATGGGTGGAAAATAATTTGCAGTTAAAATTGACGAGTTTCCGTTCAAAGTTAATGTAATAGACATATTGAATACTAAAAATGGAATGAATAAAAACATATACTTTTTTTTTTTTTTTTGTTTTAAAATATATTTTATTTATTTATAAACTTAATAGATATAAGAAATTTATTACAATATTTCGTTTTTATTAATCCAAGAGTTGTGATCATTTGTAAATCCCAACCATTTTACAAAAGCACGATTATTTTTTATTCTTATAACCTTTTCCACAAGATACGTATTTGGATATCTGGTTGATAGTAGCTCCTCTTCATAGAATCCACCTTTAATAGGATTTCCCATATAGTCTTCTAAAATATATGTCGTTGGATATGTAATTTTAATATGTTTGATTTTAAATATTTCTGTTGTCCAATTTGGAGTATACCCTTTTTCAAAACAATGTTTATATTTGCTAATGCGTACATTGTCACCAATATTAAACTTGTTTTTCTTAAATATTTTTATATGGTTATAAACGGTATTTAACAATAATTTTTCATTAGAAGGTTTTACGTCAATAGGAGCCATTTTGATAACTCGATGGATTTTTTTGTTATAATCACTAATTAGTTTTTCATACAAATCAACCCAATGATATGAGCCATTGTAACTGAATTCTTTCCACATCATACCTTTCAGAGTTCTGTTAAATCGTTCTACAATTGAGGCTTTCATAATGCTGTAAGTAGAATAGTGATTAATTTTATATTTTGTCATTAGGTTTTTGAATAAGTTGTTGAAAAATTCTTTTCCATCATCTGTTTGCAAATTTTTTGGTATACGGCCTAAATTAAATATGTCATTCATAGCATTTGTAACATCTATAGCCGTTTTAGATTTTAGTGGTCGAATCCAAGCAAATTTTGAAAAGGTATCGATGACTGTTAATAAATATTTAAATCCTTTATTATATGTAGAGTAATTTCCCATTTCAACTAAATCCGCTTGCCATAAATCATCAATACCCTTCATTATTACTCTCCGTCGTTTAAAATTTTTCCTTGCTTGGGAATGAAGCTCAATAACCAACTCTCGTTTTTCATCCATACTTGAATTGTATTAATATTTTATTTTATATTTCTTTTTTATTGGATCTGTACTGCTTGGCGGTTCACTTTTTGTAATTATTGACTTAAAAACAAAATTCTCCAGTCTTTGTACTTTCTCTAACAGCGTTTCGATCTGTTCACTAAAATGTAATTTTAAAGACATTTCTCTATGAGATATCATGTTTTGTATTGAATTATCAATATTATTAAGTTTTCCATCAAGTTTTTTATATTCTTGTTTATTCAATGTTGTTAAATCTTGTTGCAATTGTCTGATTTCTGTTCCCAAGTAATGTTTATTAACAGCGTCTTTTTCTTGTGTAGGAAACGAAACATTTGTGATCCTTTTGTTTTGAACATTAATGTTATTATTTTTATCCAACACAAGTCCAACAACTTGACGAATTTTTCTTTTATTTTTCTCATTTTTTATAAAATTGTTTTGACTCTTTGAGTGATGACCAAACTTATCAACAGGCATATTTTGTTATCCTTCCACTATTTATTTATGATTATTGCTTTCTACGCAATAATATTTGCTTCTTGCAATTCCTCTAAAATTGAATTAATTTCATTGCGATGATTATTGTGTCCCGCGCCTTCCGATGCAACCAATAGTCTAAGTCGATCTACTAATTCATTAGGATCGTTCCAGTATATATAGTTGGGTCTTTCATTATTGACTTTCATAATCATTCCGTTTCCTTTATGCATTTGTGATCTTAATGATCTTTTTGGTGTTATAGAAATTTCATCCTTAAACAATTTTTTTATAATAGTGTTGTACTTTTTGCTCTTAGTGCCCTTAATTTGATTTTTGGAATTAAATTGTCTTTTGTGCGCATTGGTTTTAATCAAAATATTTTTATAAATATCCAACTCATATGGTTCATAATTTGTTGGTTCTTTATGAAACAATAATTGAATCAAGCCTGGTGTAACGGCCCAATTTTGATTTCCAATGTTAATTTTTTCTTCATTTATTTCTATATCACTATTACCAAACTTCCAAACATTATATGAGTTTTTATGTGGACCATATGTTGTATCAAGCAATTTATTTTTCTGCAGTAATGATAAGTCAATAACATTAGATGAATTATTAGCTGAATTAAATGTCGAATCTACACTGTTTGTATCGTTACTGTTTTCATCATCTTTAAGTTGTATGTCTTTCTTAGGAGTACTCGTTTCTACTTTAGACAACATATTATTGAAATCGAAAGAATTGTTTTGAGTGTAAATATTTTCTGCTTTAGGTTTATCATATTGAGTGTTGTTATTTTTTACAAGTTCTTTTAATGGTTCAGTTATTGGCTTAAATGTTTTTGCTAATCTCTCGTCGTTTTCAGTTTCACCAACTTTTAAACTTCGATATTTTTGTTTTAAAACAGACCGAGTCTTTATTAGTTCTTTAAGTAGTTGTTCATTCATCTTAATATAGCTCTGGGAGATCAGATCAATACCGTTGCTTGCAAGTTAATAATAGTAATAATGGTAAAACTGTTTTGCACATTCTTTTTATTCAACTATTATCTGCTTTGGATCAGCTTTCAACAGCTCATGACCAGCTTTTAACAGCTCATGAACGGCTTTGAACAGCTCATGAACAGCTTTCAACAGCTCATGACCAGCTTTTAACAGCTCATGAACGGCTTTGAACAGCTCATGAACAGCTTTTAACGGCTCATGAACAGCTTTGAACAGCTCATGAACAGCTTTGAACAGCTCATGAACAGCATTTATAATTGAATAAAGTTATCAAAAAATTTTCTATATCTCCCACCATTCATCTCATTATCTTTGCTAATTACTAAAAAGCCAAACTTGTCTTGCCAACATTCACGACACATAGCATAAAATTTTTCAAATGCCATATCTGTTCCAACGTGATCATTATAAACATGACGCATATTTAATTCATCCTGTTTGAACATAATTATCATATTTGCGTTGTCTCGAATCAAATGTTTAGGAATTCTTGTATATGTTTGACATAAGTAAAAAGAATCAACGTTTCTGTGGCGACCCATACAAAAATATGATCGTATATTATTTTGTTTCTCGCAAGCAACATCATCGAATATCATTAGTGAATTATTTTTGGCTTCATCAGGTGGTATAACACTCTCATTATCACTAAATGTAAAATATCCCATCCCTGTTATAGGTGCAATGAGTTTTTCCAAGTACTGATATTTTGGTTGATAGAGCGATTTTGAATATAAATATATGTTCTCAAATTTTAAACCATTCGGACTTTCAATGAGACTAAGCATAACATTAGTCTTCCCACAATTAGATGGACCAACAATTAGAGCCCTAATGCTGTTCGGTAATAAACTACTATGACGTAGTTTTGTGTTTGCATCAGTAGAAAAGTCCATGTTTCTCACGGAAATATTTTTGTCTTGTTTTATTAAACGCATTTTGGTAACTAATAATTTTTTTGTTTGTCAAAGTATATATAAGATGTTACACATTAATATTTTATTCATTTCAAAAAAAGTTATGAGAGGACAAGGTATATTAAATAATTTAATAGACGTTTTACCAATAGAGCTTCATATACCAGGATATCAATTTTGTGGACCAGGAACAAAACTAAAAAAACGTTTAGCTAGAGGAGATAAAGGTATTAATCCATTAGATTCTGCTTGTAGAGAACATGATATAGCTTATTCGCAAAGTAATGATTCAACAGAACGCAATCAAGCTGACAAAATTTTAACTGAAAGAGCTTGGGAAAGAGTTTTAGCAAAAGATAGTAGTATTGGTGAAAAGACAAGTGCATATATAGTGACCAATGCAATGAAGACAAAAACAAAACTTGGTATGGGACTCCAAAACAAAAAACAGTTCTGTAATAAAAAACTGTTTTTGAAAACTATTAAAACTGCTACCAATATGTTGAAGAAAGAGAAACCTCAGGATATACAAGATGCTATTAAAATTGCTCAAAAAGTTATTAGTAAATCATTTAAAGGAAATAAACATAATGTCATTGTTCCACGGATTATAAAACTTCCCAAAACTGGAGGATTCTTACCACTTATTCCAATTTTAACTGCACTTGGAGCATTAGGCAGTATAACTTCGGGAGCTACATCAATTGCAAAAGCTGTTACCTCTGCTAAAAATGCTAAGAAAAAAATAGATGAATCTACACGTCACAATAAAGCAATGGAATCTATTGCCATGGGAAAAGGACTATATCTTAAACCATACAAGAGAGGTTATGGTATAATTTGTAAAAATTCAAAAAACTATTAAATATGCTACCCAACAGACCACTTACAGATGCAGATATCATGAAGTTTGCTAATAGAAATATTCCTAACTTTAGAGGCGTATTTATGCGAGATATGCTTCCAAAACAATCTAAACAATCTGAGTGTGGAATAGTTAATTTGGATTCTTCAACTGGTAGTGGCACTCATTGGGTAGCATATTATAAAAACAATAATGATTTGGAATATTTTGACAGTTTTGGAAATTTACAACCACCGTTGGAAATCATAAAATATTTGGGAAAAAACATCAAATACAATCATAAGCGAAAACAACAATATAATACATTTAATTGTGGACACTTGTGTCTAGAATTTCTATATATAAAAAAAAAAAAAAAAAATAAATAAATAAATAAATACAAACAAAACTCTTTTAAAAAATGCTTTTTATTTAATTTTCATATGGTATAAAAGTATTTTGATAATAAATAATATTTTTTTATTAAGTCTTCAATCATTTTCTTTTGCTTTTCAAAGTTTATTTCATATCGTTCAGGAATCAGTTCAACATCTTCTTGTAAGCAACTTATAAATCCACATTTATAATCATCATTTTTTTCACTTTCATCTATTAACTTTAGGAAATGTTTGATTAATTCCAGATGCTCTAAAAAAATATATCCCTCAAAATCCTTTAAAAATTGTATAATAGTTATGCGAGACATCATTTCAAAACAGCTATGCTAATAAGAATAGTAAATTTTAAAATTTGTTCTATCTTTATATAAAAAAAATAAATAAATTAAAAAACTTTTTTTTGTTTTATATATTTTTTATTATTTCTATTATTATAATTATTATTATTATTTAATGTTTAGCTTTTTTGCTACTTTCCCAGCCAAAGTAGGGTTGTGCGTTGGGGATAAACATCAGATCATCATCATCTGCTTCTAACGAATTTCCATATTCACCAATCTCTTCTAATTCGATGATATAGTTCCCAGTTATTATATCCGTCTTTTTGCTCAACAGAAATTGCTCCTCAGAGGTCCCCTCAATAGCAGCATCTTCCAAAGCGTTATATCTTTTTGGAAGGTATAGCATCCACTCCTCTAACTCCGCTATCACAACATTTCCATATTTGTTGTTGTGACGATACATCCTAAGAACCTTATACGGCTTACCAGTTTCAATATCCTTTACGGAGCAGTATGGTTTGCTCCTCAATTTGTTGAAGGCGGCTACAATATCTCTGTTCGTCATTGTGGAGGTCATATTTCTTTTTATTTTCAATTGAATGTTTGACTTCTACTGAATAGTTACTGCTTTAAAACTCAGTATTTATACATATTTGTTTAAAATATTTAGAAAAAATTTATTATAAGTATGTTGTGATATGAGGATTCGTCATCGTCTTTAAATCCAGAAATGTTTTATCATTTTCCAAACAATATGGGGTGTTGTCGTCCTCTATAATTCTATACAAGTATATCTTGTTTTCTACAATCACAACGGAAACTGTGTAAATGTTCTTTCTTTAAAAATTGTGCCGGATGTCTGACTCAATTCTAGACCTAAAACCAAACAATATTGGGGTGTTCTCGCCGTCTACAATTCCAGACAAGTATATCTTATTTTCTACAATCACAGCGGAAACTGTGTAAATAATATTTCTTTAAAACAATCGTGCCGGATGTATGACTCGATTCTAGACCTAAAATTTTACTGATCGAAAAAAACATTTGCTTCATCCTGCATAAAAATGAGAAATTCCAAAAAATGTGAGCGATTCATTTCTATTGCCGCATTAAATTTTTTTTTTTTCAAGACAATGAAAAATAAATTTTCAACATCTTAAAATTAAAAACTATTGCTATCATTTTTCAAAATTATTCTTAAAACTATTATTTCTAAAATAAAGGCCTTATTCATAATCAATTTTTAAATTTATTAAAGTTTTATGAAACAGATTTTGTATGAAATATTTAAATTAAAATTATTTTCTACAATCATAACGGAAACAATGCATGTAGCCTTCTTTCTAGAACAAGGCCGGATGTATTCAAATATTAAGAAAACTATACTTTTAGCTTTTATAATTATTCTATCAGCATGAAAATGACGAAAAAGTAGATTTCTATTCCTTTGTTTTTAAAGTTTTTTTGAAAACTATAAATTTGTTAAAACCTATTATTTCTAAGCCAAATTTTAACAATAAAAAACTTTTCTTTTTACAAAAAAATAAAAATAACGGATGTAGATTGTCTGATAAAAACCGACAAAATACTGCATTATTTTTAGAAATCAGAATATATTTATAATTTTTCCTAAAGTACATTTTTGAAAACTAGAAACATTTTTCAAAACACTGAAAAATAAATTTTCTACAATAAAAATTTCTTACCCGTATGAAAACGATGTGAAAGAGGAATCAACGTGGAAAAAAAATGTGCGCGATAAAAATTTTTGTCAAAACAATGAAAAATAATTTTTTAAAAATTTTTCTATAGGCATGAAAATAACAGCAAAGAGGAATCACCGTGGAAAAAAAATGTGTGCGATAAGAATTTTTTAAAACAATGAAAAATTTTGTAAAATTCAAATCCCCATTCATTTTCATCGAGTTCAAATCCCTATTCATTTTCATCGAGTTCAAATCCCTATTCATTTTCATCGAGTTCAAACCCCCTTTCATTTTCATCGTAGTTCAAACCCCCTTTCTTCAACTACTCAGAATGCAATTTAATCTTAAGCCTATCTCTAAACCACAATAGATCAATGTTCTCAAAATCAATAGAACTCAGCAATCGCTCAAGTTCACTAAGATCTATGCGGTTGGGTCATTAAAATTTATACCTCTCGGACCCATAACACTGTGCAATGCTGGATTGCTTGGGTTCCAGGACACTATGTAGAGGTATTATGAAAGAGTATTGCAATATACTTAATGATTTCCATAGATAAATGATCGCACAACTTTGGAACTTATGTCTCCTTGAATATATTCAAGAACATTTTAAAAGTTCTTTAAAATTCTTGTTAATAAGTCCCTTTCTTTCAACACTACCTTGCAAATTTAGCTAGAATTTAAACAGATTTCTATAGATTCTTCAACCTTGCTAATTTATTCCTTCAACACACACAGCAACTGTTTTAAATTACTGTCTTAAACAACTTAAACAAACTCTGTTACAAGATTTACAAGATCTGTTTAGAGGTAGACAATGTTTCCAACCACCTCCCAGCATTAATTTATGTTAAAGACATCATTACAAACACGAAAATTTACACAAAAACTCGCTGTGGCATCAGCAGACAACAAATTTTTATTGTATGACTGAATGTCTCTACAACTAACTGTCGTATTGCTAGATTTATTTGTTTGTGATCTCGTCTAAAATAGCAAAAAACAATACATCAAACATACAAGGCAACGTGCAACTGCATAAATTATATCTACCAGCACAAAGAAGTAGTAGACAAATCTTGCCACAAAACACAATCTGTAGAAAATGATGTGGACAACAAAGAAAAAAAAAAACTGCATTAACAACTGATTCACACCTTAGATAGCGGCAACAAACAGTGTTTAAATATTTAACATTGCTTAAGATTACTGAAAAGACATTCGAAAAGTCTCTTGACTTCTTGGCCCAAATTTCGGAGCAACAAAAGCCCTTGAACACAATCAAAAACTGGGAGTGGTTTAACATATTGCTCATACATATATACTTGCCACACAGACTTCCCTACAAAATCTATAATTGCAATAGTTAAGCTGTTAAAGCAATTTTGTTTACTGGAGAACGAAAAAATATTTTACTTAAGACGCTTAAAATTCAAAATCTACTTAAGAAATCAATTTCAGCGTCTTAATCCGCTAAATTGCTTTTTCAATTGCGGGATACAAAAAACAATGACAAACTGTTTTATTGTGTTTATTATGGTATTGTTTTCATCCAACTTTTTTTTCGCAAATCCCAATCTATTAAAAAAAATAAATGATTAAAATCCAAAACACAAAAAAACGTACGAATTGTTTTACTAAACATTATAACTGTCGCTTAACTACTGCAATGCGATCGCTTTTCAAGTAGCTTGCAATGTGTCAAACGAAATGAAAACGTGCCTCAGCTCATTGCAACGTTGACAAAAGAAATACATACAAGTAAATATAGAGTCGCAACTAGACAAAAAAAAAAACTAAACAAACAAAGAAAAACATAACATAGACATACAATCAGTTTTGTTTGTTTTTTGTGGTCTGTGCAGTCACCTTTTCCATTACATTATTCACACCTCTTACAATGATTTCGATATGCCAAAGACAAATTTAATTTGTAAGATAATCGCTTAAAAGCATTGCTCTAGTATGGAAAAGGCTGTCGGAAAAATTAGCAGAAACTCTAAAGTGTTCAGGGAACAACAATTCAAACAGCAGAACATAAGAGACTACAGTGATCGGCAACTGCAAGCAATAAAAAGCATATCAAGGCATGTTTGTTCATGATCCCCAAGGATTTCCGATGTGGCTTTTTAAATGCCGCCACAATTGAATTTTGTTGTAGAACTTTTTTAAGTTAGACAATCATTATGTAGTCAGAATTCCGTTTTCTAGTCAGACAACCATTTTTTAGTCATGTAGCTGTCCTATTGTCAGATAACAATCTTCTAACCAGCCAGCCGTCTTCTAGTTAGACGATAGTATCCCAAATCGACAACTGTCTTTTAGTCATATAACCGTAATCTAGTCAAAGAACCGCCTTGTAGTAAGACAACCGTATTCTAGTCAGACAAACGTCTCTAATCAGGCAACGATCTGCTAGTCAGAGCACTGTCCCCTAACTAGACAACCATCTTGAAGATAGACAATCCTCTTCCATTCAGATAACCGTCTTAGAGTCAGCCAATCGTTTTCTATTCAGCCAACTGTCTTTTTGACAGATAACAGTCCTGTACTTAGTCAATCGTCTTTAGTGAGTCCTCTGTCTTCCAGATAGAAAACCGCCTTCTAGTGAGACAACTGTCTTCGAAATAGACAACCGTCTTCGAGATGGTCAACGGTTTTCGAGTCAGTCAACCGTCTTCTAGTCAGTTAACTGTCTTCTATTAAACAACCGCCCTTTAGTCAGACCACGATTTTATAGTCAGACAACCGTCATCGAGAGATATAACTGCCTTCTCATAAATCAACCGTCTTCCATTCAGGAAATCATCTTCTAACTGTCCTCTAGATAGAGAAACTTCTTCTAGTCAGGAAATCAGCTTCCAGATAGTCAACTGTCTAGGTAGACAACTGTATTCTAGTCTGACAACCAGCTTCTAGTCAGACAACGATTTTCTAGTCAGACAACCGTCTTCTATCCAGGAAATCATCTTCTAGGCATCTAGTAAGAGAAACTTCCTCAAGTCATTCAACAATCTTCTACTTAGGAAATTGTCCTCTAGTCAGTAACTGTCATCTAGAGAAATAACCGTTTTCTAGACTGGCAACCGTCTTTCAGTCACACCACCGTCTTCTAGCTATACAACTGCTTTCGATATAGATAGCTGACTTCTTCTAGTCAGTCAACCTTCCTCTAGTCCGCCAACTGTCTTCTAGGTAGACAACCGTCTTATTTTAAGACAATCGTATTCTAGTCAGTCATCTATCTTCTTGATAGACTACAGTTTTCTAGTCTGATAACCGAATTCTAGTCAGACAACCGTCTTCTGTTCAAGAAATCGTCTTGTGGTCAGTCTACGGTGTTCTAGCTAGACATCCGTCTTTCAGTCACACCACCGTTCTCTAGTTAGATAACTGCCTTCGAAATAGACAACCGTCTTCTAATAAGACAACGGTTTTATAATTAGGCAGCTGTTTTCGAGATTTAGTCAACCGTCTATTCAGAAAACTGTCTAATAGTTAGTCAACCGTCTTCTATTCAGAAAACCGTCTTCTAGTCAGCCCAATGTCCGCAACCGTCATCTCCTCAGGAAGTCGTCTTCTAGTCAGTCAACTGTCCTCTAGGTAGAGAACCTCTACTAATCAGACAAGCGTCTCCTAGTCAGAGAACGCCTTCTAATCAGGAAATCGGCTTCCAGATCTGTCATCTAGTCAGACAACCGTCTTCAATATAGACAGCCGACTTTGGGATAGACAACTGTCTTCCAGGTAGACAGCTGTCTCTCAGGTAGACAACTGTCTTCCAGGTAGACAACTGTCTTCCAGGTAGACAACTGTCTTCCAACTAACTTCTACTCAGACAAAGATTTTCTAGTCAGACAACCGTCTTCCATTCAGGAAATTATCCACTAGGCAGTAAATTCTCCTCTAGTAAGAGAAACTTCTTCAAGTCATTCAACAGTCTTCTAGTTAGGAAATAGTCTTCCAGTCAGTCAACTGTTATCTAGAGAAATAACGGTTTTCTAGTCTGACAACCGCCTTCTAGTCATTTAACCGTCTTCCTCCCAGACAACTGTATTCTAGTCGGACAACCGTTTTCTGGTCAGACAACCGTCTTCTATTCAATAACCATCTTCTAGTCGGACAACCTCATTCTAGTACAACTGGTCAGGCTGGCATACTGGCCAGACAGCTGTCTTATATTCAGAAAACCGCCTTCTCTTCAGACAACCCTCTTCTGTTCAGACACCCGTCTTCTAGTCCTGCTTACATTTCGATCATAATCTTCTCTACACTGCATAACACAAACACCCACTTTTCCCCCATCTAACTAGTGTACCATAAACTCACCCACCCACTGTGCCAGCTACAAAGCTAGCAAGACAAACTAAAAACTTATAATTACAAAGCACCACACTCATACGGTTTATTTTATACGTTACTTGTCTTAATTACTTATAAGGCTTCTGGTTTTCATAAACAAAAAGAAACAAATAAATAAGAAAAAAATCAGCTAGAAAATAAATCCACTAAAAATAGTCTTAAAAACCTCCACTCAAATTATGATTATTATTGAAATTGAGAACAAATTGGAAATGATATATTGGTGTATAAAACGAAAAACAAAAAAAATAATAAATAAAATAGCAACAATAAAAACGTATGTATATCAATTATCAAAGAAAACAAAAATATTTATTAGATGCTCTTAATTATGACTGCAAAACCACAAAACAGAAACCAAAAACCAAATTTATATTCACATTTTAGACACATGGAACAAATATATAAAATTAAATAAATATTTTGCTACAATAAAACACACAAATGAAAACAAACAAACAAAAAAAAAAAAACGCAATTAAATGATAATCGCCAAAGTTTACTAACCGATAATTTGAACACACAACAACTAATGAGAGTGGACATAATGGCGACTATTAATTATTTTTTTTGCAAAATCACCTACAAAAACAAAAAATCACAACTTTATAAGAATGGACATTAAATTCTAGGCGTTTTTGCACAAATAATTTTAATAATTTTTAATACTATAATTTGTTTTAGGTCAAATCGTTACTTGAATAGTAGTTTGGTGTGTTTTAGCTACGCTATGTTTTGATTATGAGGTATTGGGTGTTTAAAATAGGGTTGGTAACGGTAATGTTACTGCTATAACTATAAAATTCCTCCATATCTTCATACTCAGACCGACTTTTAGTTAGATTGTCATCTCATATATACAGTTTTAAACACAGATTCTATATTCCGACTACCATGTTATAATATGACTATCACATTGAAGTCATACTTCCACCATCTCACACTACAGTATTTTAGCCATAATCCTGTCTTGTTGTCAGAATACTATCTTACAGTTCGACTACTAACTAGTCAGGCAACGGTCTGCTAGTCAATAAATAATCAGCTGGTCAGACAACCGTCTTCTTCTAGTCCCACAACCTTCATCTAGTCCAACAACAGTTCTCTGGTTCAAAAACCCTCCTCCAGTCAACAACATTTTACAACATTTTACTTAGACAACCGTATTCTAGTCCAACAAGCTTCCTCTAGTCAGATAACAGTCTTCGATTCAGACAACCGTCCTCGATTCAGACAACCGTCTTCGGTTCAAACAACCGTCTTCGGTTCAGTCAACCGTATTAAAGTCACACTACTGTATTCTACTTAGACAACAATCTTTTAGTCACACAACCGTATCCCAGTCAAAAAACTGCCTTCGATTTAGACGAACGTATTCTAGTTAGATAACAGTCTTCTATTCAAACAACTGTCCTCTTATCAGACAACAACCTACCTAAACCGTCATCAAGTCACACTACTGTATTCTAATCAGTCATCTATCTTTTAATCGCATAGCCGTATCCCAGTTAGAAAATTGTCTCCTATTCTTCTAGTTATATAACCGTCCTCTAGTCAGACAAATGTCTCCTAGTCAGACAACCGTCTTCTAGTCCAACAACCCTACTCTAGTAAGACAAAATATTGAGACAACCATTTGCTATTCACACAACCGTCTTCTTCTAGTTGCACAAACTTCTTCTAGTCCAACAACCCTGCTCTACTCAGACAACAGTTTACCTAGACGACCTTATTCTACTCAGATAAACGTATCCTAGTCCATCAACCGATCTCAAGTCATCCAATAGTCTTCTAGTTGAAAAAACTGTTTTTCCAGTCAGACAACCATTTTCTAGTTAGACAATAGTCTTCAAGATAGACAACCTTCTTCTAGTTCAGCTCAACAAATCTCCTCCAGTCCAACAACGTTCGTCTAGTCAGTATTCTAGTCAAAAAACCGCATTCTAGCCACACAACTGTTTCTATGCAAACATCTATCTTCAAGTTAGATAATCGTAGTCTAGACGCAAAACTATCTTCTATTCAGACTACTAGCTACTATTCAGACAACCATCTTCCAGTTAGAATACCGTCTTCTAGTCTGACAATTCTCTCCTGTTTAGTATACACTCCCCCAGAGCTGGACAACAGTGTCCGAGCCAGACACTCGTCTTCTAGGCACACAACCATATTCCAGTCAGATAATTTGTTTCTATTCAGATAATCGTCTTCTAATCCAACAACCGTCCTCTTATCAGGCAACAACTTCTAGTTAGACAACCGTCTTGTAGTCAGAAAACCATCTTATTGTCAAAACACTTTTTTGTAGTCAGACAACTGTCTTCTAGTCAGACAACTGTCTTTTATTCAGACAACAGTCCACTAGTCGAACAAACGCCTTTTAGTCCAACAACCGTACTATATTCCAACAACCCTTCTCTAGTCAGCCAACCTTCTTCTAGTCCCAAAAACTTATTTTAGTCTAACAACCGTCCTCTCGTCCAACAACCCTACTCTAGTAGTTAGACCACAGTTTACCCAGATGACCTTCTTCTACTCAGACAACCGCCTCTTAGTCGGACAACCGTCTCCTAGTCCGACAACCGTTCTCTAGTCATCTAACAGTCTTCGATTCAGACAACAGTCTTCTAGTTGAACTAACATTTTTCCAGTCAGACAACCATCTTCTAGACAGACAATCTTCTTCTAGTAGCAGAAACTTCTTCTAGTCCAGCAACCGTCATTTAGCCCAACAAAGCTCCTCTAGCTCAACAATTCTCTTCCAGTCCAACAACTCTCCTATAGTCAGACAACAATCTTCGAGTCAAAAAACCTTCTTCTAATCACACAACTATCTTCTAGTTAGACAATCGTATTCTAGTCGCAAAACAGTCTTCTATTCAGACAACCGTCTTCCAGCTACATAACCGTATTTTAGTCAGACAACCCTCTCCTGTTTAGTCAACTCTCCTACTAACAACCGTCTACTAGTCAGACAACCGTATTCTAATCAGATAAGACAACCATGTCCTATTCTCATAAAAGTTTGCTAGTCTGACGAACTTCTTCTATTCATACAATCGTCTACTATTCGTACAACAGACTTTCATTCAGCCAACAGTCTGCTAGCCAGGCAACCCACTTCTATTCAGATAACCGTCTGCTAGCCCGACAACAGTCTTTCAGCCAGACAACCTTCTTCTAGTTCGACAACCGTCTTCTAGTTCGACAACCATCTTCTAGTTAGACAACCGCCTGCTACTCAGACATCGCTCTGCTATTGGGACAATAGTCTTTTAGTCAGACTAGCGCCTGCTAATCACACAACGGTTCGCCAGTCGGCCAACCATCTTCTCGTTGGAAAACCGTCTTCTAGTCAGAAAACCTTCTTCTACTCAGACAAACGTCTGCTAGTCAGACAACTGTTTTTTACTCCTACAACTGTCTTTTAATCAGACAACTTTCTTCTATATAGAAAGCTATCTGCAAGTCAGCCAACCATCTGCTATTCAGGCTAGCGTCTACTTTTCAGACAACTGTCTGCTAGTCGGCCAAACACCTTCTAGTTGGACAACTCGTATGCTAGTCAGACAACCACTTTCTAGTCAGACAACCGTTTTCTACTCAGACAACTTTCTTTCGTCTGCTAGTCATACAACTGTCTGCAAGTCATAAAACTGTCTTCTACTCATACAATCGTCTTCTACTCAGCCAACCAACATCTAGTCGGCTAACTATCTTCTAGTTGCACTACCGTTTTCTAGTCTAACAATCGTGGTCAGATAGCCATCTTCTATTCAGAAACATGTATTATTGTTAGAAAATTGTCTTGTAGACATACCACCAGGTAAATGCTTCCAGTCATACGACGGTATTGTAGTCTGACCGTTTCTTTCGTAAAAGCCCGCCCAGTCAGAGAAATAGATGGATAATCTTCCATTATATATTCAGATCTCCTTCTTATACTTCAGATCTTCTTTCTATACTCACACTATCGTCAAATACTTTGAATATCGTTTTTTCCTCACATTATCGTCTTATATTCTGTTTACTGTACCGCACTTTACCTATTCTCCCTATTCTCCCATAAATATCTTTCATATTTTAACTTGTTTTATTATTCTATTACTACACAATTATTTTGTAGCATTCTTATCTTTAAATATCTCTCATTCTTTTCAATTCATTTAACTCAAGGGAGTTCCACATACATATAAATTTAATAACAAATATTTTTTTAATGATAATTATTTATTTAACCAAAACAAAAAATCCCACCAAAAAACATTGTTTTTTTTTTGATAATTGTTCATGTTTGGTGTTGTTTTTGCAGAAAAGAATTTCGCATTAAGTCTCCAAGGCAAACGTACAACTCCTACTAAAGAATGATAGAACCAAATATCTACATAACATGCTCGCACGTATAGGAATACAATTTCAGTTTGTTTGCACCCAGATAGTGGCCCTGTGTGTGTGTGTTTGTGTTGGTTTAAAATTTTTAAAACAAAAAATCGCAATTTCAATTTATTTATTTGTTTTTTTTTTGTTATTTATTTTAATTTGAAATTTGTATGTTTTATTGATAACTGTCAGTGTTACGAGACATACAAAGTGGATAGTTACCGATCGTAAGTACTTGTCATACAAATTATTAAGTATTTTGCGTGATAAGCTGGCGCTGGAGTACAACAACTGGATTTAATTGAGGTTCCGTTGACAATATTTAAGTTGTTGGTGGTTTTTTTTGTTTGTTTTTTGAAGTGAAATAGAGTAGAAGATTGCCAGCAGAAGTTAGGGTATTTGGGTGCTAATGGATTGATTTATAATATGGTGGTCATGGAACTAAAATGGATCATATTTCATAATACAAAATGTAAAACAAGTAGAGGACAAGTTAAAACCAAACCTTCATCACGTATTCGTGTTCGTTGGACAAAGCTATTACAAATTTTACAAGCATTCAGTCCAATATTATACTACTACAGCCACAATCCCTCTTCTATTCAAATTCCCTATAACTTGACAACCCTATTGCGCACAAACGCTCTTTAAGAAGCTTATTTATATACATACGTTACTGCTGCCAACAACAACGAACGAAGAAAACGACAAACGACCAATAAATGTGTTAAAAGCTTACAACTACAAAGCCAAACAGGTGCCAATAAAAGGTGTGTAAATTGTTTCTTAACAAATAGCAAAATATTTTTATTAAGAAATTAAGTAAGTAAATTAATAAACAAAGAATTTTAAATATGTATTTCAAACGATAACAGAATTTGTGATAACTAATAAGTATTAAAAAGCAACACAAGGGAAACATTTAATTACTACACCCAATAAAAATAAAATAAAACTCTTTTATACCTGCAAGGAAAATTCCCCCGTTTTGAAAATAATTATTACAAACAATTATGAATTTCATAATTTCAATTGAAATGTAGAACCTCCCCTCCCAAACACAAACACCTCCTTTGCCACTATCATTAGCCAACAAACACCTTTTAAACAGGTGTCTTAGTATGGTCTGGTGGTCTATGTTAAATTTTCATTTATCACATAAAATAATTTTAATTATAACTTTCAAAACAAAATTGCATTTTGATTTCTATATCTGAAATGAAATGTGTGCAAGACATATGAAAAACAAAAAAATGGACAGAAATCTGTTCCGCTTTTTAACAAATTTTATTGAGGTAAATTGAAAAAGCACTAAAATCGCCAAAACAACAGCGCGAATAGGTATAAAAAAAACACTGCCTAATAATTTACTCTTACTTAAAATGAACGGTGAGTTGTGTGATTAAACCTTAAGGAGGTTGGGGGTCGTATTTGGTTTGATTTGGAAAAAACTGTCGATTTAAAATTGATTGTGGAAACGTTTCATAGACCTGCAAATGGTTTAAAGTAAGTCGTTTACTCAAACTATCCTCACAAACTACAACTGTGCTCAAGCTTAACGTGGGTACCTGCCTCGAATCAATGCGTCTATCAGAGCCATTGTATGACTTGTAATGAACATACAAGTGACAACTTTTCGTACATTGCAGTGACTGCACAGATCAATGTACAAACCCTTGCTCGAGAGCTTGGACTTTCTATCTATCCCTGCCAGCTAGCTAGTCTATCAGCGAAACCCAGAACAATTATTAAAGCAGCAACAATCGGCTTGGTAATCCTGTCCAATATATGATCTCTGACTTCAAATGCTTCCGGTCGATAAAAGTCAAAGTGTGTGATTCTAAACCCACACACAATAAACCTCGACCGAGAACCAAGCCCAACGATCAGTATCACGAATGCTATCACTCCAATACATTTCCTGAGCAATAAACACATGTCTATGTGCCACTTTTAATGGCCCTGTTGTTTCGGCAAACTGCACCTAGTAAAATACATTTGGTGGCCTGAAATTTGTCACTAGAACAAATATCAGTATCTTAACCAAAAATCTTCTACACGTGTTCTCCAAAAGTGAGTTCACCAACAGCCAGTCAGGACAAGTCTTGGGGCTACTGACATGTGTAATATTAGATTAGATAGATACTTATCTCAGCTATCAAACTATTAAATTCTTCAAGAAATTAGGTCCGTGCACCTCTAAAGCTCCTGCTCCGCTCTATATTTTCCCTTGAGGCATAACATCTAGTTGTGGAGTTTCACCAAGATGTCCCAACATGCCTCACAAACTACAGTACTATACTCAGACTACCATCTTATTATCAGACTACCGAGTTATGGTCAGACCGACGATTAGTAGACGGACTGCCGTCTAACGGTTAGACAACCGTCTTCTACTCACACAACCATCTTCCAATCAGACAACAGTCCTCTAGTCAGACATCCGTCTGCTTGCCTGATAACTGTATTCTATTCAGACAATTTTTCCTTGTCAGACAACCATCTATATTCAGCAATTCGTATTACAGTCAGCCAACAGTCTTATAAGTATCACGAATGCTACCACTCTAAAATATTTCCTGAGCAATAAGCCAATGTTTATCTGCCACTTTTAATGGCAAACTGCACCTAGTAAGATACATTTGGTTGCCCGAAATTTGTCACTAAAAGAAATAACTGTCTTTTAACCAACGATCTTCGACCCGATTTGGCTTTTAAACCACAGCCATGTTCTCAAAAATGAGCTCACCAACAGCCAGTTAGGACAAGTCCTGGGGCTACTTACTCCCGTAGTACTAGATAAGTTGCTAGCCAGCTATCAAACTATTAAATTCTTAAAGGAATGAGGTCCATGTACCTCTAAACCTCCGTCCTCGCTTCATGTTTTCCCCTGAGGCATAACATCAAGGTGTGGAGTTTCACCAAAATGTCCAAACATGCCCCAAGGGATGCCTCGAAAACTACAGTACTCTACTCAGATTACCATCTTAATGTCAGACGACAGCCTTCTAGTCAGACTACCGGGTTGTAATCAGACCATCGCTTAGTAGTCAAACTGCCGTCTACCAGTCTCAAAGTCAGACAACCATAGTCAGACAACAGTCATCTACTCACACAACCATCATCCATTCAGACAACAGTCTACTAGTCAGAAAACCGTATTTTACTCACACAACCATCTTCCAATCAGACAACAGTTTAATAGTCAGACAAACGTCTCCTTTCCTGATAACTGTATTCTAGTCACGCAACCATTTTATCAGACAATTTTTTCTTGTCTACTATTCAGAAATCCATATTCTTTTCAGCTGATAGTCTGCTACTCAGACAACCGTCTGCTAGTCAGTCAACCAACTCAAACCTACTCAAACAACGGCCAACTAGCCAGACAAATGTATTCCAGTTAGCCAATTGTTTTCTAATCAGATGACGGTCTTCTAGTCAGAAATCCGTTTCATACTCAAATTACCCTCATTACTCAGGCAACCATCATCTATTCAGACAATACACTTCTTGTCAGATAACCTTCTAGTAGTCAGAAATCAGTATTCTAGTCCACCAACAGTCTTCTACTCAGACAACCATTTTCTGCTCACACAACCCTGTCCTAGTGAGACAAGAGTGTACTAGCCAGAGAACTGTATTCAAGAAAGGCAACCGTATTCTACTCATAAAACCGTCGTGTACTTAGTTAGACAACCATCTTCTACTCACACAACTTTATTATAGTCAGATAACAGTCTTATTTTCAGTCTACTATCTCTTATTCAGTCCACCGTCTTTTAGTGAGACAACCATTTTCTTATCAGACATCCGTCTCCTTGCCTGATAACTGTATTATAGTCAAGCTACCATCTTGTCAGACAATCGTCTATTCAGAAATCCGTATTCCTAACAGCCAACAGTCTGCTACTTAGACAACCGTCTTCTAGCCAGTCAACCAACTCCTAGTCAAACAACGGTCAACTACCCAGATAACCAGTAATCCAATTGTCTTCTAATCAGGAAACCGTCTTCTAGTTAGACAAACGTTTTTTAGGCTGATCACGGTATTGTAGTCAGACAACTGTTTTCTAGTCAGAAATCCGTTTTTACTTAGACAATCGTCTTCTGCTAACACAGCTATATTCTAAATAGTCGACTAGTCAGACAACCTTCATCTAGGTTATTTTTAACAGATAACCTTCTACTAGCCAGAAATCAGTATTCTAGCAACCAACAGTCTTATTCTGATGCAACCATATCCTAATGGACAAGAGTATACTAGCCAGAGAACTGTTTTCTAGAAAGGCAACAGTCTTCTACTCATACAACCGTCGTCTACTTAGACAACCATCTTCTACTCACACAACTTTATTATAGTCAGATAACAGTCTTATTTTCAGTCTACTATCTCTTATTCATTCCACCGTCTTTTAGGGATACAACCGTTTTCTTATCAGACATCCGTCTCCTTGCCTGATAACTGTATTATAGTCAAGCTACCATCTTGTCAGACAATCGTCTACTATTCAGAAATCCGTATTCCTAACAGCAAACAGCTACTTAGAAAACCTTCTTCTAGCCAGTCAAACAACGGTCAACTACCCAGACAACCAGTAATCCAATTGTCAGACATCTGTCTTCTAGTAAGTCACAATCCATATTCTAACTAAGTAACCGTCTTCTAGTCAGAAATTCGTCATCTTCTTCTAGTACAAAATAGTCAGACAGCCATATTTAAGTCAGATAGCCATCTTTTAGTCAGATGCTCTAAGCATCTCGAACCAAATGATCATTTGGGCGGCCTTACTTTTCAACGCAATGGTATGGGTTCACAAATAAAGCTCGAAACCATTGGAGCCAAAGATATTTCGTTCTACATGAGCACAGTGGCAAACAGTCGGAGGTTTCCTTGTGCAACTCATAGAATCTTCACAGACCCGTGGTAGTATTACCCAGAGTGTACTAGTGGTATGTAGTAGCACAAAGTTCAGTTAGAGATGTTGTATATCCCAAGTTTAACCTTATCGAACAATAGTATTTTCTGGGATTTAATATTGTTCTGCGAGATATATCGCGTAGCTTGTCTGAACCTATATAAAGCTGGTTAATGGCTAGCAAGAACGATTATCCTTGGTTGAGTCGTATTTTATCGGATATAGTCAACGGCTGAAGTTAAAGAATCAGCCCTTTCGTCGCCAATGTGTCCTGGCAAAATGTTAACTTTTAATGTCTATCTAGTTCATTCAGATATAAAACACAGTTTATCATCACTCTCGTCTTAATCTCTCGTAGCCTGGCTGTCCGAAATCACAGGTATATGTGTTCCCTTAACCATCTCCTCAAGCTCTCTCTAACGCAAATGAACCAGGAATATGTGTGCGCACCTGAAGTATTGAGGAATATTTCCATGGAAATGACCGGGTAAGATTTTGCTAAATTGTTGGAATGTAGCCTTCGACTAGACTTGATTTTAACACTCTCCACCGTAATATCTCAATCCCTCTTCAGAATATTCGTCGTCTTCTCCCTGTAGAGAAATTACCAAGTCCCTAGGTGTCTTTAAAAGCTTTGGAATAAGGATGACTGATGTAAAGATGCCGTCTATTTTGGAGAAATCGAAAAGCTTAGTATAGTCACTGAGTCCTCTTTATATTGAGAGATTTTTGCGATTTCGTGTTCTTTAATACTTTGCATCCCGAATATCTGGACAGTTTAAGAACGTGTGTTAAGATATTCCAGGATTTTATTTTATTGTTTAAAACAACCGACAACCGTGAGACTCTTGAGGTCGTACATAACTCACAAGAAAGTTCAGGAGACTTCCGGTTGTAAAAGTTGCCCAGTTTTATCAACGATCTTCTCTATACCCCAGAGATCTAGGAAGAACTTAATTAGGTGTCAAAGAACGACATATAAAGTATTTGAATTCCTAATCCATGGAGCATGTATACTCTTTAGTAATCTTCAAACATATGGCTGCATGACAACACCTAGGAGATTGATTATTTTCTTACCCGGAAAGACTTTTTGAGGTAACAAAAGTCCACAAAAGACCCCCTTAATTTCTAAGCAGCCGTTTTAAGGTTAATTTAAACAAAAAACCCACTTAAAAAGCCAACACCAAAACCGATACAAAAACACAGACACACACTATCTACTGCATTGAAGCATTAAAAGCACTTATAGACTATTTTACGAGTATCTGTATTGAGCAAAGCAATACACTAACTGCGAGTGCAACCAAATCAACCAAAATAATAAAAACAAAAAGCCCAACTTAAACCGGTAGACATGCAACATGTTGAAGAGTAAAGCTTCACTGAATTCGTGAGTGCCACAAGGTACTCAGAAACAAAAAACAACCCAAAAATTATGCAAATTCAACGAACCACCATAACTACAAGGAATAATATTGTGTAAACATGGAAATTCAAACGATCAGACAAGCGACAACAGCATCATCATCATCATTATCAACATTATTATAGCACAAATACATTAAAGATCAAACGGCTCTGACAAACCTAAGAATAAGCAAATGAAGTATAATTTATGGAACATTTAAGTGGCAGAAGCCAACAAAACGAAGCATAGAAGATATTCTCTACAAGTAGTTGTATGTAGCTGTAGAAGATTGGTTTAGTTTTAGGTTTGCTGGTTGCAGGTTTGTTTAACAGCCAAAAGTGTTTTTAACTGACTCATTTGGTTCTCATGAAATTTAAAAGCTTTTTTTTTAGATGTTGATTAAAAACCAAAATAAAAGCTGCTGAGTCATTTATTTAAAAATGTCTTTATAATGAAAATCTATTGAAATAATGTTTTGTATTTGCCACTATAATTGTTTGGTATGTGTGACGAATTTTGGTATTTTTGCTCTTTGCTAGTGTGGTTTTAAAGGGGAATTTTGTACCGGTTTTGGGCCGTTTTAAAGCGAAAGTAATGTTTAATAATTAGTTGTTTGTTTAACTTTTAATATGCAAATGTGTTAAAAAGCTGGCTTCAGTTTTTGCTTTTTCTCAAATGAATTTATTAAAACTTGAAATTCTTTGCATAATTTCTTCATAACTAATTTTTTTTGTGTAGTAAACTTACCCTAAAATTTGAATATTTTTTGTAAAGAATTTAGTGAAACATACCTGAAAGTAAAGAAAAATGTATGTTAGTTAAATGTTGGAAATATGGTAATATTTTGGATAAATTTAAAATTATATTTGAATTATTTGTAGAGTTTTAGAAACTTTCATTTAAAAAAATACTTAAAGACTTCCACATAAAGCTATAAAATTAGTAAACTATTTGTCTTTTGAAGTATTCATAATCTTTTAAGAACTGGATGCTTGTTATTTAAAGTCTAAAAACACTCGACGCTATAGAAAACTCTCAAGAACATAAACTTAATAGTCCTTTGATATACAGAGTTGTTTAGGGAAAAGTACTTTTATTCTTTATAAATCATATCTAGCAAAAAGTCCTGGAGGAATTTGGAATCGACTCATGATAGCCTGTAGATGCGCCATTGGGAAAACCTGGGGAATAAGCCCTAGGAATGCAAAATGGCTTTCTTATATGGTGGTAAAGCCCACAATAATGTATGGAGCACTTATATGGTGGAAGGCTCTAAGTAAATCCACCTACTATGGGATGATTGAGAGAATCCTGCGGATCTCTGCACTAATGAGTATGGGTGCGCAACGGAGCACTCCATCTCGTGCTCTGTTCGTTATGATGCACTGGCTACCGGCTGATTTCATGGCCAAACAATTGGTCATCAATTCGTCTGGTTCCGGCCATGCGTCTATTTTGGGAAGTGTACCTTATCTTCCTGTTAATATTGATACTGCATATTAATACTGCACTCCCTTACCCTTTATCGACATACGCTTCTCCGTATCGTTGGTGGAACAGCTATCTTCTTCTAGAGACACGTTTATCATCTATACAGATGGCTCAAAGTTTGCGGCTGGGGTGGGTGGTGGCATCTATATTCCTCATTTTCGGAAGGGGGTTTGTTTCAGGCTACAGGATCAATAGCCGGATTACCGCTATCCTGCTGTAAATCACTCATACGGCGTAACTTATTTGAGTCCGCTCAGCTCAGATGGACTAATCTGACAAATTACTCGATATTGAGGCTCACGTGGTCCATTTTTGACCATCACAGCTCAATTTCCCTCACGGGGTTATCTGCGAGCTCTGATATCAGTGTTTACTGGGCACTGCTTGATTGGTGTGCAAGCTAGGAGACCTAACACTCCATACAATGACTTGTGTAGAAGTTGCCATGATGAAGACGAAGAGGAAACGGTTGAATATCTCCTCTGTCTTTGCCCAGCTCTATCTGGGGCTCGGTCTGCTACAAAAGGGAGTCCTTTTTGCATGGCCTAGCGGATCTATCCGCTCTGGATGTCGAGAAGATAGATTCGTTCATTCGTGCGTCAGGTTGGTTCGGCACTGAACCCAGTTCTGACATATGAAGGACCTCTTGAGGACCTGATCATGATCTTTAGGGTATCACAAAGGCAGCAATTAATTCACCCAAGTGTGGAAGTTTTGCAATTTTATTGCATTTAGAATGGAGAAAAATGGAATAATGAGGAAAAGCACGGAATTGAGTGCTTTCGAGCTCTTTAGTGACCTGGAAAATCTAATAATCTAAGATGTTATTAGTATATTGTGGCAATTGTCACTTAGTTTTCTTTTTAAATCCACAGTGTAGTATATTTAGGGATAAGACTTTCATTGTTTGCAATTCATACCCACCAAAACTCGTTGAAAGAACTTGGAATCGACTCGAAAAGGGTTTACATTGACCAGGCGCGGATTCAGAGAGGGTGAAGTAGGAATTTCCACACCCCAAAACCGAAAAGTTTTCATATAAAAAAGAAGAAAAAAAGAAAAATGTAGAACAAATTTTGATTTTCCCCCACCAAATGGTTGACCTAGATCCGCGCCTGATATTGGCCGTTCTGCAGACATCACAGAGTGGAGTGCTCTCTTCACACTTATGGAAACTGATAATCGATACGCTTCTCAGGATTAGCGACTTTATGATTTGTTTATCCCAGATACACTGCTATCCATCTCGATACGTTTTCTAAAGGATTGGGAAAGCACTTAGGATGCCAAAATACTGGAGTGTATGTACTGTGTTCAAATTCAATCTAAAAGTAAATTTATTGTGGTCGAGCAGATACACAATTATTTCCTAACCTGTCTGGATGGTGTCGAATTTACTCTCTCAGATTGTGCAAAATACTTCTAGCATTCTAGATAGCAAATTATCATGAACACTTAATCAAACAAAAAAATTAATATGAAAAAACCATATCTGAGGCATTAATCTTGGACTTCATGAGACTGAAGATAGACATCGCACAAAAGGCCACCACTCTCGCAAATAAGTTCACTTATGAAGAAATTATTCGTTGTTCTTTATGTTTCCAATTAAAGCTTCAATAATAGATCTTTGTTTTGTCCAGTTTAATATTCAATTATATAGCTTAATGCTGCGAAAGTTAAGCATCAATCAAAGATCCCTATATGTCCCAATGTGAGCTTCAATCATTGATATTAGAGTTGTCCAATTTAATATTCTATCGCAGATCCTGATGTTGTTCGCTTTTAGCTTTAATCGTGGATCTGTACGTTACCCAATTTAATCTTCAATCGTAAATGTGTTGCTAATTTAAGCTTTAATCTTAGTTCTTTGTGTTTCCCAATTTAACCTTCAATCGTAGATCTTTATGTTGCTAATTTAAGCATCAATCGTAGATATTTCTGTTGCCCAATGTAAGCTTCAATCATAGATCTTTGTGTTGTCCAGTTTAAGCCGCAATTATAGTTATTTGTGTATCCCAATTTTAAATTCAATCATAGGTCCTTTTGTGGTTCAGTTTAAGCTTCAATAATAGATATTTATGTATCCCAATTTAAACTGCGATCATAGATCCTTTTGTGGCCAAATTTAGGATTCAATCGTAGATCTTTATATTGCCCAATTTAGGATTCAATCGTAGAGCCTTATTTTGCCCAATTTAAGCTTTAATTATTGATCTTTGAGTTGTCCAGTTTAAGCTTCAATTATATATATTTGTGTATCCCAATTTAAACTGCGATCATAAATCTTGTTATACCCCAATTTAGGATTCAATCGTAGATCATTGTGTTGTCCAGTTTAAGCTTCAATCGTACAGTTTTATGCCGAGAATGCTAAGCTTCAATGGTAGATCTTTATGTATCCCAATTTTAGCTTCAATCATAGATGTTTGAGTTGTCTAATTTAATCTTCGATCGTAGGCCATTAAGATGCCCAATTTAGGTTTCTATCGTAGATCTTTATGTTGCCCAATTTAATCCTCAATTATACAGCTTTATGCTGCAAAAGTTAAGCATCAATCGTATTTCTTTATGCTTCCCAATTTAAGCTTCAATCGTAGATATTTGAGTTTTCCATTTAAAGCTTCCATAGGAGATCCTTATGTTGTCCAATTTAAGCTTCAATCGTAGACCTTTATGTTGCTAATTTAAGCTTCAATCGTGGACATTTCTGTAGCTAATTAAAGCTTAAATGGTAGTTCTTTATATTGCTCGATTTAAGTTTCTATTGTAGACCTTTGTGTGACCCAATTTAGGATTCAATCGATGAAATTTATGTTGCTCAATTTAAGCTGAAATCGCAGATCTTTGTGCTGTCCAATAAAAACATCAATCGCGGAGATTAACAGAAGCATCAGGGTGTAAAGGTGCTTCTTTCCATACGATGACTTTGCTCGATTTTTGAAATAATTCTCCAATTTTAACAACCTATAGATTCTCAATCTCGGATATACGGGACTTGTGGAGGAACTCTCCTTCATCATTGCCTACATTGATGAATTAGGGATGCTTAAGATGTATTTTAGTTTTCTTCAACTGTTCTACTAAGCTTCGTAGACTACTCAACTACAAAACCCTCCTTCTTGGGATATAATCGATTCTCAGTTTTAGATAATACGGAGGTTGTGGAGGAACTTTTCTCGTCACCATGAAATCGAAACGTTTTGACGAATAGCCCTAAGAGAAGATAATATGTCAGTGTCTACATTGAAGGATTTGGTACATGAGATATGATATATAAGTTCTATTATCGTTAGTTCAGGAATGTTGAACATCCCTAAACAGGATGAAGAAACTTGCGACATGCGTATAAAAAAGGGACCTTCACTGGCAATAGTATTGCTGATTAAACGGCGCAGAAGACGTTAAGGCTCCCAGACGAGAACGTAGGTAGATAGTCAGTGCGCTATCCAAACGTAGTCTGCAAACTACGCTACGCTCTCTTCGAAGATGCACAGACTAGGACGTTAACCTTGTAAAGACTGTTGATAATTTTGATGACGATAATATTTTTGGTAAAACTGTTAACTTTGACCGCCTTGAATTCACCATACATTCAACATTGTGCCACTTATAACAGTTTCTTTGTAGTGTTATATTAAAATATTCACATTCTTCTTAAACGAAAACTTATTAGAAATATAAAGGTTGCCTTTGTCTACCATCCAGAATCTTTTAACTGGTCTCTACGACAAAGTACTTCATTAACATTCTCTATAGAACACATCTTTCATTACTTCCCAAATAATTTCACACACAATTTTCCCTCATTGTCTGCATACACAAAAAACGAAGAACTAACTACTCATTCCCACGTTTTCTTTACCAAATTGCAGCTATTGTATTGTTCCTCTCTTCAGATCTCTTCAACCTTGACCAAATTCATTATTTTAAAGTGATCCAAAGCAAACACCTTTTAAATCACCAGCACCTAAAGCTAAAAATAAACAATGAATGCACCTTCTTGAACTAACATTTTTCCTCAGGGGTCTGTCTATAATAACAAACGTCACACACTCTCCCAGATACACATACACACACTCGATACTTCCTTATGATGAATTCATCATGACGCTAATAGTAAACAGGTACTTTTTGACAAAAACCGGTTACTTGTGATGTGAGAATATTTAAAAGAACCCAAAAGAACCAAAAAAGCAACAACAAACCAAAGAGATGCTTAAATAAATAACAAATCATTTCAGATTTCTCAAGACATGCAACACGAAAAATGCAAATACTATAAAGATGTGAAGATGAATATGAAATGCATAAAACCGACGAAGAAGCATAATAAGAAACAAAACAAACAGCCGTGTAAAAAGACATTGAAAGAAAATAAACAACACGTACTGTGTACCAGTTGAGAACAAGTAACTGTGAAGAAAACAGCTGATGAGAAAAATAATAAACAAGAGCTTAAAATTAACAGCAACAATAACAATGTTATTAGTTAGACACATACAAGCGAGTAACTGTTAGTAACAACGGGGTAACCAAAGTAACTGATGGTGAGTAACGTTGCATTCAGTGATTGAAAAACTACAACAAAACTAAATAATAAACAAATGAATAAAACTGGGTTTTTTGTTTAACATTTATGGCTGCTCAAACATGGTCAGAGTGGAAAAAGAATGAATTCGTAAGATGGCTAAAGTTGGATTTTTTGGCTTGAATCACTTCCATAATTCTAAGTTGAGTTTAAACCGAAAGTCTTCGTTGAGTATAAGTTGAGGTTCAACTGTAGATCTTCATGTCGCGGAATTTAAGCATCAATTGTAGATAAGGTTCCTAGTTTAAGTTTCAATCGCAGAAGTAAAGGGTGTTTTAAGACCGATAGAACTTACGAAAGTGTTGACTGTTAGACGAACTGTCATAACACACTCTCTTTTTGACATTTATTATCAGTATACTCTGGCAAATCATTATGAATAGATTGAAGCTTGAACAACGCTACCAAATTATCCAAATTTAGACGACTTCGCGATTTCGATGGCGCACATAATCGACCATCTGAGAAAGCTTTAAGGGTGTGTTAATAAACAACATTGCCACATATGGAGTAAGACCAATCCACAACAGACCCTACATACTCCATTACGTCCAGAAAACAGCACTGTTTGGTCTAGCGTGTAAACCGAACCGGCATCATCGGAACTTATTTCGTTAACACACCTTGATCAACTATTTTTTGTTTGAAAATATGAATGACATTGATCCAAGTGAATGTATTTCCAACAGGATGGTGCTACGTGACATACTGCGACAGGAACCATTGATATATTGAAATCAAAATTTGGCGATAGCTTGATTTCTAGAGATAGACCTGTCAATTGGACTCCAAGGTCGTGTGATTTGACACCTCTCAATTATTTCCTGTGGGGCCACGTAAAGTCACTGGCTTATTCTGATAAACCAGGCCTTGGAGGCCAACTTTGTTCTTGTTATTTGTAACATACGGCCAGCAATGCTCGAAAAGTAACCCAAAATAGGACGTCCAGAATATGCTTCGTCAAGAACAGCCGCGGTGGCCATATCACTGATTGTTAATGCCATGTATTGATCTTTGAAATAAAAATTGTTTGTTTGATTAAAATTCACTTTTGTGTTATTTCTTACAATTTTACGTTCTATCGGGCCTAGAAAAAACAACCTTTATATTAAGCATCAATCGTAGTCTATTATATTGCTATTTAAGCAAAAATCGTAGAACTTTATGTTGCACAATTTAAGCATCAATTGTGGGTCTTCATGATGCAAAATTTAAGCTTCAATTGCAGATCTTTCTTTTAGTTATTCTCACTATTAAGACCTTGTTGAAGGCGATAACAACTCAATTTATTAACATCAATCGTAGATCTTTATGTAGCCAACTTTTAGACTCATTCAGGCTCAATTTAAGTTGCAATCGTAGGTTTTTTGAGAAGCAAATATTAGTCTCATTCAGATTCATTTTAAGTAAACATTGCAGCATTATGTACTCGCTACAGAATTCAATAAGTAGACTCGTTCTTTTAGCAAGTCTATATTTCAATTAAACGCAGTTTGTTTCATTGGATGACCAAATTTGTGCAATCCCAAGCAGTTTCTGATGAACTATTGATTATCGTGGTTGTAAGGAGAATACCTAGTCATATGTCAATCACTTCCTGCTGGTACATTCACTTTAAATAGCAAAAGTCAGGTAGCCTCAAAGGGGATTTTATACCAACCATATTGCTCTTTTTGAATGCATCAGTTTACACAGGGAAGACTCCGCCATTTCACATATCCTATCTAGAAACAAGTCTTAATATGCAGCAGTAACCATTCGTGTATAGCATCATAGCATTCCAAGATCATGAAGTACCCAAAGCCTTTACGATACCACGATACCCCAACGTTAGCCTCACAGCAGAGATTAGCCAATTTTATTGTCATAAAATCAACCGCTTTCAATTGCTGTCGATGGCATGGACCTTACCTGTTGTATAAATTGAAATTGTAAAAAACCCTTCGGAGTGATTTTCCAATTAGTACCTATTATCCATTTACACTTATATATAGCCTTTTGAAACTTATTTACCCATGTATGACATTCGGACCGCTCCCACAGACACTCAAATGATGGGAGACAGTCTGGAAGACAGCCCTACTTTTCAGGGTCCAGCTATCACAGGCTTTCTAAATACTCGGTTGGTCTCAGAAGATTCTTCAACACACATTTTGCGTAAAAATTTTTAAACGATTCACATGCTTACCTATTTCCCAACCTTTTTCCTTCTCTGAATAGTTTACGACTCTTTCTTCTATCATGCAATATTTCAAGATCCCACAAATTAAATTTTGTCTGGACTGTCTTGTAGATAAGAAGGTTACAGGTCATATTGATGGCCGAGAGAAACGATTTCGTCATTACGTCCATATCGTCAATATCGACACTGTGCGTGCGAATAGGGTGCCCCGATAGACTACACGATAGTGTGCTGGACTATCAACCTGGGGGTTACGGGTTCGATTCCCGCCGGAGACTCTGGGTGTATCTGCAGACAAGCAAAACGCAATAGCAAAATTGTGATACTCCAAAGTTGTCTGCCTTCTATTTAGAATAGCATTAGAGCAGTCATTAGATACCAGACAATTAGTAATCATTCATGGTGCTTAGCATTCACTAGCATTAAACCAAGAACGTTACGTCAATTCAAGGCAATGACAGGGATTACGAACCCCTATTAACTACTTCTAAACTAGTCTAAAGTATAAATATGAAAATAATAATCCCAAGTTGACTTCCTTTTATTTAGAATATTATTGGAGCAGTCATTAGAAATCTGACAATTAGTAATTATAAATGGTGTTTAGCATTCACTAGCATTAAATCAAGAACCTTACGTTTATTTAGGGTAATGGCAGGGATTATGCACCCCTATTAACTACTATTAAGTATAAAGTTGAAGAGACTTGCTCAACTAAATTGCCAAATGTGAAACGGGTCTAACATTGCGATATCCTTGGGTGCTGAACATCCAAAATTTTAAATATTCCATGACTCTGGCTCATATTTCGGGCTTAATTTGACCGATGGCATGGGTTATGTTGACTTTGTGGGCCGCTGTGGTTTGTGTCTTATTCGCACAGACCTGTAACTTAAGAAAACCCCACAAGAAAAAGTGTAACGGGGTCAAATCACACGGACTCGGTGGCCAGTTCACATCACCACCACGTAGGACGACCATGCCTTCAAATCGCTCGTGCAGAATATCCAATGTGACATGTACTGTGTGGCACATATCGCCATTCTGATGAAACCGCGACTGGTGGGTGTCCATATCATCCAATGGAGGCCAAAAGAAATTGATAATCATGTGGCCAACGTCGTTCTCAAAGAAATATGGTCCGATGAAGCCGCCAGCCTAAAATCTACACCAAACACTGAATTTTCGGGATGCATTGGACGCTCTTAGATCTCATATGTATTGTTACCGTCCCAAATTCACAAATTTTGTTTGTATACGTACCCATTCATCCAGAAATGGGTGTCATCGTAAAATGGTCGAAGCGCTCGAATAGTTTCCCGAACAGAACCGTCCCAAATTCGAAAATGTTGTTTGTTGATGAGAACATTCATTCAGAAATGGGCATCACTGTAATATGGGCGAAGCGCTCGTATCATTTCCCGAACAGATAAAACAATTTTATCATTTGAACGTATTAACAGCCAATTAGACAGATGTAGCATTATTAATATGACCGCTATCAACAGCCAAAGTTTGGAAATCCCTATTGGAATTCCCTTCAGTTATGAGCTAATGATTCCATACTTTTACAACACTGTCTTTACTTATAGAAATTTCTGCAGTCGGTATTTTTTGGTTGTTGTTCATAGCAAACAAACAAAAATAATAAACAGACTCTCTTATATCTGGTCTTGCTGGTAACAGAGGTAGTTTGTATGTATAAACATTTGTCGATGAGTGAGCATATTTTGGCAAGCCAACCTGCCATCCAACCAAACACCAGAAAAGACACCTTAAGCATGCTTAGTAAATGCGGGCTTAAGTTAGTCATTTCTTAAACCTACTACAGGTATGTTCAGCTCAGCAAACTCAACGCGGACACTGACGTTGCTTTAAACTTTTACAACGCGTTTTCAAGCTACAAACGGGCAGGTGTAAGAGTAAATGGAATGTGCGCGCGTCTTTCATTAAGATAGATACTGGCAGCTAAAAAGAACAAAAAAAATTAAAAAACAAATAAATAAAAAATTCCCCGTTTTTTAATTACACATTAATAAATAAATTTAAATTCCGTGTTAAATTGTGTGCAAGACAGTGAGTGTGTGCGTTTTGGGTACAAGATGAAACGTCTTAAAAGTGTAGCTCGTATTAGTTTCGATTTACTAATATTCGCTGGCTTATGCTTATCGGAAGTGGCTTTGCGTAAATGGTTTAAACCCTATAAAAGAGGTTTCTTCTGTAACGATGAATCACTGCAGTATCCCTATCGAGAAAGTACCATTGGTACGGTGTCTTTGGTGGCCATTGTTTTGGCCGTACCCTCTTCGGTTATGGTGGTGGTGGAATTATTTAAGCAACTTTCTCCATTACCCAATGAAAAAAGGAAATCTCCACAACATAACAACTCTAAGGCAGGCTGTCGCATAGGCGAAAGATTTATGCACTGTTATACGCAAATTGGCTATTATTTGTTTGGTTTGGCCTTGTGTTTGGTCGCCACCCATATTACCAAGTATACAGTGGGCCGTTTAAGGCCTCACTTCTTTGCGGTGTGTCAACCTCAACTGCCGGATGGTTCAACCTGCAAGGATACCTTCAACTTTGGCCGCTACATAGAGGTATACGAGTGTGTGGGACAAAATCAAACGGCCGCTACTTTGGCCCAGCTGGGTCAATCATTTCCCAGTGGTCATGCCAGCATCTTCTTTTACAGCATGGTATATTTGGCCATTTATCTGCAGGCTGCTTTGAGTACACGAGCCTCAAAATTGCTGAAACATTTGCTGCAATTCATATTCATCATGTTTGCCTGGTATGTGGCCTTGACACGCATTTCCGACTACTGGCATCATTGGTCCGATGTGGTGGCTGGCACTATTTTGGGCTCTTTAATAGCCTTTGTGGTATCGGTATTTGTGGCCAGAATCTTTGTTAGAAAACCCCTTAGAACCAACGCCAATATCGCTCCCAAACCACCGGCCAAGCCGGCTGCTTCACCCACCAACTCTTCCGCCAAATCCAATAATTCACCGCCCATCTTGCCTGCTTACACCTTTGGTACTTTGCCCTATTTGCCTCATCCTCATGCCGCCACAGCAGCCGCTGTAGCCGCCGCCGCTGCTGCCCAGCAACAGGCTCAATATGCCCAGACCTATCACAACTATGGCTATGTGCCTTAGACATGCAACCAACCACCCAGGCTTAATGATAATGGTGATGATGATCGTGATGACGCTGTTAATGCTGCTGCCGTTGATGTGATGTGAAAGTAGTCAAACGTGTGAGAGCCTTAAAAAAAATGTTGCATGCACCAAAAACATGTTAAAAATTATAAATTTTTGCGTGCCTATTTTTGGTTGTTTGTTTTGTTTTATTGTATTTTTTATATATTTTTTTTTTTAAATATTATTTTTATGATTATTTTTTAAGTTTTAAATTAATCTCGAAATGAAAAACTTGTCTTCAGTTAGTTGTATGTAGTTAGTTAGTGTGCAACCAAATATAGCAAAACATCTACAAAGTGTTGTACGAACGTACAGAAAAACAAAGTGTAATTTTGTAATTTGTATGTGTATTTTGTATGCCTTCAATTTTTTGGATTCTTTTTTTTTAGTGCTGCCTGTGCCTGTCCACCTTCAATATAAATTGTTTTTGCGTCTCTTTGGTTTAGTAGTCTGTATATAGATTTGTAAGTTTTCGTTTTTTTTTTTTTTTTATTTTTATGTTTTTTTTGCTTGTAATAAAGTTTTACTTTTATGTAGCATATGTAAGTTACAAAATACAGTGGAAGCTCTTAAAAAGGTTGGCACCAAATTTGGTTATATAGGTTTAGTTGGGTGGCGTAAGAAATTGTGGAATGGAAAATTGTTATGGCATTAGTAGTGAGACATTACGAATGATTTACAATTTAATGTTCAGGAAAGACAGATAACTTTCGAAATTTACCAAATTTGTAAAGACTTTAGAATTAGAATTAGAAATCAGTAGCTTCTCAAGTTTCCATAATAATGCCGGTATTTTAATGACAGACCATGACTGGAGTAACTCCTATGACATTCGCGTTCATGTTATCTTTTATTTAGACTTTAGAAAAATTTGAATTGGAAATTAGCAGCTCCTCTAGGTTCTAAATTAATTGACTCCACTATTGGCTTTATATTACTCGATTATAGAATCACTTTATTGAAGTTGAGTGCATGTGCTTTATAGTCGCTATTTGAAATCGGCTAAGTTGTCTCTTTGATTGTTCATTGCAGTCTTTATAATTCTCCGAATTCCACAAATCAATGACTATGAACCATCACTTTCTGGATACAACGATCATTTGCTGATATTCAAGCTAAAAACTATGATCGGTAGGATTACAGTTTATACAATATTCCAACGTGAGTTAATTTTGCCAAATGATCATGCTGATTGGCATCAATATTGAAATAAATTTGTCCATTACAAGGTTGAATAGGCAGACAGAAATTTACCAAATTTGTAAAAACTTTAGAAGAATTAGAAATCTGTAGCTTCTCAAGTTTTCAAACTAATGCCGTGATTTAATGAAGGATCATTACTGGAGTAACCCTTACGACATTCGCGATCATGTTATATTTCATTAAGACTTTAGAAAAATTAGAATTATAAATCATCAGCTCCTCAAGGTTCCAAATTAATTTACATTCCAGATCATACCAACCGTTATTGGCTTTATATTACTCAATTTAATGATCGCTTTATTTAAAGTATTGCCATGTCCTTTATTGTCATTTCAAGAATCGCTTTATTGAAGTTATGTGCATGTCCTTTATAGTCGTTATTTAAAATCGTCTAAGTTTATAATTGAATAATTTGCTTCTTTGATTATTCACAGCAGTCCAAGCATCACTTCCTGGATACTAAAGGGTTTTCCAACAAGAGGTGTTATTTTGATATTCAAAGAAAAATTGCATTTTTTTGAGATAAATGATCGGATGTTTATTTCATAAGAAAGAGGAAGGTATGCCGTTAATCATGAAAAACAACATCAACCAAATGACCACCACGACTACGCTTACAAGATCATATCCTTTTCATGAAATTTTGCATAACCAATTCGCAAAGTGGCTGCCATATGTCCTCGATAGACTAACGAATTCTATCTTTGAGGTCCTGAATCGACGCTGGGCTGTTGGCGTAGACCCTATCTTTAACGTCACAAGATCTTGGTGGTCAATTGTGATCATCTCTTGGAGAGATAACACTGTCCAGAAACTTTTTCCGTAAAAAAACAATGGTTTCGTTGCTTGTGTGGCACGTAGCGCCGTTTTGTTGAAAGTAAACATTGTCCAGATCAATATCATCCTACTCCCACCAAAATACGGTGTAATGACGTTTGTGGAATGCCTAATTCCAAAGAACGACGAGGAATGGACAAAACTGTGGTTTCTTCAACACTTTGGGCTACATCAGCAATATTATCAGTTGTTCTTGAGCGACATGTACGGATTTTATTCTTCACATTACTAACTTGTCCCAACAACTCGAATTTTTCCACCAATTTCTGTTTTGCGGTCCGACAAGGTACTTCACGACAACCCAAAAATGCTTTAGTTTTGCGAACTGTGACTGCAAGATTTTCATCAGTCTTGTAGTTAATTTTAATAATTGCAATGCATTGTTGAAGCGTGTATCGTTCCATTTCTAGTAATGGCGTTGTTTCTACTTGTCAAATGTTAAAGAATAAAAGCTTCAAAAGTGACAGCTACCGAAATACCGGGTGATTCAAAATAACACCTCTTGTTGGAAAACCCTTTACCAACATTTAATGACATTCACACTGAAAACCGTGATCGGTAGGGTTACAGTCTACACAGAGCAAACAGATTCGTGGTGATGAACAAATTTGTATCCAATTGAATGATTCGATTATATTCACAGATCTTTTCGATTCTAGCTAAAGGAAGTCTGCTCAGAAAGAAGGGTCACAATTGAAATATCCGACTTTTCTCTATCTGTGGTTACTTTTTATCATGACGATATACTGACAGTTCTCATATAAAAATTATCTTAATTGGGAGTATATCGTTACGAACAACGATAACCAGAGATTGAGAAATTAGGGGCCAGTCTTTGATTGGATGTACACAGTTTATTGTTCAGTTTGTTTAGAATTTCCATTGTTTATTGTGTCTGTTTTGGGGGCCTTGAAATTATCGACATAAAAGAAAATATTTTCAAAACTCATAACAGATTTCATCGAAGACTTGTCATCTTCCAGCTGAAGTCTGATCCGATTAGTCTTGTACAAGGTGGCGCAAAAGTAATCCTCCTATCAGAAAATGCTATAAATTTTGCCGATTATTGGTCAAATAAATAGTCAGCAATATTCCGCGTTCTCGAGCAGTGTAGCGTAATATTGTTTATTAACGTGTATTGCGCATGTGTTTACTACACAAATGTCAAAACAGAACTGACATTAGGGGCCAATCGCAAAATTTATAGCATTTTCTGATAGGAGGATTACTTTTGCGGCACCTTGTATTTTGAAGAGACTAGGAAAGAGAGGAGATTGATCTACTAATAATAGAAAAGTCTTTGAAAAACTCTATAACTTATGAATATTCTATGTTTGAATATGAATATAAAGAAACATTTATTCAAACCCAAAAAAAACCTTGAAAGACATTTGTCATTAGATCTCTCTAGGGTAAAATCTTTTATTTATATGACAAATGTGATATCTTTGTTCGCTCAATTAATCTGGACAGCCTCTTACGATTGTGGCCAAATATTGTAGAGTAGATTTATTTATAAATTATTTTGTTTTCTATGATATGGACGTCAAACAATAGCCTTGAATTGTTAGGCAAAGATTAGATAAAGCTGAATGTTAGCATCGTGAATTACTTTCCTTTTCTGGATATCGCTTTATATTTTATTTTAGTTTTCTTAACTCCTCTTTTAATCGTGATGTAAAACGTAAACGTTTCTATTAAACATTCGGTTTCAAAATTTTTATAGACATCAGTGATGCACTCGCTTTGGTGTTGCTTAAAGATCATAGAAATTTTGATACCACGGGACAGACCTAGAAATCAAATTCGAGCTTCTTATTTAACCTTTGATAATCTCCATGTCCACATTAGGCAAATCCGATAGATCTAATGATGTTAACGGACCAAATCTCTACATAGTGAGTAAAAGATTAGTGTTAGATAAAGAAACGTCAGGTTTTATTCGATTTTAAATGCAACTGTTAAAGTTTAATTCGATTGCAAATGAGACATGTATATTTTTATTCCATTCAAAACTAACTTGTTTAGCTTTATTCATTTTCAAACGAACATTTTAAGATTTTAATCGATTCTAAATGAAACAGATCATTTTTATATTGGATTTCAAATGAACCCGTTCATCTTTTATTCGATACCAAAAGAAACGTTTCTGGTTGTATTCGATTCCAACCAAACCGGTTCAATATTAATCATATTCCAACTTTAAAACTTTTAATAGATTTTAAATGAGCCAAAGTAACAAATTCTGACTTTAGTTCTATATGAAACATATTACTTTATTAGAGTACAAATTAAACGTTTCAGTTTTTAATAATTTCCAAATGAACAGGTTCAGCTTTCACTAGATTCTAAATGAAACAGATAATTTTTTATTCGATTCCAATGGAAACAGTTTATCTTTTAATCGTTTCAGAAATGTTTCAGTTTTTATTCGATGCCAAATTAAACTGTAATTTCCATATGTACAGGTTCGACTTCTACTCGATTCTTAATAGAACAGATAATTATTAATTCGGTTCCTATTGAAACTGGTTCATATTTTACTCGACCCTATATGAAACAGATTGTTTTTTATGTGATCTTTTTTATACTACTCAATTTTTTATTTGATTCTTAATTAAAATGTTCCGAATTAGAATATATATTGAACGAAATATAGAATAAGTTTTTATTCGATTACAAATAAAGTAGCTTGGAATCTAAATCAATCGATTGAAAATGTAAAGCAATTGTTTTCTTTTGATTCCAAGAAAATCTATTTAGTTTTGAATCGAAACCTAATGAACCCGTTCAGATCTTATAAGATTATTCAAATTAATCGATTTAGATTTCATTCGATTTCAAATTAACCGGTTCAGTTTTGATTCGATTCTAAATGAACCGAATAGTATTTTTTCGATTCCAATTGAATAGATTAAGTTTTTATTCGAATAAAAATTAAGCGTTTAAGTGTTTATTCGGTTGCAAATGCTTCAATTCAGAATTCATTTGAACGAAATGTAAAAATGAAGTTTTTATTCGAAGATACATAGCATTAATATGATTCTAAATCAATTAGTTATTTGTTATCCGAGTCCAAATGTAAAGAATCAGTTTTCATTCTATTCCAAAAACCGGCTTAATTTTTATTCAATACCAAATGAACCGATTCAATTTTGATACGATACAAAATGAGACGGTTCTATTTTTATTCGTTTCCATTAATTTTTCGATTCCAAAAAATTCATTTGAGTTTTCTTTGTCGATTTCAAATGAATCCTTTAAGCAGATGTTCGATTAAAATTCAACTTTTTAATTATTTATTCGGATATAGATGAACAGGTTGAAAATTTATTCGAATGAAATGTAACGATTAAGTTATTTTTTCGATTGCAAATTAAAAAAATTAAATGCTTAATTAATGGCAATGAATAAAAACTGAACCGGTTAGACAATATTATCAGGTTGGCAATTGAACTGAAATATTGTAACACAGATATGCACTTGAGTTTTTAGTGCAAGTGACAATCAGCTGATGTGGTCCTGCTGACATTTGACATAAAGTACGGAAAGCAGGATTTTATATACTAGGTCATTAAAATATTTATCATTAATAACTTTGTAATCCAGCAATACATAGGTGAAAAATAGCGGTAGTCGTGGTTTTTTGCTTGCATCTCAGCCAATAGTGGGATGATTTTCCCGATTTTAATTAGCAACCGAACCGGGTCTATAGCGGATATATTGATGTATGTAATCATGTCTGTAAGTTATTTTCGGGATACGCAAAGTTGATTTCAACAGACAACATAAACCTTTTATTTTACTCTATTAACCCAGCCATTTTAAGAGGTTCCACTGTATTCATTTTATATTATTATTATTACTTCGTTGCAATATAAATTTACACATATATAATATACTTATATTTTTTTAATTTATTGAAAATTTTTTTTTAGTATAAATTCTTAAGCTAAAGCTGAAAAAATGTGAACTCTTATTGGTAGTTAAAATTTACATAAATAAATTATATTAAAAAATTTTTTATAATAATCTTAAGACTGGATTTAAAAATTAACAAAAAAAAAAGAAAAACAAGAAAAAAACAACAAAACTATGTGTTTTATTATTATTTATTCAATGTTTTATGGGTTTTTTTTCTCAACCAGTCTTCTTAAAAGCGGTAAAACAAGAACCAAATCAAATGATTCGACTGGCAACAAGTCTTAACTTGTAATACAAATATGTGTAGTGTGTGGTAAGCGACGCCCGTATTAATCGATGCAAATATGTATGTCCAAACATGTTAAGAATGTTAAAGAAACTGAAAAACCAAGAAGAAAAAAAAAAACAAATTAAAAACGTCAAACAGATATTGCAGAATAATTTACTAGTTTGGCGGCTTAATCGTAATTAATTATCGCAATGGGTTTGGTTGAAACTTGCCAGGCATTGCAATGTTTTAGCTATAGGTTGGTTTCTTGGTAAAAGGGATGGATGATTGCAGCATAAAAGAGTTTGGCTGTTAAATTTAGCAAGAATAGGCTGGATAAATGGGTCACCTGAAACATATTCTTTGTAACAAAAGCATAAAAGGAGACCAACATAATATAAACACTAAATCTTGAATATTTACAAAGAAGAGTCTAAACAAAATTAAACAAAATTCGATGAAGAGATATAGAATCAATCTTCCATAAAGGATCAATGAAAAGAGCTTACGAAATTATGATCCAAAAATAGAGACTTGGTTTTTTGCTTATATCTCAGCCATTTGTGGGTCGATTTTTTCGATTTTTAATAGCAACCGAACCGGTTCTATAGCGGATATATTGATATATGAATCATGTATACGTAAGTAATTTGGGGGCTACGGAAAGTTGATTTCAACATACAGACGGATAGACGACGGACATAGCTTCGTACCTTTGCCACTCATGACGAAATGTATAAAAACCTAATAAGCTGTTAATATTGTTTGTGTTAAAACATGCATATTCATGATTATTATATGATAGTGGCATAATTATTTACTTTAAGCAAATTTATCTCAATTGATCTTCCATTAAATTATTCATGGTGTCATCAACTATCACCTCAAAGCCGGATAATTCCAGCTATTATGCATCACACTTTAATTCTTCATAAAAAATAATCGTTTCTAAATATTTACACGACTGATTAGTGGCCCAGCTGATCAATAAAATTTCCAACAAATCTCAACAATTTACATTGCATTTAGATAAACGATCACGTTTTTTTTTTCAAACACAAATAAACAAAGATCTCTATTCGATAATTGGTTAAGTAAACAAAGGTATTTGTTGAAGTTTTTATTAAATTATTGCATCAACAATTAGTATATATAGAAATAAAGCTCAGCATTTGATATACAATAGAAAGGGTAACAAATAAACTCAGTCAGTAATGTTAGAAAAGGTAAATAGTAAGCTAACTGGTTTGTATTCTTATGAAACTGAATCTTTACAAAACTACGGGCTACAATTCTTGTCCTTTTTAGACATTCCCCATTGGATATTACAAATTTGTTAGCTTGCTAACAAAATCTTTGAAATTTCAACAAACCTACTCAAGAGAAAAGAATTTGTTACAGTATCTATCAAACTTAGAGCTTTTCGCTACAGATTTGGCGCCTTTCAATAAACCAGAAATCGGAATTTTTTTAGTCAGCTCCTTTAGATGCGCTAGATTGGAGCGTCTCACTTCAAAGTTCTTTTAGTTTAATTTTAATGATGATCTTATGATTTTACCAACAATTAAAGGAAATCGGTCGACGTTAGAACTGTTAGACAACTGGGTTGAGTATTTTTATCAGAATGCCGGAACATAGATCACCATGGTTGTATGGTAACATTTTGGAATTTTCGATGTAAATTTTCAAATAATCTTCAACCAAATGAACGAGCCCAGGAACTTAAAGAGATTTTCGCCATAGTTGGAAGGAATTTGTTGAATACATCGCTACTACAACCTACGTCGTCGATCCTGGAAACCAATAATAGGAGACCTAGTCTATTCATCAGAATAGACACTAGAACTTATACTAGAAAAAAGAGCAACTACTCTCAGCGTTAAATGTTTGTGGCACATATATGCCTAAAAGAAATAAAACTAGTGGTGGAATGATAACATTGCACTTCCTAAAAGAGAATGTCTTACGGAACGACGGAAATATCAAAGAAGTTGATTTCCTCTTGAAAAGAGAAATGTATCCACTGGTTAGAAAAAATCCAAAAGCCAAATCAAAATGAATCGTTCAGAGAGAAAACAGCTTCGTGATAGCAACCGAATTGTTGCCTACCGAATGATTCTACTTTAATGACCAAATTTTACAGTTGTGGCTACAACATTTTAGAAGGGTTGCTTCAACCGAAATTCTTCTTTGTCAACTGACTTTCTGTTGATAGAACCGAAAAATTCTATGTGTGCAACTGAATCATTCGATTGGCAACAAGTTCGGTTGCTATCACGAATATGTTTTCTCTGTGAAGCAAATAACTTGTAACTTGTACTCTAAGCTATTGTGCAAACGCAATGCTGAGTGTTGAAAGCTAGTGGTAGTAGTTTCACTTGTAAGAAAACTTTTGAGCAGAGATGAGTTCTCTAACATTTTATTGTAAACGGATGTACACAGCAGTCATAGGACCTTTTCTTACCTTTGTTTCTCATGTCTGGTACAGAGCAGTGGAAACTAAAACACAATTGTTTATTCTGTACAAGATACCTACAGTGAGCTTTAATAGGACTTTTCAGAATACCAACACGTGATGACTGGGATAAAACTAGATCATTCGTGATGTGTTATAAATCTACACTGGCTCAGGAACATTGACTGATGAACTTGGCTCTTGATTTCTAATTTGCCATGCGGTCATATACGCTATCGTATATGACCAATAGATTGGCGTGTTTCACTTTGATATCCTTTTAAGTGACGAATGCGAATACTACTATACAGTACAGAGTGGTGGAAATTAAAACACAATTGTTTATTCCATTAAAGATACCTACAGTGAGCATTAATGGGACCTTTCAGAATACCCACATGCGATGACTGGGATAAAACTAGATCATCCGTGATGTGTTATAAGTCTAGACTGCCTCAGGAACTTTGACTGATAAACTTGGCTCTTGATTTCTATTTGCCATAGATGAAGCCGCGATCGACATCAACCAAATCTCTCAACTCCAACGCAATAAGATGGAAATGTATTGCTGAATGCATTAATTTCCTGGCTCAATTTCAATAACACCTTGTCGAGTTAGTTTGGGTCCCAGGATATGATGACAACCGGGAAATGAAATAGCAGACGAATGTGCAACAAGCGGGTGAACTACACAGAGAAAACAGATTCGTAATAGCAACCGAATTTGTTGCCAATCGAATGATTCTGCCCTACAATTGTGGTTACAAAATTTTAGAAGTGGTAACAAAAGTTTGGTTGCTTCAACCCAAATTCTTTATCCACTGATTTTCTGTTGTTAGAACTGACAAATTCTTTATGTGGAACCGAATCGTTCGATTGGCAACAAATTCGGTTGCACATAAAGAATTTGTCGGTTCTAGCAACAGAAATTTTAGTGGATTAAGAAGAATTTGGGTTGAAGCAATCTGTTTTCTCTGTGTGCGTTTACCATTTGTAAATGTCGAGTAGGCACTTCGGAACTTTGAGATTTGATAGCGGTCATATTGTAGAAGCTACATATATCGGATTGACTGTCATTTATTTAGATTTTTTGCCAAACCACTATAAAATTGTTTTGTCAAAATGAGTGTTCTGTTCGGGCAACGATTCGCCCTCTACGACCATTTTACGGTAAGGAATTTTCCTGGATGAAAGAGTACGTCAACAAACAAAATTGTCATGAGATCAAAAATCGTCCAGTGCATCCCGAATATGTTACTGTTTGGTGTGGATTTTAGGCTGGCGGCGTCATCGGTCAATATTTCTTTGATTTGGCCAGGACATCATCTCCAATGGCGAGCTCTATGGGTTGATGACTACCAACTTCTTTTGGCCTGAATTGGATTTTATGGACGGGACATATGGTTTCAGCAGGACAGCACTACGTGCTACATAGCTCACATTAGATATTTGGGACGGCCGATTTGACGGCATGGTCATCTGACGTGGAGGTGATGTGAACTGGCCAAAGAGATCATGCGATTCTTAATACGCAGGTTTATGCTAACCAACCAAACCACAGAGTCCAACACAAGCCATGCAGTCGTTCGAATTCAGACTGATTAATGAGCTAGAGTCATGGAAAATTGGGCAGTTCGAATGCGCGCCACCCAGCATAGCTGCGGTGGACATTAGCACGATATTATATTCCATACATAATGGTATCGATAGGCCTTTCAAATTAATAATATCCCAGCGGGAAAATATGCATTAAAAAGGCCTTCCTAAAAGCCTTATTTTGCAGACATAAGGACACCCAGCCCCCATTGCAAAATAATTTCAATTTTATACGTCGTGTCATTGCGAGCCAAGGCCATATAATAAACGCATAGAACGGAAGGAGAGAGGAAAAGAGAGAGGAAAGTTACCTATCTAGTTGTCGTCTATGGCCAAGGCAGAGAGAAGGAATACTTAAGAAGGCATAGTAGAAAGTCTTTCGTTAAAGGCCTTTAAGAAGACCTGCAGCTTAATGCCTCACAGAATGTCTACATGTTAACATATATTAAAAACCCTGAAAATTAAAGCCTAATTGAAGGACTGCTGAAGCAAGAAAATATTCTAAATGAATTCAGCATAAAACCTAAAGAATGGACTTTAAAATATCACGTGTGTAGTTTTATATATAAAAAACTCCTTCACGCGAACTTCACACCATCAAATATTATAAACGACTAAATTATTTAGAAGATTTTGCAACTTGTTCTGGATTCATGTAACAGTTTATAATAAAGATAGCAAAATAAATAGTTTTATAGAGAGAGAACATATATTTAGTAATAATTGCAAAACCAATCATGTTTGGATATTAAACAAAGGTTTATTTGACCTTATTTTGCAATGCAATTTTGCAATTAGAACGTCTTCTGCGAGAAGGCAGAGTAGAATGAGTATCGCATATTTTAGAATGTGTAAACAGATGTTTTAGAAGGGCTACAAAGTGAAAACCTAGAATTTTTTTTCCCACTAGGTAAGTGTCGATGATATCTCATGCACACTTTAAATTTAAAGATAGGAAAAGTTTAATGAACCTTCAAAGGATCTTTCACAATACGAGAAGACTGCTTGAAACTCTGTCCTCCATGGTGAAGCGATCTCAGACTACAAATAAATTGCAAATGTGAAAAAACGCACGAGTTTAGGAATTTTCTTGGATTAATTTGCCATCGCAGCATGAAGACATACGAAAAAATTAACCCTCTAATGCTTAAGCATGCCTCAAGGCACTCATCGCAAAAATGCCAATAAATGCAAATGTAACTGATTTTTCATTTCAAAAACTCTTTGTAACAGTTTCTAAAGAATGTACTTAAATACTTTAATAAGCCTTCTAATTTATTGCACTTTTTACAAACTAATAAAAATATGGAAAGTCCATATTGTGTTACCAAACGTTGATTAAAGTGTTTTAAAGTTTCCCGATTGCAATCATATTTTTTTTTCTATTGGAGTCAAGATTTATGTAAAAAATGTAAGCTACTCTTTAGAGACGTGATTAATTGATGAGTGCCTTCAGGCACTCTTGGGCATTGCAGACTAGTTTTGCTGCCTTAGTTTTTCCCTCATATAGCAAAATGTTCTTTCGTTTTCTTTGCTTTGATTTTAAATTTTTTATACAAAATCTTAAGAAATGGCTGGTCAAGTGAACAAACGTTTCAAATTATCTGATTTGAGTGATGAACAATTAGAAAAGTAGTTTTCAGTTAAAACTGATGAACTATACTAACTAAAACCCGACTATGTTTCAATCTGTAAAACACCAAGGGTGCCTTAAGGCACTCAATTAGTTTTTTGCCACCTGCTAGGTAAACCACTGATTGTACAAACTTTTTAAAAAATTGTTTTTGAAGTCAGATGCCCAAATTTACCATAAGAAAAATTATTACCAATGTTTTTAGCCATTTTTGTGGAAATTGGCATTAATAAGCGTCCTTCGACGAACGATTAATTGTGGTATAGACAATTAAACCGAACGATCAAGTGGTAAACGTCACTTGTAGAATACCTAAAATACTTTGCCTCTCCCTGGCAGGGGAAAAGTCTCTCTTGGGTCTTAGTAGGCACTCGACTAGACTTCTTTGCCAAAACGCAGTCTGAGATGTCAAAGATGTGTCACTAACTGATCTAGTCAAATTTATCATAGGTAGCGGTTGATAATCATGGGAACCACAAGATTAACAGAGTCTTCCGGGTTATTATTTGGATTATTATACTAAAAGCTGTATTTTGCAGTTTCTTTAAGGTGAAAGTGTTTGATTTATTTAAAGAGTTTTTACAAAACTTTTTGACATATACGTCGAGGAACACTGCTTCAAGACCAGTGCTGGTATATACTAGAGTTTCCAAAAAACCGAAGAATTTCAAAACCGCGGTTTCGGTTTTAAAAAATTGAAAATCGATCGGTTTCGGTTCGGTTTTGTGATAATTTCTTAACTATTAAATCAGTTGATAATATAGGAACTGCTAAACAAATTTGACCTTAAAAAATTTAAGCAATTTTTAAGATATTTTTACCGATCTGTATTTAGAATATATTGGATATTAGATGAATAATTGGATAAAAAATTTTGTTTCTCATTTCTAAATTTTGATTTTTTCTAGTGAAAATAGATTAAAAGTGAAAACCGAAGAATAATTGTCGGTTTCGGTTTCGGTTTTAGGCCTTGAAAAACCGCGGTTTCGGTTTCGGTTAAAACCGAATTGGAAACTCTAGTATATACCATCAGACCCAGGAGATTTATTTGTGTTGAGATCCGATAAAACACTTTTAACTGCGCGAGCGCGAAAGAATATATTTGACATAGTAACTGATACTCTTTCGAGCTGGGGTAGTGGAGACTTATTTATTTTGAGATCCGCTAAAACCCTTTTAACTGCGCGAGCTAGAAATAATATATTTGTCATATTAACTGATACTCTTTTGAGCTGGGGTAGTGGTTGATTGCTTTCCGGTAAGTTCGAATTATTTGCAAATAAGTCAGTCAAAAGGTTAGCTTTATCAACCGGGTGAGTGAATGATTGGCCATCCCTTAAAAGAGTAGGAATTGATGAACTAGCATTATCCTTTATTCTTTTGACGATTGACCAAAAGCTTTTACTGGCCCGGGGAGCAGTAAGAACTTTGGCTCGAAGGCGCTGCTCGTGGCACACGGGAGCAGTAAGAAGTTTGGCTCGGAGGCTCTGCTCGTGGCACACGAAGATCCTTGCCCTTTTGCGTAGCGAATCAGTTATGGGGTTTTGGTTATCACGCCAGATTCTAAATGCTTCCTTCCAAGATCTGATTGCAATTTAACACTTCTGATTAAACCATGATCTTTCCCAAGTTTTAAACGAAATTTTCTTTGATGGAATGAAGGTTTTCATTCCAAACATAAATATGATTTCGACCACGTTTGCTATTGTCTAAGAAACAGAGTTTCCAATTAGAACGACGAAAGAACTCGTTGAGCTCAATCAAACAAGCCTTATCGTAAATAAAAGTCGAACGTTTCGTAGCTAATCATGAAACGTTACGAAATTCAGAGAGCGAATGAAATACCAAGAGGTGCAAAACCATCTACTTCAAACTTGTCCGGGTGTGAAGTTAGAAAAAGGTGGAGGGTGTTATTTTAGTGCCCATGAAAGCATGAAATATGCGTTGGTTCGTTCACTAATTGCGCAAGGTGATTGTGCGTTGCGAATAGTTTTTTTTTCCTGGGAGCAAAACGCTTGGCAGCAATAGACTTGTGACATTATTACAAAGTATTACAACCTATGTATTTTATAAATAACAAGAAATGTTTTGTAAAATATACATTTGGCTACCATTGACCAGCGACTTGTTTAAAGTGAAATCTATTCATTGATGTTACAATATTTTTAGAGACTGATGATATTAACTCTTAACTCATTCTTAATCAAATTCTATTTACCAGACCTAAATAAAAACAAACCTTTCCTAACTAATTCTTTTAATAAATTTAAGTTTTAACTGTTGAAATTTTTTAACAACCGTTATAATTATCGGTTATTTGAATTGTTTTTTTTTTTATTTTTTTGCAATACGAAATAAAAACTATTCAAGCAACAATTCAAATCAAAATTCAATTTGAATGGCTTGTAAAAAAAACAACAAACTTAAAATTCCACAATGAAATTAAATCTGGAAAAGATTTACATGACAATAAAACGTAACGTGTGTTTAAACGAGTATGCAAGCGAAAGAGTGTGACTCTTTAAATATTGATGAATAGAAATCTTAAATTGAATGAATACATTAAGACAGCAGAGTTTGTGTTGGATGTTTTTAAGATGTTTATATTTTTTTGGGGGCTAAGACATGTTAAAGAAATTTATTAACAAACTAGTTTTAATCGAACATTTACCAGCAAAACACGGAATTTTTACAATAAACTAAAGAAAAAATAAATATTTTGTAAAACATATTTAAAAAAATAAAATAATTTCTTAAAACAAAACAAAATTATTATTAAAAAATCTTTTTAAACGATCATGTGTTCAAATCCCAATACCCGTCTGTTGATGAGACTTGTCATAGACGTTTTACTGCTGACCAGTGTCTATTGTGTGGCTTTGGTGATTTTACCTCAAATAATGAAAACCCAGCAGCGAGGCTTCTTTTGCGGCGATGAAACTCTTTTGTATCCTTATAAATCCGAAACTCTACTAAAACGCCTACATGTTACCATTTTGGTGATTGCTATACCTGCTGCCTTAATATTGTGCATAGAAATGTTACGTGTGGCATTTCCGGCCAATAAAACCAACTCTACCGCCACCAGTCTCGTGCCAAAATCTCCTCAACAATATGTGTTTGTGGGAGTGCGTGTGCCTACCTTTGTGAGTGAGTGTTACAATACCATGGGTGTCTACCTGTTCGGCCTGGCTTTGGTGTTAGTAGTTACCAATGTAACTAAGGGATTTACGGGCCGTTTAGCACCCTACTTTTTTGAAGTGTGCCAGCCTATAATAAATTTTAATGAAACTGCTTGTACGGCCAATGAACATTTTGGCAGTTATATAGAGGACTATACCTGTGGTTCTTTGACTTCTACCGCACACTTGCTAACCGTTATGCGCCAATCATTTCCCAGTTCTCATGCCTCCACTACCGCCTATGCCATGCTATTTTTGACCATTTATTTCCAGGCTCGTTTGCAGACCGGCTGGCTGAAATTGTGGCGCACTCTTTTGCAGATAACTTGCTTGATGGTTTCTTTGCTGGTGGCTTTTGAACGTTTGATATCATATCGTCATCATTGGTCGGATGTTGTAGCTGGTTTGATAATTGGTTACTCGATGGCTGCCTTTATGACCCATTTGGTTTCGCAATTCTTTAAGAAAGTGCCCGTTAAGGTGCGTCGCTTACGTGAAGATACTTCAAATATTTATGGTTATTATACAGTAATGCCCAGACCGAGATATTATTAAGTGTTTAGTTAATTATTAAAATGTTAAGAGCATAGAGAAAATATTCATAGAGCGGAAACTCTCCTTGACAAAGGCCTAACTCAGTTGTCAAAAATCTAAGTGGTGAGAATGTATTAGTATGTGAAAACAAAAACAACACTCGTATCTGTAACTTTGTTGAGTAATTTTTTTGTTCGAGTTTTTTTGTAGTTTCCCCTCTATGTATATTTTCTCTATGGTTAAGAGTATTTATAGTTTCTAGTTTTATAGAAGTAAATAAAGAAAATTAAAAAAACAAAATAATTTTTCTATATTATTAAAAAACAAGTAAGACAGCCATATTCGGCTGTGCCGAATCTTATATACTCTTTCCAAATTATACTTCAAAATAAAAATTTAATTTTTTTTAAAGAAACATAAAAAGTTGACATAATTACTTAACAATTGATATGTAAAATTTATTTATTTAGCTTTATTTCAACTTAATTTTGTAGCAAAAATATGATAATAAAATTTCTACATAAACAAACTGGAAATCTTAAGAAACTTCTTATATTTCTAAAAACTAGACATAATTACCTATCCATTGGTATATAACAATTTATATTCCGCTTTGTATTACTTAAAAAATATTCACTGCTAAAATAAGCCTACTAGCTTTACTTTTATATGTTCCCAGTGCTTACTATGCGCTTCTCATTTTATCATTAGATATATGTAAATGTTTAAATGAAGCTTTGTTGTTGTTTTAAGCCTAGATTCGTGCTTTTTTATTTATTAGCGAACAAATTTAATGGCAAAACTATTTTTTTTAAATTTCTTTTATTTTTTAAAATTTTTTTATTTTTTTCTAATTTAAAAAAAAATATTTTAAATTTATTAGTGAAAAAATTTTACAAAAAAAAAAATTTTTTGGTGAAAAAAAAAATTCAAGGTAAAATATAATTTTTTCAATTTTGACCCACTGTAGGTCCGACTTTGGCCTTATATACGCCGTTGCAAATCAGCACTCTTCAAAAGTTGTTAAATCGTGGTTAGCACAAGAAAGAGTTTCTGTAATGGAATGACCACCACAATCACCAGATCTAAACCCCATTTAGAACCTTAGGGAAATCGTGAATCAAAGAATCGATCGCGAAAATTGCACTAATTCAGAAATAATTTTTCAAAGATTGGCAGATGCTTGAACACTATTCCTGCAAATGTTATTGCCAATTTGAAAGCTTCAATGTCTCCCCGATGTCAGGCGGTCATTGAATATAAAGGATTTGCCACGAAATATTAAGTTTTATAGACATAAATGTTTCCGAAGCAATTAGCTGCATTTGTTCTGGTCAATGAAATATCAGCCTATATGTAGTTTTTTTTCTTTTCAGTGTAAATAATTGTGGATTAAATTTAATTTTCTCAATTTTAAAGCAATAATAAAAAAATATTACTAGCATATGAATATTTTTTTTTGTTATGACCACCACTGTATATACTTTTGGGGTCTCATATGAAAAATGTAAAAATTACAAATTAAATGACAAACCATGCCACTCATGGTGAAGGGTATAACAAGTACCAAATTATACTTTTAGATAAAGATTGAAAGTACGTATTTTTTGTGAAAAAAAAAATCTCAGGTTAAAACAAATTTTCCGGATTTTGACCCATTGTAGGTCCGACTTACTATGCCGTTATAAACATAGTTTGAATGGTCTTTGAAATATCTATCATTAGATATACATATTGTCTATATTAATGACTTAGTAATCCAGTTATACATACATAGAATACAATAGATCAAAAATCGAGCTTGTCCTGGTTTTTTCCTTAAATCTCAGTCATTTTTGGGCCGATTGTGTCGATTTTAAATAGCAACCGAGCCGGTAGAATTACCGATATATTGAAGTGTGTATCATGTTTGTAAGTTATTTGGGGGATACGGAAAGTTGATTTCAACATACAGACGGAGAGACGGACGTGGATATAACGACTTCGCTATACATAACGATCCAGAATATATATACTTTGTAGGTTTGCACATAATAAATGTAGAAATTACAAACGGAGTGACAAACTTAGGGTATATACCTTGGCACGTATAATGAAGGTTATAATGAAAGGTTTTGCAACGACCCCTTAGACGCGATTTTTTTCTCCAAAATAAAATAAAAATAAAATTTTTTTCCAAAAATTTTAATTTTCCATTAACACCTCTATTTAACCGGCTGCCTTAATACAGGAACTAATAGAAAAAACCCAAACTGTCATAAAGGGATTTTCAATAGTTACCTCCGAACTTTAATAGTTGATAGCGTCTATATAAATTTTTGAAACTACAGTTGTCGAATTGGCTGCCATTTATTCAGTTTGTTTTGCCAAATCCTGAACGGATGTAGCATTCATCAGCATGTGCAAATGATAAAATTGTTTTATGAAAATGGGTGTTTTGTTCGGGCAAAGTTCCGCGCGCTTCGCCCATTTTACGGTCGCCATAATCGCCCTAGCGAGAGGAATATTGGCAGTGTGGTGGATAGATTCAGTAGACAATGAACCAACACCAGTACGATGACGAAACACAAGATCTCCTGAATTTAAGGCCTAATTTAGAAACATGAAAGGAAAACTATTTTCAAATTTTTGTATGAAAAACACTCAAAAATTATTTAAAAACTGAGTGATTTTCATACAAAAATTTTAAAATTGTTTTCCTTTCGTGTTTCTGACTTAGGCCCTTAGGCCTGCCGTTGATGTCCTGGCCAACGTCGTTATCAAAGACATATGGAGTGATGGCGCCGCCAGCCCTAAATGCACAGTGACGTTTTATGCATGCATTGGATTCTCATAGATCTCATGTGAATTGGTATCGTACCGTATTAGACAATTTAGTTTGTTGACGTACCCATTCAAAATATGAAATTTTGATGAAAACAAAGCTCAATTTCCAACTGCTCCAGGGCTCATTCAGCGAACACACGTCGTTTTATATGGTCGTTTACCTACAGGTTCTGGCTCATTTGAATTTTATACAAGTACAGGCCCAAGTCACGACGAAAAATTCTCCAAGTTGTTGTCTACGAAACAACAACTGTATTGGATTCTCCTAGATCTCATGTGAATTGGTATCGTACCGTATTAGACAGTTTAGTTTGTTGACGTTCCCATTCATCTAGAAATGGGTCTTATCGCAGAAGATGATTTTTGATGAAAGTAAAGCTCAATTTTCAACTGCTCCAGGGCTCATTCAGCGAACATACATCGTTTTATATGGTCGTTTACCTACAGGTTCTAGCTCATTTAACTTTTATACAAGTACAGGTCCAAGTCACGACGAAAAATTCTCCAAGTTGTTGTCTACAAAACAACAACTGCATTGAATTCTCTTAGATCTCATGTGAATTGGTATCGTACCGAATTAGACAATTTAGTTTGTTGACGTACCCATTCATCTAGAAATGGGGCTTATCGCAGAAAATAATTTTTGATGAAAATAAAGCCCAATTTGCAACTGCTCCAGGGCTCATTTTGCGAACATACATCGTTGTCTATGGTCGTTTACCTATAATTCCTGGCTCATTTGAATTTTATACAAGTACAGACCCAAGTCACGACGAAAAATTCTCCAAGTTGTTGTCTACGAAAAGCTGAGTTCATGTAACGTAGGCGAAATTGACTGGCTAGGATTATCTTGCACACTATCACGGACAGCGGTGATGTTTTCTGTAGATCTTACATATCGTTGTCGTACGGGTGCTGAACCAGTGGACTGAAGTTAATCCACCATACAAAAGTCATCTGGCCCAGGAGCTGAAGGTAAACGATCACACACAATGACATGTGTTCGCTGAAAGGGCCCTGGAGCAGTTGGAAATTGAACTTTATTTTCATCAAAAATCATCTTTTGAGATAAGATCCATTTCTAGATAAATGGAAACTGATACTAATTTTTATCAAAAATCATCTTCAGTGGGGAGTCCCATTTCTGGATGTAGAAAATTGTCGAATTCGGGACGTAACCAATCCAAGTGAGATCCAGGAGTGTCCAATGAATCCCGAAATAGTTACTGTATGGTGTGAATTTTAAGCTGGCGACATCATCTGTCCAGATTTCTTTGATTACGACGTTGGCAGGCCAGCATCGTCAACGACGCGTACTTTAGGTCGATGATTACCAACTTCTTTGTAGTTTCAACAGAATGGAGCTGCGTGCCACACAGCTTATGCCAGGGTTATTTCGCTTGGGACTGATGTGAACTGGCCACCATTAGACGTTGCTGGTCTATGCGAATAAGCCACAAACTATAGCGGACATCAAAGCCAACATAAACCATGCCATCGGTGAAATTCAGTCTGATTTATGTGCCAGAGTCAAGGACAACTTAACATTTCAAATGCGCGCCACGCATTGAACCCCCACAGAACATTTGCACGATAAATAGGCTACACTTTGTTTTATTTATATTTAAGGATATGTAGCGCTTAATGAAAGATCCTTTAGATATAAGTGTGTCATTCCGTTTGTAACTTCTATACACAGAGTGAATAGATTCGTTGTAGCAACCGAATTTGTTGCCAATCGAATGATTCGGTTGCTCACAAAGAATTTTTTGTCTCTATAACAGAAAGTTCGTTGAAAAAGAAGAACTTTAGTTTAAGCAAACAATATTTTGTTATCACTTCTAAAATTTTTTAGCTACAACTGCAAAATTCGCTCACTGAGGTAGAATCATTCGATTGACAACAAATTCGGTTGCTACTACGAATCTATTTTCTTAGTGTAATATTCCTTTGCGATCCCATAAAGTATATACATTCAGAGTATAGGATGTCGATTTAGTGAAATCTATCTATCTGTATGTGTGTTGAAAACAACTTTCCGAAGTCCCTAGATATCTTATGGACCTTATATTGTATCAATATATCAAATATACGTTGAAGAATTATGGTATTGAAAACTAAAAAAGCGATCAATAAATGACTGAGATATGAGAAAAAAACACCACTATCTCTGTTTTTGAAATACTTGTGGCCATATCTTGAATACTAGGTTCTATACATAGACAACATCTATATCAAATGAAAGGTATTTGAAAGACCTTTCACAACAGTTTTTATCAAAGCAATTTTTTTACAATTAACACCTCTTTTTAAACCTCCCTGCTACTTATAATACAGGAACTAGCAAAAAAACTCAAACTGTTGTACACATATTTTTACATAAATTGCATGAACTACACGTTACAGAAATATGATCGCCACAAAACACCAAACAGAAGAAAAAAAAAGTAATAAAAATAAATAAAAAGTTTGAATAATAAAGCCAGCCATGCCAGTCCAACACATAATGCAACCAATATATTCTTAATAGATTTTAGTCACGTTTCAAAATATTTGGTATTATTTTGGGAGTTTGTTTTCCAAAGAGTTTTTTTTACGTAATAACTTGTTGTTTTTTTTTTACTTAGAGGAAATAAATTTGTCCACAATCTACTAAATTATTAAAAAAAAAAACAACACAACACAAAAAATAAAACTTGTAATACATATTTTAATAATGACAATAATGATTATTAATATTACGATGACATAGATAAATAAAAAATAAAAAAAGAGATGCTCACAAGCAACCCCTTAACAATAATAAATAAAAAATACTTGAACAAAAATTTGTTTGTTCAAAAACTGAAATGACCACAAGAATTAATATGAAGTCATTAAAAGTGTCAAACCATCACAGATAAAGTTATTTTATTTTTTCTGTTTGTTAAATTATATACAGCATCGCTACAATACAAAATGTATGTATGTATTATTACAAAAAAGATTATTAAATAATAATTCAATTTTATGGTTTAACGTCAACTGCAGTCAAATATTTTATAACAACATGTTGTATGCTGTTGCAAGAGATTATACATATTTGGTTATTTGGGCAGCTATTGAAAGGAGTGTAAATTATTTGAGAGTTAAGCCAAAAAAATACACAATTATATTGTATTTTAATAACAACATCACGTACTGTTTACTGATCTTTTATTCATAAAAAATATCTAGACCAGGGACATGTTTGTTTTTTAATCTATATAGATATAATAATCACGACTAAATGGCTGAACTTACTTTATTGAAACTTGGCACAAATATAGTTCCTTACATTTCAAAATTAGGACCAGAAAGCGATAAAAAGGGGTAAAAACGGGTAAAATTGGTACCTTTTGTTCTTCAACAGTGATTAATCTTTGTATAAAAGTGATAAAATTGTTATTTTAGATTTCTGTAGTTACTAAAATATGTATTAGGACACTGCTACATGTTCAACATATTGTATATTGTGATATTTGGATCGCGATCCATTTTAATGGATTGATGAATCGGGTTCAATATTTATCGCATCAGTATTTACATTATTTCTGTGCTATGCGGGTCGGTCGTTGATGAGAAAACCAACGTATGGCTAGTTGATATCACAAAGTATGCTAAATGTTCAATATTAAGCTATTCTCGATACATCAATACTGCATACTACACGTTCAATAAATACTAGTCGCAGTTAACTCTTTCAGTCACAGTTTTATGTGCATAAGTCTATAATCAAAACAATTGCATTTTTACCTTAAAATAAAAACACAGCTAAATGCATAGGGTATTATAGAAACGAGACGTAATTGTCAAAAACCTAAGTCTGTTGTCAAAAACCTAACTCTTGCAACAACAAAACACATGTTAGTCAATGTATTTTGATTTTGTATGAGACATATGATATGTTTTATTTTTCTTTGACACAACGGAGTGTCCCGTCTCCATGTATAAGTCTCTATGGCTAAAGGTTTTTATGGAATAGGGTGTTTGGTTTATTAACCACCATGGCGGTTGGTCATGGGCGTAAAAATTTGTGTGAACATTTATCATTTTGACAAAATTTTCTGCAGAAAACAAACGAAATACTTGGCTGTGTAGGTTAAACACTCTCCAATTCTTTCATATCCTCGTTGGGTTCAAAACTGCATACACATTCCCATCCGAAGGTATACCTTCGAACAAAATATTTTCAATTTAATGTTCATTGAGTACACGCGGGGCATCCTTACAAAATAACATAATATTATGTAGAGAAACACATCATACAAAACGTATTTCAGTAACAGTGGTTAGTAAACAACCCCCCTATTACTAACGTTATCAAACAAAGAGTATACTTTGTTTGATACCTAACAAACACTAAAAAACAAAGTAACACTGAATTTGGTGAGCAATAAACACTCTGAATTTTTTTTATTGAATGCGGGAAAACCCCTTCGAAAAACTGTGTTTAATATTTTCAAATTAATATATTAATCTAACCAGAGAAACCTGACGGCAAACGATGATGCCAATAAATGTCACTAAAGATTGTTTAAAGACTCTAAAAAAGGTGGTTAGAAAAGTGACCACTAAACCAGAAAGAATTAATATATATTAAAGGTGTAGCAGTGCCCTAAGATGATGCCAATAGATGTCACTAAACATTACTTAAAGACTCTAGAAAAGGTGGTTAGAAAAGTGACCACTGAACCGGAAAGAGTTAGTATATATTAAAAGTGTAGCAATGCCCTTAGAGCAGTACCTTTTTGAAAAACTATCTTCAAATGGGTAAAAACGGGTAAAAAATAAGAAATTTGGTTTTATTTATAATAAATGATGTACAGACTTTAAATTTTAAATACCGATATGGTAAAAGACACAAAAACTCATCAACAATATAATGTGCATTTGGAAAATTCTATCCAAAGGAGTAAATTAGGGTAAAGATTTGGACTTTATGGTACTTTTTTGGAACCTTTTGTAACTGTTGCTCTAGGACAACGAAATTTGTATTGTAGCTTCATAAAATCACATCAATATGTATTTGAGAAGTAAGTTTTTCATATATTTTGTTATCTTTTGTAACTGCTTAGAACAAAACACAATGAAATTTGTTTTTTTAGCTTTATACAAGGTGGCGTAAAAGTAATCCTCCTATCAGAAAATGCTATAAATTTTGCGATCGGCCCCTAATGTCAGTTCTGTTTTGACATTTGTGTAGTAAACACATGCGAAATACACGTTAATAAACAATGTTACGCTACACTGCTCCAGACCGCGGAATATTACTGACTATTCAAAGTTTTTAATTTTTTTTTCTAATTACAGCCAAAATACATCGGAAGTTTACTTTTGCGCCACCTATCACATAAATCCCAGCAGTTCTAGGAGACAGTAACGGACTAGTGGTTTTACCCTTCATTTAGGGTGGGAACTAGTTACTTCAATAGCTACGTGACTAGTTATTTTAACACGTTTCTGTCCTAAACAGGGGGTCAATTGACCCTTTTTGACTATAATGAGACTCTTTGGTCCAAACTAGTTATCACATTGGATTCACATACTGGTTAAATAGCGTCAGTTATTTTACTAGCTACCTAACTGGTAACTTGATCAGCTACATAACTAATTATTTTAACATGTACTGGTATAAATTGACCTCAAATAGTCAGCTAAAAAAACATATCATAGGCAGTCCAATAAACGATAGCATGTACACAAACCTTTCTTCGACAACTCTCCGATGGATTGCTTATGGTGGGTAAAATAACTACATTCTAAAGTGACCTCACTACTAAGAGACACTAATGTGACTATTGACTTTATGCTATGTTTCATGGAATATCAGTATACTTAAGCAAAAATAAAAATTAACTGTATGAGAATTGAACGAATTACTCACAAAACGTATAAAGTGACTATACTCCGGATTACTAAGAGACACTTAAGTGACAATTGTCTTCACGCTAGATTACCTGGGATGTATAAAGTAGCCAATTGTCTTTTCTCTGCACTACATTTCTCTGCAAATGACTAAAATATATAAATTGTAGTCAGCCAAGTGATAAGACATTTGTGACGATTACTGTCTACAAGGGATACATTGACTACTTGCTTAACAGCTGGGATATAAGTGATTTTTTCATAAGGCTACCCTTGTGTTTATTTTAATTAAATCACACACATTGCCATGCAATTTTTAATATAGAAGTCTATATTGCAATATAAGTTTTGAAAAAAAAAAACATATATTTGCTAAATCTTAAACTAATGGTCAAAATAGGGAAAAAATTATATCAATGGTATTTTTTGGTACCTTTTTTGTACGCTGTTCTAAATTGATATAAACGAATTGAGTTGTAACTTCTTAGATCCACAAGCATGTGTATTTGAAAAGTACTTTTTTCATTAGACGGTATTTTGGACGGTTCATTAGGAGAATTTTGATTTATTTTATTGCGAGTATGACTTAAAAATGCGGGATTTTTTCAAATGTTTAGCTTTTATTTTGAAACATTTCTACATTATAAATTTATTCAAGGAATTGGCCATTGTTAGCTATGACATTTTACCATATTTCTGGCAACATATGAATTCCGAGCCAAATAACTGCTCAGCTTTTGAGGCCAAGAACTAATCAAGCCAATATCGGATACTCTGTTCTGAAGTGAAGCGTATCGCAGAGAGAGCGTTCTGCATCGATCGAAACAAATAGTAGTCGTAGGGGACAAGGTCTGGTCTACAAGGCTGGTAACGTAAATCCTCCCAACTACTTATTTCTAAATCGTTTGTAACAGGTATTGCAACATGTGGCCGAGCGTTGTCACGATGGAATATAACGGTTTCATGTCAAAGGGTTTTTCGGTCAATGCTCGCTTCAAACAAATCAGTTTCATTCGATACAGTTACCCTGTGGTGATCTGACCAGATTTTAACAGCTCATAATAGATAGAACCCTTTTCCTTCCACCAAATAAAGAGTATTATCTAAGTGCCGTGGATATTTGGCTTTGGTGTCGATTCGTCTGGTTGGCCGGGCTTCACATACAATCTATTATTCAGGTTATCGTAAGGAATTCATTTTTAAGTAATGATTTGGTGCAAAACTGATTTTCTTTTATAGCGTTCAAGCAACATTTCAGTCATACAAAATCGTCTTTCAAGGCCTCTTAGCTTTGTATGGTTCTCAATTTCCCTGCTTTTTGATGAATCCTACTGCTTGCAAACATTTTGAAATTGCTGCTTGAGTAGCTCCCAACGATTTTGAAAGCTCTTGTTGAGTTTAACAACAATATTCATGGAGTAATGCCTCCAATTCTTGGTCTTTAAACTCTTTTGGCTGGCCTGGGCGATCTTTGTCTTCCGTGTCAAAATCACCACCTCTAAATCATATTCGCACGTTAAAACCAATGAAACACATTCCCCATAAGCTTGGCTGATTAATCGGTATGCTTCAGCGGCACTTTTTTCAAATCAAAGAAGTAAAGTAAAACTTCCAGCATATAACGCTTTGCTGGTATAAAATTCGGCATTTTCGAAGCAAAAAAAACTTTGTTGTTTACACTATAATGTTCAATAACTAAGTGAGAATAAATGATAGATATATACCTTTCGCTATTTATATCAAATCCCGCATTTTTAAGTCATACACTCAATAGGTCCGACATACTATGGCGTGATATACATACGGCGTTGGTCTTTGAAATTTCTATCTTAGCCATTTGTGAGTCGATTTTCCCGATTTTAAATAGAACCGAACCGGGTCTATACCGGATATATTGATGTTACAATCAGGTATGTAAGTTATTTGGAGGTTACGGAAAGTTGATTTCAACATACAGACGGACATTGCTATATCGAGTATATATAGAATATTTTTTGTGGGGTCGAAAATGAAAAATTTAAAAATGAAATACGAACGGAATGACAAACTTATATATAACCCCTGCCACTAATTTTGAAGGCTATAAAATAAGTGAAACCCCGTACAGCGCCGGTTACTAAAATCTAGTAAAGAATAATTAACAATGTATGTTTTAACCCTAAAAGCACACCCTAATTATTTCGATTTTACTTTTGCCTTCACATTCTCTAGTTAAACCATAAAATACTCTACACTTGTCACATAATTTCACTCCTTTAAATCTCTGCTTTTAATAGATCTTTGTAAAATGTTTTCACAATGTTTATTGTCTTCTAGCAGTGCCAGCTAGTTGGTACTTTAGTACTTTCAGTCCGTCCATGTCGTATAAATAGTTGTTTTCTTCTTGTTATTATTATTGTTGATTATTCAGGGTCATCAAATGTTAAGTGGGTCTTCCTAAGACATTAACATATGGATGCTGCTAAAGAGTTACATGTTAAAAAAAGAAGACAACAACAAAAAAAAAAATAAAAAGACACACGCTCAATTGTCTGTCCACATTTACAATAACTATTGTGTTTGGTATTAATAATTTCACAGCTTATTTTAAATTAAATAATTAACAGCCAACACAAATTATCGTAAGAATGTTGTTTTGTTGTCATTGTATTAAAAAAAAAACCAAAAGCTTTTTCATAATCTTAAACAAAAAGCTTGTATGTGTTCTTTTGTTTCTGCTAAATTGAGTGGGAATTTATGTAGAGCTTTTTAGTTTGAGTGATCTTTGCTGTTGTGGTTTATAAGTTTGCAGTGCAAAAGCTTGCAATACAAAAGAATTTTACTCGTTGTTGAGGAAGTGAGTAGAGGAACCATTCGGATTGATTTACACCGTTTACCAGGGGAAATGAAAATGAGAAATTTTAAGGCAAACAAAAACATAGAATATTATTGATACTTAGATAATCCTTTGATATCTTAATCATAATTTAGTATTATTTGTCTACAAAAAAGAGCAGCAGTGCACTTTAAATGCCTTTAACACAATACTGAATATAAAATTTTCTCCTTCAGTTATCTGGTGCCCTAGGAAAGTTGATTTCAACCAACATACGGACATTGTTATAGCAAAAGGATCCCAAAGGTAGAAAGATAGATAGATTTAAGAGGTGTACTTCCATTCGGAGACCCATAGGATCTATTCTGATACCCTTTATAACTAGGTGTCAACTAGAAATGAAATTGGAATGAAAAGAAAGAAGTCAGGTGGTATTAAGTGAAAAATCCAGTCCAAAGAAAAGGACAGAGCTATATCCTGCAGTTCATCATGGAATCTTTCTTCTAGCAATTTTTGTCTGAGACCCTCGAATCTAGAATAGTTCCACACAGATGCTGATCCAGAGGGGATGAAATAGGAATTCCCTTCCCCTAAAACCGAAAATTTTTCATATATAAAAGAAGAAAAAAAGAAAAATGTAGCACAAATTTTTATTTTTTCCCTCCCCAAATGATTGACCTGGATCCACGCCTGGTAACACATAATATGTTCTACTGTTTCTAGTTCCTCAATATCCTCGCACATCCTACAGAAGTCCTTTGCATCCCATTTACCAATGAAGGCTCCAATTGAGCAGTGACCGGTTATCACTCCTACTATATACCTGAGACTTTTCCTATACAACACAATAAGTATTCTGGTTGCCTTTGTATCCAACTTTGACAATATAGACCTGGACACCCTGCAATCTGTCGTAATACACCAGGATTGGTTCGTAGAGTCCCGGAATTTTTCGAAGATCTACCTATCACAAAGGAATATTATCCAATTGAGCAGTGAACGGTTATCACTCCTACTAAAGACCTGTGACTTTTCCAATACAACCCAATTAGTGTTCTGGTTGCCTTTGCATCCAACTTTGGCCATATAGACCTGGACATCCTGCAATCTGTCGTAATACACCAGGATCGGTTCGTAGAGTTCCGCAATTTTTCAAAGATCAACCTATCACAAAGGAATATTATCAGTAAATTACAAGCGGAATGTTGAACCACCCCCAAGTTGGGTCTATACTGAAATGGAATAAAAAAAGCTGTATGTAAGGTATTACCAAAATTATTTTTTCATTTGATAGGACCACATTTATGGAATATGATATTATTCAAGTATCAGTTCCATCTTCGCACAGAGGCACATATCAGAGGGATACAATTTTTTATGAATATCCGGCTGTTTTTTATTGCTAGCCTGAGTTATGTTTAATAGGTAGATAGTAGCCTCTTGATATAGCCCTGCAATTTCAGAAGAATTCATCAACTTAGTGCCAATTTAAGTTACATCCAGGAGAGATAACCATAACCTCACATTTAATAAAGAATGTCCTCTATGGGTTCATAGTGAGGCTTCACCCCCATATCTTTCAATTCGGGTCAAACTAAATTGGTTATCATTGATCTGTATCACTCGCCGTTGACGGAGATGAACTCATCGATGTCTTTTTCGAAGAAGTACGGACTAATGGTGACACCTTGACAAAATTCACACCGATGAACATCGTCAGGGTTGGTTAATATGACAATTTTGCTTGTAACATAGCGATTCATACAAGAAAGTACCTTGTCATGTAATAATATAAAAAACTTAATAACGAATACATACTAATTTTGATAATGAAGTTTTATAATGTTATCAATCGTGTAACTTGCAGTGATCATTGAATAAAAAACAGGTAAGAAAGTACAGAGTACACTCTCTTTTTGAGGACATCTCTCTGAAGCGGACCCGTCCCATAAACGGTCACTTTTTTCAGTCCCAAAATAATTCTTTGGGATTATTTAATACTCTCGTAAACGGACACCTCTTATAAGCGGCCCTTAGGTGTCCGCTTATGAGAGAGTACACTGTATGAAAGTATAGTACCCTACACTGAGTAAATTAGCAATTTTCTTTGAAATTTAAATAATTTATTTTCGTGAGTGATTTTCAGAAGTGGGCCTTATTCGGAGCCATAACTAATTATTAACCGATCATCATAAATTTAGGTGACAAGATTTCCTTATATATTGGGTATATGACATAAAATTTCGGAATTTACAACATATGGCGTATCTTTTGTTTTTAATAACTTTTATGTAATTTTGAAGGCTACACATCTGTCATTTATTCTCACTTATTAATTGAACATTACAATGTAAACAACAACGTTTTTTTAGCTTCAAAAATTTCCAATTTTGTGCCAACAAAGCTTTAATTTTAAAAAAGTGCCGCAGAAGTACAGCGGTTGCTCACCAAAGCTAATGGTGAATGTGTTACATCGGTTTCAATGTGCGAGAGATGGTTTGTTCGGTTCAGAAGTAGTGATTTTGACACGGAAGACAAAGATCGCCCAGGGCAGCCAAAAAAGTTTGAAGACCAAGAATTGAAGGCATTACTCCATGAAGATTGTTGTAAAACTCAATAAGAGCTTGCAAAATCAGTAAGAGCTACTCAAGCAGCAATTTAAAAACATTTGCGAGCAACAGGATTCATCTAAAAGCAGAGAAATTGGGTACCATACGAATTGAAGCCGAGAGACTTTGAAAGACAATTTTGCATGTCCGAAATGATGCATGAACGCTATAAGAGAAAATCGTTTTTGCAGCGAATCCTTACAATAACCCGAAGCGTAAGAGATCATATGTGAAGCCCGACCAAGCAGCCGCATCGTCTCCAAAGCCAAATATCCATGACGCTGAGGTAATTCTCTATATTTGTTGGGAGCAAAAGGGTCCTATGAATTATGAGCTGCTTTAAATCTGACCAGACCATCACAGAAACCATGTATCGAATGCAACTGTGTTGAAGCGAGCAATGGCTGAAAAACGCGCAGAATATGCAGCCAGTAATATTTCATCATGACAACGCTCGACCACATGTTGCAATACCTGTTAAAAAGTATTTAGAATGAAGTGGTTGGGAAGCTTTGCCTCACTCACTCTGTAGTCCAGACCGTGCCCCATCCGACTACTATTTGTTTCGGTCGATAAAAAACTTTCTCTATCTGGGATACGCTTTGGACTTTGGAACAGAGTATCCGGATAATATTTTTGCACGTAACAAACATCAGCACTAACCACATATACCCTCCCCTATATGGTGGTGTAGAGTATAAAAAAACATTTATATAACTCTACCACGCCTGGTGAAGAATATAGTAAACATGAGCGGTTATAACGATAATAAACAACACTTCAGAACAAAAATTCTTCTAGAAACATTTTATGGAAGGCACTCAGAAATATTCAAAAATACCGAGTGATTTTCAAAAGTCTATAATTGAAATCATTTTACAAAAGCAGACCTTAAGTTTCCTTTAGAAACAGTGTTTTATTTGATTGAAAAGCTTTCCCAGACACAATTCTTTACCCACCTTAATTCAATTGTCATTAGGCGACAATGCAGTCATGACCACAAACTATACTTGTTCATTTATTTATTGTATTTATTATTCGTAACTAAATAAAATCCATCATTGATTTTCACGGTTTAATTTAATTCAAAATGACAAAAAGAGGGCAAAAGTTACTCTTATTTAAACAATTTACAATTAATAGAGATGGGCAACTTAGAATTTAAGGCCCTTAAGTAAAAAGGTACTTTTTTTTGAATGCCAAAGTTAATATTTAGTAGAAAATTAATTTAAAAAAGGAATAGAGACAAGAATAATGCTAAGAATATAGCTCCTGTGTAGGCTTTCATGTCCTGGCTGCTTAAAGTGAGGAAACAACTACCACTCATTACCAAGTAATGCAGCAAGTATACATGACCAAAATCTAAATTGTACCCTAAGAGAAAACCAGAGCTTTGGAATATAAAAACTACTCCCTTAATACTATTTTTCATTAACAAAAATTATTAAAATAAAAGTATTACATTTGTACAGCACCCTGTTTTTCAACAGAAAAAGTACCTAAATAGTACTAAAGTACTGCATTCATTTCCCCCCTAAATACCAGCATAATTGAAAGAGTGAATTAAATACAGAGTGCTTGAATGAGAAACTCTTTCAAGAGCATTTTAGTGCCATTAAATGATTGTGGGTATTATTTTGTTTTCAATTAACGGCGCTTAAGAGGGGTCTTTAATGACAATTGAACATAAAACGTCATCAATGAGAGTATAGAAGTAGCAGCAGCAACAACAACATCAGCTTTAATAATAATAAATATCAACAACAAGATCACAGCAGTTGTAAAACGTAGTAAGTAAGTGTTGTACTTCTATAATCGCTTTTAAAAAGTAAGTGAGGCGTTAAAGTGCACGTCTATTTTTTCTCCAAACATTTAAACAACAATTCAAGGCGCTAGACGCTAAAAGACTGAAAGAAAATAGTCTACAAATAATAAAATAAAGTGAAATAAATTAAAAAGATTTTTAGTTAAAAAAAAAAAAGCACACTTTGCTTTAAATTCAAGTTAATAGAAATGGATTTATATGTCTGTAATTATTTCAAATACAACTTGTAAAAAAAGTGATTTCTTTAGAGGGCTGTTAAATATGCAGAAAAACGAAAATAAATAACACAAATTTTAAAGAAACTAATACAAATAATGCAACAATTAAACAATAAAATATAAAAAAGTAAAATAAACACACTGTTAATCAACCAAGTGTTACAAACTGATCTTGAATTTGTAAACTAAATATTAAATTGAATGAAAAATCATAAAAGTAATTTAAACACACGGCTTAGAAAAATAAAAATGAATTGTAAATCTAGTAAAACTAGACAAAACAATAAAACAACAAATTGTTAAGAAAAAAGTGAAATCTTCAATATTAATCGGATAAAAAGAAATCATTAATAAAAAAAAAAAAAAAAATACAAATCATTGAGATAATTACACCCTCGCAATGATACATACATATGATAGGCGAAGAGGTCTACAAACTTGCTGGAGATAAAGAAATCCTATTTTGATTAACAAGAAAACCAAAACAGGTAAATTATTAAAAGTTGAAATGAATTTCAAATGAAACTCGTTATGTAGTCTTAGCTAAGCTTTTGTCGAAGCTCTATATTAAGACTAATTTGATCGCTAATCTAAGACTTTAGACAGTCTTAATTAATCATCCAACGTAGCTCTTTACTTAGTCCAAGTAAAGCTTCAAAGGCGGGTCTTTATGTTGTCCAAGTTAAGATTTAATTTTAGGTCTTTATATAGTCTAAGTCAAGCTTCAATCGTAGGTCTTTATATAGTCCAAGTTAAGCTTCAATCGTAGGTCTTTACATAGTCCAAGTTAAGCTTCAATCGTAGATCTTTATATAGTCCAAGTTAAGCTTCAATCGTAGGTCTTTGTATAGTCCAAGTTAAGCTACAATCGTAGGGATTATATAGTCCAAGTTAAACTTCAATCGTAGGTCTTTATATAGTCCAAGTTAAACTTCAATCGTAGGTCTTCATATAGTCCAAGTTAAGCTTCAATCGTAGGCCTTCGTATAGTCCAAGTTAAGCTTCAATCGTAGGTCCTTATATAGTCCAAGTTAAGCTTCAATCGTAGGTCTTTAAGCTTCAATCGTAGGTCTTTATGTAGTTCAAGATAAGCTTCAATCGTAGGTCTTCATATAGTCCAAGTTAAGCTTCAATCGTAGGTCTTTATATAGTCCAAATTAATCTCCAATCGTAGGTCTTCATATAGTCTAAGTTAAACTTCAATCGTAGGTCTTCATATAGTCCAAGTTAAGCTTCAATCGAAGTTCTCTATTTAGTCCAAGTTAAGCTTCAATCGTAGGTCTTAATATAGTCCAAGTTAAGCTTCAATCGTAGGTCTTTAAGCTTCAATCGTAGGTCTTTATGTAGTTCAGGATAAGCTTCAATCGTAGGTCTTTATATAGTCCAAGTTAAGCTTCAATCGCAGGTCTTTATATAGTCCAAATTAAGCTTCAATCGTAGGTCTTCATATAGTCCAAGTTAAACTTCAATCGCAGGTCTTTACATAGTCCAAGTTAAGCTTCAATTGTAGATCTTTATATAGTCCAAGTTAAGCTTCAATCGTAGGTCTTTGTATAGTCCAAGTTAAGCTTCAAGCGTATGTCCTTATATAGTCCAAGTTAAGTTTTAAGCGCAGGTCTTTATATAGTCCAAGTTAAGTTTCAATCGTAGGCCTTTATATAGTCCAAGTTAAGCTTCAATCGTAGCTCTTTATATAGTTCAAATTAAGCTTCAATTGTAGGTCTTTAAGCTTCAATCGTAGGTAATTATATAGTCCAAGTTAAGCTTCAATCGTAGGTCTTTACATAGTCCAAGATAAGCTTCAATCGTAGGTCTTTATATAGTCCAAGCTAAGCTTCAATCGAAGGGGCTTATATTGTCCAAGTTAAGATTCAATCGATGGTCTTTATGTAGTCCCAGTTAAGCTTCTATAAAGTCCAAGTTAAGCTTCAATCGTAGGTCTTAATATAGTCCAAGTTAAGCTTCAATCGTAGGTCTTTATATAGTCCAAGTTAAGCTTTAATCGCAGGTCTTTACATAGTCCAAGTGGAGCTTCAGTCGTAGATCTTTATATACTCCAAGTTATTCTTTAATCGAAGGTCTTTATATAGTCCAAGTTAAGCTTCAATCATAGGTATTTATATCAGCTTCAAGTGAGATGACCATGCCTTCAAATCGCTCGAGCAGAATGTCCAATGTGGCATAAAGTGCATGGTACATAGCGCCGTCCTGTTAAAAGAACGTGTCGTTGGTTTGGTCTTTATATAGTCTAAGTTAAGCATCAGTCGTAGGTCTTTATATAGTTCAAATTAAGCTTCAGTTGAAGATCTTTATATAGTCCAAGTTATGTTTCAATCTTAGGTCTTTATATAGTCCAAGTTAAGCTTCAATTCAGATCTTTATATAGTCCAAGTTATGTTTCAAACGCAGGGTTTATATAGCCCAAGTTAAGCTTCAATAGTAGGTCTTTATAAAGTCCAAGTTAAGCTTCAATCGTAGGTATTTATATAGTTCAAGTTAAGCTTCAATCGTAGGTCTTTATATAGTCCAAGTTAAGCTTCAGTCGTAGGCCTTTATATAGTCCAAGTTAAGCTTCAATCGTTGCTCTTTATATAGTTCAAATTAAGCTTCAATTGTAGGTCTTTAAGCTTCAATCGTAGGTCTTTATGTAGTTCAATATAAGCTTCAATCATAGGTCTTTATATAGTCCAAGTTAAGCTTCAATCGTAGGTCTTCATATAGTCCAAGTTAAGCTTCAATCGAAGGGGTTTATATTGTCCAAGTTAAGCTTCAATCGATGGTCTTTATGTAGTCCCAGTTAAGCTTCTATAAAGTCCAAGTTAAGCTGCAATCGTAGGTCTTAATATAGTCCAAGTTAAGCTTCAATCGTAGGTCTTAATATAGTCCAAGTTAAGCTTCAATCGCAGGTCTTTACATAGTCCAAGTTAAGCTTCAATCGCAGGTCTTTACATAGTTCAAGTGGAGCTTCAGTCGTAGATCTTTATATACTCCAAGTTATTCTTTAATCGAAGGTCTTTATATAGTCCAAGTTAAGCTTCAATCATAGGTCTTTATATCAGCTTCAAGTGAGATGACCATGCCCTCAAATCGCTCGAGCAGAATGTCCAATGTGGCATAAAGTGCGTGATACATAGCGCCGTCCTGTTAAAAGAACGTGTCGTTGGTTTCCATGTCATCAATTCAGGCCATTAAGCACGATGTTTAAAATGAGCGAAGCATGCGGAATGTTGCCCGAACAGAACACGCATTTTGATTAAAAAATTGTAACATTTGCACGTATAGTTAAACAGTATATCCGTCCATGGTGATTTGGCAAAACAAACTGAAAAAATTACAGCCAATACGACAGATGTAAAGTTAATAATATGACCGATATCTACGGTCAAAGTGAGGAAGTCCCTATTGGAAGACACTTAACATATCTATATAGGTCTTCATAAATATTCATAGGACTTTACACAGCCTAAGTTGAGCTTCAAGCGTAGCCCGTTACTCAGTCCAAATTTAGCTTCAATCGTACGTCCTTATGAAAACGTAGCTCTTGACTACTTCAAACGCAGCTCATGACTTAGTGTAAGTTCATCTGGAATCGTAGGTCCTCATAAAGTTTAGATTCAAACGTAGTCTTTAAAAAGTCTAAGTTAAGCTTCAATCGTAGGTCGGAAGTTTAAAAATTATTTGTGAGATTCAAACCATTTTTTTATACCCAAAATTATAGTATCTCCTCGCTGTTTTAATTAATGATCATTATCTCTACAGAACAAAAAATGTTCCCAAAAAAAGACTGTTCCTTATGTGATACAAAAAAAAAAGAGACAATTTTTAATCTAATTGACAGTTAATCAACAACGATCATCCCCCAGTAGAGACATACTCATCAGTATTTTGATTAATCAAATGAACAAGCCAGCGAAGGCATGAGCAAATGGTCAGCAAAATTGAAAGTCACCCCCGCCACACACTCTTGTGCAAACAATCAGTCACATTGTCTGTCTGTCTGGCTGAGTGAGAGATGATCAAAGTTTAATTTAATGTTTATGCTTATGAGGCATGCAACAGTGGTAGAGGGTCACATCATCTCATCTACTTTAGTTGTATTAATATGAATCAGTATCTTCTGGTTTTATAGACTAGAGATAACAGTGATGGCTAACATAATGAGGACGAGGTTAAAGGGTTCTTTAGATACTCTTGTGTGAAATTTTGAATTATTAATAAAACTGACATTAATTTGCAATGAAGATATAAGAACATCTGAGATCGCTTAACCCTCATGAAAATAATTTGAGTATAGTTTTAAGGATTACGCCCACTTTAAGTGACAGTGCATTATATTTTATGCAAATTCTCTAGTAAATATTGAAAGCCTCTAATTTATTCGACACTAGTTAAATCTTCAAAAAAATTCTATATATTCTTACTTTAATGTACACTGTTCCATGATTTTCGCCCTAACTGTTTATCCATGTGTATCTTTTTTGTATTTTTGTTCATATGTATGTATTCATTTGTTAATTTCGAGTTGATCTACATCATCATCATGGGCATCATTGCCATCATTGTAATATCCAGCGTCACCCATAACACTAAATGTCAATAGGCTAAACTAGCTTTATTTTGTGTCTTTTTTTATGAATATGGGAGTTTAGAGCAATTTTTCAACTTAGAGTTTTTGTGTCAGTTTTATTTTTTACTTCTCTTTAACAGTTTTTAAATTGACAGTTAACATTAATCTTAATAAAATGCAGACAAAATACATAAAAAACTTTAAGCGGGATTTTATGTTTTAATACGCATATATTTTTGACTTAATTTCGGGGGTGATACATACATATATGAAGTTGTAATAGTTCCCAAGAAGACGATAATTTAAGCAAATAAGTAATATTAACTTAACTCTGGTTAAATGAAACGGAAGTGCATTAATTTGTATATGAAGAAATGACAATGTAAGAAAAAAATTAATTTAAATTTTGAATATTAAATATTCAATCTCAAGTTCAGTTCTGGATAAATTCCAGTTGTGTTTTGGTTCAGTTATAGTTCAGTTTTGGTTCTGGTTCAGCTCTAGTTCAGTTCTAGTTCAGTTCTGGTTCAGTTCTAGTTCAGTTCTAGTTCAGTTCTAGTTCAGTTCTAGTTCAGTTCTAGTTCAGTTCTAGTTCAGTTCTAGTTCAGTTCTAGTTCAGTTCTAGTTCAGTTCTAGTTCAGTTCTAGTTCAGTTCTAGTTCAGTTCTAGTTCAGTTCTAGTTCAGTTCTAGTTCAGTTCTAGTTCAGTTCTAGTTCAGTTCTAGTTCAGTTCTAGTTCAGTTCTAGTTCAGTTCTAGTTCAGTTCTAGTTCAGTTCTAGTTCAGTTCTAGTTCAGTTCTAGTTCAGTTCTAGTTCAGTTCTAGTTCAGTTCTAGTTCAGTTCTAGTTCAGTTCTAGTTCAGTTCTAGTTCAGTTCTAGTTCAGTTCTAGTTCAGTTCTAGTTCAGTTCTAGTTCAGTTCTAGTTCAGTTCTAGTTCAGTTCTAGTTCAGTTCTAGTTCAGTTCTAGTTCAGTTCTAGTTCAGTTCTAGTTCAGTTCTAGTTCAGTTCTAGTTCAGTTCTAGTTCAGTTCTAGTTCAGTTCTAGTTCAGTTCTAGTTCAGTTCTAGTTCAGTTCTAGTTCAGTTCTAGTTCAGTTCTAGTTCAGTTCTAGTTCAGTTCTAGTTCAGTTCTAGTTCAGTTCTAGTTCAGTTCTAGTTCAGTTCTAGTTCAGTTCTAGTTCAGTTCTAGTTCAGTTCTAGTTCAGTTCTAGTTCAGTTCTAGTTCAGTTCTAGTTCAGTTCTAGTTCAGTTCTAGTTCAGTTCTAGTTCAGTTCTAGTTCAGTTCTAGTTCAGTTCTAGTTCAGTTCTAGTTCAGTTCTAGTTCAGTTCTAGTTCAGTTCTAGTTCAGTTCTAGTTCAGTTCTAGTTCAGTTCTAGTTCAGTTCTAGTTCAGTTCTAGTTCAGTTCTAGTTCAGTTCTAGTTCGGCTCTAGTTCAGTTCTAGTTCAGTTCTAGTTCAGTTGTAGTTCAGTTCTAGTTCAGTTCTAGTTCAGTTCTAGTTCAGTTCTAGTTCAGTTCTAGTTCAGTTCTAGTTCAGTTCTAGTTCAGTTCTAGTTCAGTTCTAGTTCAGTTCTAGTTCAGTTCTAGTTCAGTTCTAGTTCAGTTCTAGTTCAGTTCTAGTTCAGTTCTAGTTCAGTTCTAGTTCAGTTCTAGTTCAGTTCTAGTTCAGTTCTAGTTCAGTTCTAGTTCTAGTTCTAGTTCTAGTTCAGTTCTAGTTCAGTTCTAGTAATCATTAAATCTGTCCGGTATTTAAGACTAGTTCAGTCATATTTGATCTTACCCTTAAAACTAATGTTAACGAAACAGTTTTGGTGATTACATACCTGTAAAGAAACAAAAAAATTATATATTTTAATACGATTTCCTTTTAAATAGCGAATAGTTTACATATTTTGCTAGAAACTTGTACTGACTACATTTTCTCAAGTTTTCATAATGATTTTACTTTTAAAACACTTTCAATCACGTTGTTCATTTTAAAACAAATCTCGCATATTTTCATAATTCCTGACTCACAACTTGATAGACGGCTCAATTAATGGAAATTTCAAAGAAAAAAAAAATTGCTTCTTCCTAACTTGTAGTCACAATTAAAATAATAGACATTGTATTTAAAAAGATTTAAAAATATCATGATAATGATGTTTATAAACATCATAATGATGATAAAAATCATCATTATGAGGCTGGCAAAACCTCAATATGATGATCATTATGATTATAGATGATGTTTAATGATGCGTAATAACTGTAAGATCAATAAACCTTAGCCCGCAAAAACAATATCAACAAGATTATAATTAAAAGTGATAAAATAAACACTCTGAAACCATTTCATAAAACAGCATTAAAACATGAATAATCATGACACAGAAATAAGTTGTAAAAATATAAACAAAAAAAGTCTGAAACAAAAAAGGAAATCACTTGTTAAAATCTAGAATTTAGGCGCCATAAACTGCTAGACTTTGTCATAATACGAGTAATAACAAAATAATAATAAAATATTTTTACGCAATATTTACCTTAATTATTTTATTTGTTTATTTATACACTGTAGAGATACTTGTTTAAGGAAAGCCATGGTGATGATTCACTTTTCGCACACCTTAAAGACGACACAATTAAACAAATACTTTAATACATACAGTGGGAGATAAAACTATACGTACCCCTAAAAATTTATTTTACTTAAAATTTCAGCTTTTTTTATCAACAAAACTAATATAGTATCAATCCTTGTACAAAATAAAACTTCTTAAAAAAAAGATTTGTTTAGAAAAAATCTATTTTATTAAAATAATTAATTCGGTTTTTAATACACAGAAAAGTATACATACTCCTTGCCATATATCGCTACAACATTCGTAGTAAAACTATGAAAGGATTTTTGGTAGTTTTTAAGGATACGAGTCTGTGTATGTTTGTATGAAACACAGGTTTTTGGATAAAAAATCATTTTATTTTTTTACATAGTCTCCTTTGAGCTCTATGCACTTTGTCTAATGTATCTCCAATTTTTGTATCTCTTCCAAAAAATAAGATTTGCCGAGGTCATCAAAATAGGTATTTTTTGTGAGATGATTTCATCATTGGAGTCAAATCTCTTTCGCCGAGCCATTTTTTCAGTCACTCGGGGCTAAATCCGTAGAATAGGGCGGAAGAAGGAGTATTTCGTAGACTAATTCATGGATTTTTGCCATGGAAACTACACATGTGTGTAGCCTTTGGTGCACCCGATTGTGAGCAAACGCGGTAGCCATCTTGCGGAAAGCTCATTCAATTTGAAACCACTGAGGCATGTGAGATACCTATGGCTTCCACAATCTTTTGCACTTTCAATCTCCGATCGCTCAACACCATATCGTGATTTTTTTCAATTGTTTCTGGTGTAGAGACCTCAACTGGTTGTCCAGAACTTTCAGCATCTTCCGTGTTTGTACGGCCACAACGAAATTGAGTAAACCACTTTGGTGCACCCGATTATGAACAAACGCGGCAGCCATCTTGCGGAAAGCTTTCTCACAACCAATTTCCTTTCAATTTCCGATCGCTCAACACCATATCGTGATTTGTTTCGGGTATAGAGACCTCAACGTTCAGCAGAACGTTCAGCATCTTCCGTTCTTGTATGGCCACAACGAAATTCAGTAAAACTCTTTTTTAGAATTGAAATTGATGGTGCAGAAATTCACTTTTTTCGAATTTTTCCTCAAGTCACAAGGTATTCTGATAGCAATGGCTGTCAAACACAAACTGTTGCCCTTTTAGATGGGAGGCAGGAAGTTCAAAAAGTCATGGACTTATTGATCCACCCTCGTACTAATAAAGTTTTTAAATGTTATTCCTACGTGTAGTTTGGATCCACCTTCATTTTACAATATGAGTCGTGGGTTTTGCAATATAAGCCGTGAGTTCCAAACATTATGTGTAAAGTGTGTAGTAATCCTGATAAAATTTCGCATAAATTAGTTCAAAGTCCTCTGAAGTATGGCAAAAATCGGGCAACATTTGTGCCTAGTCCCCAAACTTGGTCCCTCTCAGAAAATGACTTGAACATTCATACATATAATTAATATCATTCAATAATTAATATTTATAAATGAAAATTAAATTTCTCCTAAAAATGTGTAAGCATAATAGTTTTGTTGTACACTGTATATTATTTGAAACTATTTTTATTTAATTATTATTTTGCACACACTTCACATTTATTTATTTTTAATTATTTAAAATATTTGTATAACACTCAGCTAACATTAAATAAATGATAAACCTTCAATTATGCTAATGTTTACTTTAAAATGCCCAGTTATAAATAGAACAAATATGTGAAGGAGCGTGAGTGCGTGGGGAAGGGGAGAGCGTTAAAATGTGAGTAAACTAGAATAGAAAAACAACAACAAATAACTGCAATATATAAATACATACGTCATCAATACATGTTTTCGCAAGTTATGGGCATTTTTGTTGTTGCTGTGTTATCAAAACAAGAAGAAGAAGAAAAAGAATAACAACAACACTAGGTGTAACTGTTATCATGAATGATGACTTGTAGTGTCGTCAACAAAGAGTAGTGAAGTAAATAACAGGGATGGGATTTATTAAATACTTTAAATTTATTAATAGAAAACAGGAATGTACATTTTTATTGAGTGATATTTGAAATCCAGACCATTTATTTATTGTGTAAAGGTAAAATAACGAAATTTTACAATTGAAATAAATAAAAAAATTAAAAATACTTAAAAATAAACAAAATATAAAAAAAATCTTTGAATATATAATTTAAAATTCATAGCTTTTGTAGCCCAGAAAATGATGCAGTCTTTTGTAATGATATTTGTAGGCTTTTAACGAAAATGGGGTTACTCAAGCTAGAAAGCTGATGAATGGAAATTATTTAGGGACAGCTCAAAGCGAAGTATAAAATGTGTCTTACTAGATATTTGTAATAACTAGGCAGCTGTGCCTATTGCTCGTTCTACGAAATTAAAGGAGCAATATCAAAATGTAGATCTTTGTTTAAAATACTCCGATCACCAATGGTCGATTTAAAAGTGGTTAATTTCTTGTTTGGTCAATACAAAATTTCCATGTTTCAAATGTTTATGGGGCAGCAGAGCAAAACATTGGATCAAGAAAGACTGGCCTTTGAGAGAAAACTATCATATTATTTTGAGAGACAACAAAATGTTATAAACCCGCCTTTGGTTACCAGACATAAGATCATTTTGCCGCTATTACACACCAAATTGGGACTTATGAAGTAGTATATAAAGGCATTAGATAAAACTGGTACATGTTTTGCCTTTCTTTCAAGAAATTTAAAACTTTTTACAAATAAACCATACAGTCGTAGAATGTTGGTGAAAATTACTAAAGGATGTAAACTCCATTCACACTTTTTCTTTATTTTATTTATATATATTTTGAGATGATTACTAGTGTAACGTGAGATTTCATGTGATAAGTTTATTATATTGTTTGAATAATAGATGTAAGGAAACAGAAAATGTTTCTATCAACAACAATCGGAAAGAAGTGATCAAGAGTTTTTTTCCTAATGAAAAGTTTGTTAAACAACACTGATGTTACACTATATAGAAGAAAAAATAAAAAGTAATCATAACTACTTATCAAAAAATTAATATTTTAGTAAGAATTGTGCTAAAATTCCCAATTATTGATAAATTCACTTCACACTTATCAATTGATATATAAAATTTCTTAAAACTAGACGGCATTACCTATGCATTGGTATATAACACTTTATATTCCGCTGTATATTACTTTAAAATATTCACTGTTAAAATAAGCCTACTAAAAATGCATGTTTACAGTGCTTACTATGCACTTCTCATTTTATCATAGGATACATGTATATATATAATTGAAGCTTTGTTGGTTTTTTTTAGCCATGATCCGATTGTTATTTTTAGCTTAAGTACTATTTGTTTGACGCAACTTCAACTTTTTGTTAACCAATGCAACGATAGTTGAACAGTAGACTGCTTGGTTCATAGAATTCCTATATCAAAAATGAAAAGATCACATATTTTACAAAAAAACAAAAAAAAAATAAATATAAAAAATTTAATTTTTACGAAAATAAAAATTTCGTTGAAAATTGTAGAATTATTTTAAAATAAACGATTATTTGACGCTTATGTTAAGAATTTTTCGATCTCACTCCTTAATTTTGTATCACCAATACCAAAGTTAAATATCCATGGCGCTGAGGTAATGCTCTGTATTTTGTGGAAGCGAAAGGGTCGTAACAATTACGAACTGCAGAAGTCTGGCCAGACCGTCACACAGAGGGATGGCTTCAAATATGTTTGTGCAAAAAATATAAGGAGTGAGCGTAGAGCATTGAAATTTGGCACCGAGAATTATATGGACTAAATTAAGAAAAAAATTAAATATTATTAAAATCGGCCATGCCCATCGCATACTGCCCATGCAATCCAAATCGATTTTTTGGTATAAAATTTTTCCTATCCAAGCACATGTCTTGAAATTTGGTACATATATTTTCTGAAACAAAAGAAGAACTCGTGCCGAGTTTCAATAAAATCGGTTATACCCTCCGCCCATGAAACACATACATACTTAGATAAGAATTATTTTGATATTTCGTTTATCATTCGACAAAAAATTTTGAGTTTTCATCCTGTTCCGAACACTTCCGAGAACTAATAGAAACAAGACACTCCCACCTTTCATGTTATTAAAAAAACAGCTTGGGGGAGAGTGATGCTACATTATTGTTTTTCCATGGAAAATCTCAATAAAATATTTTTTAGAGGCTTATAGATTTGGGCATATCTTCTTAACAATTTATGATATCTCCATAATTATACCCTCCACCACCATAAGTGATACATGAGGGTATATATATGTTTGTCATGCCGTGTGTAACATTAAGAAATAATCTTCTAAGACCCTAATGATCTTTATGAAATTCTAAGCCATTGAGCCATGTCCGTCTGTGTAAAACACGCTCACGCCCGAAATAGGCACACAAAATTGGTAGACTTACAAAAAAACAGTTTACTGTTGTCCTAACCAGTTTGGTATTGAAAATCAGCAAAATCGGTTCTGTAAAACCTGAGTTATGAACCAAAATATGAGACAACCTAAAAAAAAATTATTTTAGCATATTTTTTGTTATTTGTGTAAATACAAGGTGGCGCAAAAGTAAACTTCTGATGTTTTTTGGCTGTAATTAAAAAAAAAATTAAAAACTTTGATTATTCTTGTGGATTATTTTAACTTGGTCTTTCAATTTTTTTTTTAGATCAAGTCGAGAATATGATGTCATGTAAATGGCCGCCGCCACAGTTGACTGTCATTTGAGCCTTTTTATGACATTTTCCATCACTTTGGCGAAAATAGCACACCATAAAGAGACTTTGAGCGGGTGTAATGGCTCTTCGTGGGTTACACGCGGATTTTCAGTGCCCCAGAAGCGTAAATTTTGCTTAAGATGGAAATGGGCCTCATCACTCATGATTATTTTTGATGAAAAATCCTCTTCCTCTTGGTGGTGATTAAGGATGGCTTGAGCGTATGTTAGACGCGATTGGCAGTCAGCAGCTAACAGCTGATGCACCGTCTGGACTTTGTACGTAAACATCTTCAAATCTTGTACCAAAATTCGCTGCAAAGACCGTCGACTGATACCCCTTTGCGTGGCACGTCGTCTGGTCTATGTCGACGGCGCTTCCATGACATTCTCGGCTACAGCAGCAATATTCTCTGCAGAACGGCTACTTCGGGGTCTGCCACGCCTGGCAGCATCTCGTGTTGTGCCAGTCTCTTCGAGGCGAGCGCCTAAATGTCACAGTGTTTCACCAGTAGGCGTTGGACGGCCAGGAAATCTGCGACGAAATTCACGTTGTGTCAAAGTCACCGACCGATTATTGGTCAAATAAATAGTCAGCAATATTCCGCGTTCTGGAGCAGTGTAGCATAACATTGTTTATTAACGTGTATTTCGCATGTGTTTACTACACAAATGTCAAAACAAAACTGACATTAGGGGCCAATCGCAAAATTTATAGCATTTTCTGATAGGAGGATTACTTTTGCGCCACCTTGTATATTGCAGATAATTGCATAAATCTTTACACACGTTATTTTTATGAGAAAATGACTAACTCTAGTGTAGGCGCGAATCCAGATCCCCCTCCCCCCCAAAACTGAAAAGTTTTCATATAAAAAAAGAAAAATGTATAAAAAATGGTTGACCTGGATCCGCGCCTGTTGTAGTGAAGATTATAAGAATCGGTCCATGACTTCTCCTAGCCCTCATACAAATTTCTTCCCGAAATATGGTTCGATGGTCTATAAATGCCTACAGAATTGCCTTCAGAAGAAATATGTTTCGTGCTAAAATAAATCACAACAGCAAATTTTTTGTGGAACTGCCCATATTTGACCATAATTTTGTAATATTGTGTGTAAAGAAGTAGAATTCGAAATTCTAACTTCAAGAGCAGTTATATGATCTTTGAGCTGCATTAGATCTCGACAAGCATTCATTATTTCTGGCCTACAACAAAGCAATTAAAATTCAATAACCTGTGAAGCACAGTGTACCGCTGTAAAATATAACAGGTGTTGTTTGAGAATTTAATGTTGAAATAAGTAAAAGATAGAGAATTACTCAGTCGACCTTGAAAAAGTACTATTTTCAAATTTAGGTCAGTATGTTGTTAATGTTAAAGTAATAAATAGTACCAACTAATTTCTACTAAGTAACTTCATAACATGCAGTATAACTGAACAGCTCTGTTTACATTCTTATAGAGTAAAGAGAGCGTGTGTACGAGTAAGAGATCGAGAGATAGAGAACGAGGTAAACAATAAACGAGAGAATTAAATGCATATCTTTGTATTATTGATTTAGTGCTAAGTAATCGATCGATTGATGTAATAAATATTGCATTTTTTGGTGTGCACACTACAGCTAATAAAAATGCATATCAAAACAAAGTAGAACTATGCAAATACTAGCAAAACTGAATATATAAAGGGGTTGTTAATGTAAATGAGTAATAAATATTGACTTTTGATCATGTCTAATATACATTGCAACCATTAAAAAACCAACGTTCTTTTCCTAAACTCCCAATACATATTGATATTGGGTTTTCTTATAAGTATTCATATGTTATTAAGTACTTTTTAATATATGACATATTTGGTACTATTTTTATTTTTATTGTTATTTCATTTCTTGTTTATCTTCTTGACACTTGTTAATGTTTACATTTAGCTTTTTTCCTCTGTTTATTCTCTTTTTTTAAATTGTTTACTTTTTGTTTGGCGTAAATAAACAATGCTATAAATTTTGTGCAAAACTATTCTTAAGTTTATTTTATTGTTACAGTTTTTTTTTTTTTTCTTGTTCATAATTTTATTATTATGTACTTAATTTAAGTCTTGTTGGTTTTTTTTTTTTAAGTATAAAATTGCAATTTTTTTATGTGCTGCACGTCAGTCGCCAAAATGTTAAACAAAAATGTTTGTTGAGTTTGTTTATTGCTCTTAATGATATAAAATGATTGTGCTAAAAAGACGTACATACGTTCTACAATATTATTTATTAAAGAGTATATTTGTTTTATACTTGTTGTTGTTATTGTTTTAGCGTTGTTGTATTATTGTCGCTAGTTGTCTCTCAATTATCTTATCTAGGTGATCTTGAAGTTAAATAACGTCAAAATTACAAAAAGCATTTGGGGCTTTATATATTTTTTTTTTTGGAGGAGTAAAGAAAACACTGAGACAAATTAAAAGAAATGATAAAAAATCGGAAAAAATTTAATTTTTAATTTTTTTGTTTTATTAGAAAATTCTTTATTTACTTGTGGAAATTTAAGGGAAAATAGAATCATGTTTAAGATTTTATATTTTTTACTTTTTACTTATGTAAAGAATTTTTGGTTTAAAAATATTAAAATTTTAGAAAAATGTCTATAAATTTTAGCATTTTTCTTATTCTTTACATTGTTGACATGGTGTAAAAAATTGGATTGAATCAAGTTATTAAAATTTGATTGCTAATTTTCTTTTATTTGTATTACTTTAGTGGAAAATATAAAAAATTCACAAAAAAATCTTAAACATTTTGGATTTTTACAATTGTTTACATTAGCGTAAAGAATTAATTTTACACATAAGTCTTACTTTATCTCAAAAAGTTTAAGTGAAAAAGTAAAAAAAAAATATATATTTTGTATTTTTTACATTTTGTAAAGAATGTAAATGTTATGTAAAATAAAGATTTTTGTAAAATTGTCATTAGGGTTTATTTTTTCATTGAAATTAAAAAAATCCTAAAATTTTTTTAATTTTTGGAATTTTTTACTTTGTTGACATTGTGTAAAGAATATACATAACCACGTAAATTAAAGTTTATTGATATTTTTCCTCTACATTTCAGTACTTTGAATGAAAAATATAATAATTTGAGAAAAAACCTTTAAAAAATTGGTTCTTTACAATTGTTGACATTATGTAAAGTAAACTGGAGATTTTGGTAGAATTTTTAACAAAATTTATTATTTTCCAATTGAAATTCTAATTCTTCCTAGAAAAATCTTGAAATTTTTTGGATTATTACAGTTGTTTACATTATTGACATTATGTAAATAATTAATTTTACGCGATGTTTGAAACTATTACTTGTATTTTTTAAACATATTAATGTAGAATAATTGTAGAAAATTTAAAACACAATTATTTTTGACAATTTGTGGACTTTGGGAATTCTTTACATTGTTGACATTATGTAAAGAATTCTATATAACAACGGAAATTAGAGTTTATTGATATCATCCTCTGCATTTTATTACGTTTATTGGAAAATATAAAAATTTGAGAAAATGTCGTTGGTTCTTACAATTTTTACATTGTTGACATTATGTAAAGAATGTAAAATAATTCAAGTAAACTGCAGATTTTTGTAGACTTTTCATTAGATTTTATTATTTTCTTTGAAAACTATTTAAATTACGGGAGAAATCCTAAATTTTGGGTCTTTTGGAATTCATTACATTGTTGACATTATGTAAAGAATTGTATATAACCACGTAAATTAAAGTTTATTGATATTTTTCCACTACATTTCATTATTTTTAATGAAAAATGTAAAAATTTGAGAAAAACATTTAAAAAGTTGGTTCTTTACATTGTTGACATTATGTAAACAATGTTAAATTACTCAAGTAAACTAAAGATTTTAGTCAAATTTTTGTCAAAATGAAATTCAAACTGTGAAAAATCCCACAAGTCTTGATTTTTTTTTTTTTGGATTTTTACAATAGTTTACATTGGTAAAGTACTCATGTAAATAAAACATTTTTGTAAAATTCTCGTTTGATTTTATTATTTTATTTGGAAACTATATAAATTACAATGAAAATCCTAAAGTTACTGGTATTTTGAAATTCTTTACATTGTTGAAATTATGTAAAGAATTGTATATAACCACGTAAGTTAGAGTTTATTGATATTTTTCGTCTGCATTTTATTACTTTTGATGAAAAATATAAACATTTTAGGGAAAATCCTTAAAACGTTGGTTCTTTGCTTTGTTGACATTATGTAAACAATAAAAAATTACTCAAGTAAAGTACAGATTTCTGTAGAATTTTTGTCAAAATGTATTATTTTCTAATTGAAAGTCAAACTATGAAAAATCCCAGAAAAATCTTGAATTTTTTGGATTTTAACAATTGTTTACATTGTTGACATTATGTAAAGAATGGCAAAGAACTCATGTAAATTATACATTTTTGTAAAATACTCGTTTGATTTTATTATTTTCTTTAGAAACAATTTAAAATACAGGGAAAATCCTTAAATTGTTGGTCTTTTTAAATTCTTTACATTCTTGACATTATGTAAAGAATTGTATATAACCACGTTAATTAGATTTTATTGATATTTTTCGTCTGCATTTTGTTATTTTTAAAGAAAAATATAAAAATTTGAGAAACAAATCTTAAAAATGTTGGTTCTTTACGATTGTTTACCTTATGTAAAGAATTAAATCTACGCCATTACATATTGAATTAGAATAATTGTAAAAAAATTAAAAAAAATATTAAATTTAGACAGTAAAAAACATCAATTTAAATGGAAACTAAAAATGATCTTTAAAATTGTGACCTGTAGTTTGATTACAAGGTTCACATGGACGGACAGACGGACGGACGGACATCGTTTAATCGAGTCAGAAAGTGATCCTGAGCAGATTGGTATAGTTTAAGCTGGGTGTTGGTGCAATATTTTTGCACGTTACAAAACCAATATACCGTCCCCACTATGGTGGTGTAGGTTATAAATAGACATACCTAAGTTTGCGTAGTTGACATAAGAAATAAAAATTTCAAAAATTTTATTACTATTTTTAAAAATGATTCATTTTTATCCTTTTTCTCTTTCTTTACAGTGTTCCGACTCTATATCACTCATTATTTTGCTAATGCTGTATAATTTTAATCCTATACATTGAGGTTTATCTGGTAAATCTAAAATTAGAGCAAAGAAAATAAAAAGGCAAAATTAATAATCATCATCATCATTATCAATATGAGTATAATAACGATAATGAAGCTGATTAATACTACCACCAAACTACTACCAGCAGAATACGCTCCCAATATTTAATAGTCATCATCCACATTAAAAAACAGTGTAAAATTAAAACAGAAGTCATAAATTCACTGCTATTGGGACTCACTGGTTATAAATTTCTATAAACAAAAAAAAAAAAACAGCAACAACATTTTCGACGTAATAATATTCTGGTATTTATTTCTAAATATAAAAAAAAACTACATGATTTTAATGAACAGAACTTCAGTCTAACGACAGCAAACGACCCTGCAACAACGACGACGCGCATCGCTGACTACGAGCCGCAAATAATTGTAAAGAATTTAACAACAAACATTCCAAAAATCATTCGAAATCAGAAAAGGTACTAGTAGTAGTAGTAGTTGTGATCGTGAAAGAGCAGTGGATATAACAAAGTACTAACAACAAATAACAAACGAATTAAATCATTAAACACAAAACAAAATAATTAAATAATATTTCAAAATATTTAAAGAATTAAAAGTAATCAGCAAATGGGAATTATAAAATAAAATTTTTTAAAAAAAAATTAACAAAAATTTTAATTAAAAAAAAAATAATTTTGAATTTAAATATCAAGAATTATAACAGTTTATGTTTAAAAACAACAAATATTTGAATTAAATTTATCGCCTAAAAAGGTTTAAACGAAAACAAAGTGTTTCATTGAGAAAATAAACTAAAGTGGTCCAAAGTCCCCCTTAAAATTTTAACAAATTAAAAGGGAATTATAACAGTTTCAATTAAAAAAGCTTACTGTAAAACAGTTCCTAACAAGCACAGAATATTATTCAACATTCCAATAAAGAAATTTTTAAAGCAGAACAATATTGCAGATAAAATTCAAGCTCATTCCATTCCATATCTGTACTAAAATTTACAACGTAAAAGAAAATTATAACAGTTTAAACAGTATAACAGTTCTAAACAAGTAGTAAATATAATTTACTATTATCTGCTAGAACTTATAAAAGAAATTCTACACAAATTCAACGAAATTGAAAAGCGGCCAAAAGACCCCCTTGGAAATTACAACAGTTTGAACGTACAACAGTAGCTGTATAACAGTTCTTAACAACAGTGAATGTAATTTGCACTTAGAAGCAAGAAAACCTAAAAGAAACTCCATATTTGACACAAAATCAAAAGTGGTCAAAAGTCCCCTTTCAGCGCAAAACGGAATTATAACAGTTTAAATCAACAAAACCAACAGTATTTCAATTCTCAACAACAAGTTAAGTTAATTAATTATTTAAAACAACAAAATTGGAAATAATTTAAAAACTCAAGTTCGTGCTCACACCCCCTTTCAAAATTTAACACTCATACACGGATTATAACAGTTTTAATACTCAAAATTAACAATTATAAACAAGCACAGAAACATAACTGAATTGCTATTCTGAACATAAAAATTGAACTGCTCAAAGTCCCCCCTTTAGCTTTAAAGAAAAACAAAAAAACAACTTCTTCAAAACGGCAGTTAAACAAACAACACCCTCCTCCAAAATGCAAACTTCTGCTGGCAACAATTGTGCTACTGCACAAACCCTCGAAAGTCGACGACTCCTGCAACGTCTTTTGCTCGATCTGCTGATCTTTATAGTACTCGTAATACCCATAGTGGTATGTGAATTTGCCATAGAACCATTTCGCCGCGGCTTCTTTTGTGATGATGAAACCATACGTTATCCCTTCAAAGGCAATACCATTACACCAGTAATGCTAGGTCTTATAGTGGCACTACCTCCCGTCATAGTGCTGGTCATAGGGGAATATGCCCGCCAGTACAACAAGGGCCAATTAAGTAATACTAGAGACATCTTTGGCCGTCAAATACCCATTTGGATGACCAATTGTTTTAAACAATTTGTGTATTTCTGTTTTGGTTTACTGCTCACATTCGATGCCACCGAAGTGGGTAAATATACCATAGGCCGTTTAAGGCCTCACTTTATGGCTGTTTGCCAGCCCCAGCTAGCAGATGGCACCACTTGCCATGATTTGGTTAATCAGCATAGATATGTGGAGAATTATTTTTGCCTAGGTTCCGGTTTTACCATACAAGATGTTCGTCAGTCACGACTCTCCTTTCCTAGTGGCCACTCCAGTTTGGCCTTCTATGCCTTGGTGTATATTTCACTATATCTACAGAAACGCATGCACTGGCGCCGATCCGATCTAACTAGACATTTTATACAATTTTCACTCATCATGCTGGCCTGGTTTACTGCTCTGACCAGAGTCATGGATAATTGGCATCATTGGTCGGATGTTTTGTCGGGCTCTTTGATTGGTGTTGTGGGAGCTTTAATAACAGCCAACTATATAAGTAAATTCTTTAAAACATCCTATACAGATTTTGGTTCCTTAAGGTTGGCGGGTCTGGCCAGACAGGATACATCGGCTACATTGAATGAGGTTTTGGCGGCCACACCTCCTCCCTATACGATAAATCAACAGCCGGTAAATGCCTTTACAAATGAAACATATTGTACGAAGGTGTAGAGAGATCAAGGTAGAAGTAGATTTTAAGGGTTAAAATAAAAAGAATGTGTAAATAATTAGATTAACGAAATCATTAAATATTAAAGGAAGAAATATTGAAGAGGTGGAAGCTTAGAGGGGTATTTAGCAGCATAACGTCAAGGGCTTTACAGTATTTCCAATCATAACATAATTTAAAGTTTTTTTTTTATTTTAACAGAAATAAACGGATTTTTAAAGATAATAGCTTTGACATAAAACGTGACATATTTTTGTCATGACATAAATATGTTTTGGATGATATATAAATTAAAATAAGATTATTTATGAAAAACCTTAATTGAACAGTTAAAAGAACTGAAATTGTAAAAGAATGTCTTGACATAATGTCATGGCTGAACATAATGGACATAATAATATTGTCAGGTCTAGACATAAATATGTTTTGTATTCTTTTTAGCCTAAAATTCATCAAAATTGTTATATAACTTAAAAATATCATTTAAGAAAATGTTAAAAAAATGTGACATATTTTTGTCATGATATAAATAGGTTTTGTATAATCTTTAATTAAAAATACGATTAAATATGATAAATCTTGATTGAATAGTTAAAAGAAACGGAAATTAAAAAAAAAATGTCTTGACATAAATGGTAAAAATAGTGACATATTTATGTCATGATATAAATATATTTTGTAAAAAATTTCTTGGCATAAATAAGATTAATTGTATAGTTAAAAGAAACTGAAATTGTAAAAACTGTCTTGCCATAATATTATGTCTTGACATAAATATGTTTTGTATTATTTTTAAACAAAAATTGGTTAGAAATGAAAAAAACGTTATATTTTTGTCATGACATAAATATGTTTTAAATGATACTTAAATAAAAATAAGATTAAATATGAAAATCCATAATTGAATAGTTAAAAGAACTGAACTTGTAAAAAAAATTCTTGACAAAATGTCATGTCTAGACATAATGTACTGTCTTGACAAAAATATGTTTTGTATTTCTTTTAACCAAAAATTTCATCAAAATTGTCTATATAACGTTAAAATTAAATTTTAAAAATACATTAAAAATTTTACATATTTTTGTCATGATATAAATATGTTTTGGATGATTTTTAATTAAAAATACCATTAAATATGATAAATCTTGATTGAATAGTTAAAGGAAACTGAAGTTGTAAAAAAAAATGTCTTGACATAAATGGCCAAAATAGTGACATATTTTTGTCATGATATTAATATGTTTTGTAAAAAATTTCTTGGCATAAATAAGATTAATTAGACACTTAAAAGAAAATGAAATTGTAAAAACTGTCTTGACATAATATCATGTCTTGACATAAATATGTGTTGTATTATTTTTAAACAAAAAAAGTTAGAAATGGAAAAAAGTTATTTTACATAAAATTCCATAACATAAATATGTTTAAAGCAAATTTTTTTTACAAAAAATTCAAAAATATGTCATAACATAAATGTATTTTTAATGTTATTTAAAATAAATTATAAAAACGGAAAACCCCTTAAGAAAATCGGGAATTTTCAAAGAAAGTAGATTTGACATAAAATGTGACATATTTTTGTCATGATATTAATATGTTTCGGATGATATTTAAATGAAAATAAGATTAAAAATAAAAAACCTTATTCGGACAGTTAAATGAAACTGAAATTGTTAAAAAATTTCTTGATATAAATTGTCAAAATATAGGCATATTTTTGTCATGATATAAATATATTTTGTAAAAAATTTCTTTACAAAAATCAGATAAATATAACAAACATTAATTGAAAAGTTAAAAGAAACAAATTTTTTGAACCAATGTCATGTCTTGACATAATATCTTGTCTTGACATAAATATGTTTTGTATTATTTTTAAACAAAAATTTGTTAATAATTGATCAAATCGCGAATTATTAAAGAAAAAACTATTTTACATAAAATTTCAAAACATTTATATCATAACATATATTTTCCAAAAAAATTTTAAAATATTTTTGTCATAACATAAAAATGTTTAGTTTGCTATTTGATAAAAATTAGATAAAATTGGAAAATCCTAATTAACGATTGAAAAGTAAATAAAATTTGCAAAAAATATCGTGATATATTTTTGTCATATCATAAAAATGTTTAGTTTTTATTTGATAAAAAATTAGATAAAATTAGAAAAAGCCTAATTAACGATTGAAAAGTAAATAAAATTTGAAAAAAATATCGTGATATGAAATGTCAAAACATTTGTTATTTTTTATGTAATATTTCCAAAAAAATTAAATGTCAAAAATATTATAAAAATGCATGAAATTCTTGAAAATTTTTTTAACACAAAATTTCGAAATATTTATGTCATGACATAAATATGTTTTTAAAATTATTAAATAAAATCATAACATAAATAAGCTTTGTATTATTTTCTAAAAAATTATTGTATATAAATAAGAAAAATCTTCATAAAATCACAAAAGTTGTAAGAAATATGTCTTGACATAAATTCTAATACATTTATGATACTGTTGAAAGTAAGTAAAATGTGGTAATACTCTTAATTAAATTGTGATTTTTTGTAAAAATTTAAAGTCTAGATATAAAATGTTATAACATTTCTGGCATGGCATATCAAAATATTTATGTCATAATATAAAAATTGTTTGTATTTTATTTTGAAATGAGAGACAAATGTGAAAAATTTAAAATTATTTAGTTAGATTAATAAATGAAAATAAATCCAATATCAAGACATTAATGTCATGACAGAAATATGTTTTCCAGTTTTTAAAAATATTATATAAAATTGAAAAAATCCTGAATAAAAAAACAAAATATTTAAGAAACAAATTAACTGACCTAAAATGTCTATATATATTAATGCCATCATGACATCAATAAATCTTGTAGGTTTTTAAAGAAAACAAAATTTCAAAAAATCTTAATGTAGCTGTTAAAAAAAACATAAAATAATGGAAAAAAGCCCTCCTCCTCATTGTGAACAAACCGATTGTATTATTACTATTATTTAACTTATGTAATTTTAAAGAAATTACCAAAAATAAAAATGCAAACACCAATTGTCTCATAGTATTATTAACAAGTAAGTTTTGTTTACTTTTAAAATTATTGTCCAAATTCTATAAATTACATATGTATCTAGTTTACAACTGTTTTTTATGTTAATAAATATAAGAACGAAATATAAAAGAAAACCGATTGTTGATCATAATTTGTTTTTTTTTTTTTTTTTAAGAAACCTTTAAAGGTGAGTCATTTTTGGTTTAAACTTAAAAATTATATGTCTAGAAAAATATGACTGGTGAAAAAGAGTTACATAAATTTAATTGATATCTCTAACATTATCTAGGTAGACGAAAAAAGGTAAGGTTGTTTACTGATAACATCAATATAAAGCACCGAAATGTATAACAAAAACTAATTTATTAATATAAAAGTAAATAAAAGTGTTTTGTTTATAAATTTAACAAAGTATAAAAAATACAAAAATGTAAGTTAATTATATCGTTTGTGTTTTGGTTTAAAGGGAAATACCGGTAGTTTAGTTTGATAAAAAAAAACAGTTTTCAGAAATAATTAAAGCAAAACAATTAATATTATTCTGTATAAACTGTTTTTCATATTTGTTTATTTATTATTACTTATTTTTCATATTATTGGCACGTTTTGTTTAAACTATAGTTTTTCAGTTTTAAATCACTGATACCAATGTACTCTCCACCTCAATGAAATGGCTATATATTGAAATGAATTTTGTGTATGTTCTGAATTATTTTGCAAGGGTATCGTTATAGGTAATTGTGGGATTCTCAATTTAAAATTATATCATTTGAGATTAAATTTGAAAAAAAAACTGCATTAACCGCTGAAAATAAATACAGTTTGTGAATAAATGTCTTGACATAAAATATATATCATGGCATAAATATGTTTTAGTGCTATATCAAAAAGAAATAGTTTAAAATGGAAAAAACCTTTACCGAACCACGAATTTTTAAATAAAATTGATTTGACATAAAATGTAATATATTTTTGTCATGACATAAATATGTTTTGTATAATCTTTAATTAAGTATAAAATAAAATAAGAAATAGCTTAATTGAACAGTTAAAATAAACTGAAATTGTAAAAAATGTCTTGACATGATGTCATGTCTGGACATAATGTAATGTCTTGACATAAATATGTTTTGTATTCTTTTGAACTAAAAATTCAATCAAAATTGTCTATAAAATTTCATTTAAAAAAATACATACATGACATTCTTTTGTATGTTTTGAATAATCTTTAAAAAATATAAGTTCAAATTTGAAAAAATTTTAATTGAGTAGTTTAAAGAAAAAACTTTGTCATATTTTTGTTATGATATATTATGTTTTGGATGATATTTAATTAATGTTAAAGGAAATTGTTTAAAATGTCTTGACATAAATAAGATTAAATATGAGAAATCTTAATTGAACAGTTAAAAGAAATTGAAATTATAAAAAAATTGTCTTGACATAATTTCATGACATGACATAAAAATGTTTTGTATTCTTTTTAAACAAAAATTTAATCAAAATTGTCTATATAACTCTAATATTCCATTTAAAAAATGTGACATATTTTTGTCATGACATTAATATGTTTTGAATAATCTTTAATAAAAAATCAAATTTAATAGGAAACATCTTAATTTAATAGTTAAAAGAAACTGAAATTTAAAAAATTTCTTAATATAAGTTGTACAAATTGTGACATATTTTTGTTATGATAAAAATATGGTTTGCATGATTGTTAAAAATGTCTTGACATAAATAAGATTAAATATGAAAAACCCTAATTCAACAGTTTAAAGAAATTGAAATTGTATAAAAATGTCTTGACATAATTTCATGTCATGACATAAATATGTTTTGTATTCTTTTTAACCAAACAATTTATCAAAATTGTCTATAAAACTCTAAAGTTAAAATAAATTGAAATTATAAAAAAATGTCTTGATATAGTTTCATGTCGTGACATAAATATATATTGTATTCTATTAAACCCAAAATTTAGTCAAAATTGTCTCTATTACTCTTATATTTCATTAAAAAAAATGCATAAAGAAAAATTTTATTGCATTATATTAGATGTATGACTTAAAAATGCAAGATTTTTTCAAAATTTTAGCTTCTATTTTGAAGCAATTCTGACAACATATGGATTCCGAGACAAAAAAACTAAGCATTTTCTGATGCCAAAAAGGAATCAAGACAATTTCGGATACTCTGTTCTGATCCCAGAGACAGAGTTATGCATTGGTCGAAACTGGTGAGCCAAAACTTCCCAAGCACTTCTTCCTAAATACATTATAACAGGTATTCCAACATATGACTGAGCTTCGATATGATGGAATGTTACGGTTTCATGTCTGACCGCATATTCTGGACGTTTTTCGCCAAATGCTAGCGGTCAAGCAGATACCTTGAAATCGTCTTTCAGGTTCTCTCAGCTTCAATTCGTATTAAATTTCCCTGCGTTTGGATGAATCATGCTTCTTGCAAACATTTTGAAATTGTTGCTTGAGTAGCACCCAAAAAGTTTGGAAGCCTTTGTTGAAGTAATGCCTCCAATTATTGGTCTTCGAACTTTTTTTGGCTAGCCTGGGTGATCTTTGCTTTCTGTATCAAAATCACCACTTCTGAGCCTCACAAACCATCTCTCGCACGTTGAAACCGATGGAGCATATTTACCATAAGCTTCGGTGAGGAAACGATGTTCTTCAGCTGCTGTTTTTTTTTTTTTTAAATTAAAGTAAATTAAAGCAAAACTTCGCGCATACAACGCTTTGTTGGCACAATATTCGACAATTTCGAAACCAAAAAAACTTTGCTGTTCACACTATAATGTTCAATAACTAAGTGAGAATAAATGACAGATATGTACCCTTAAAAAATACTTATAAGTTATTAAATCAAAAAATCAAGCTCGAAAGATACACCATCTGTTGCAAATCCAGCATTTTTAAGTTTTACGTCCAACTTGGTAGGAGGTACACAAGGAAGGAGACTATGCCTCCCTTGGTCTTTAAAGTCCAAATTCAAAAGCTCTGACTTTACTGTAGGAAAGACTCTATCGCTAGTTCTCATTTTCCTATAGGAAAGACTCTTTCGATAGGTCAGACCTTTCTATAGGAAAGACTATCGCTAGCTCTGACTTTCCTGTAGGAAAGACTTTATCGCTAGCTCTCACTTTCCTATAGGAAAGACTCTTTCGGTAGGTCAAACTTTGCTATAGGAAAGACTATCGCTAGCTCTGACTTTCCTGTAGGAAAGACTTTATCGCTAGCTCTCACTTTCCTATAGGAAAGACTCTTTCGGTAGGTCAAACTTTGCTATAGGAAAGACTATCGCTAGCTCTGACTTTCCTGTAGGAAAGACTTTATCGCTAGCTCTCACTTTCCTATAGGAAAGACTCTTTCGGTAGGTCAAACTTTGCTATAGGAAAGACTCTATCGCTAGCTCCGACATTCCTATAGGAAATACTCTATCGCTAGCTCCGACTATCCTATAGGAAAGACTCCATCACTAGCTCCGACATTCCTATAGGAAATACTCTATCGCTAGCTCCGACTATCCTATAGGAGAAACTCTATCGCTAGCTCCGACTATCCTATAGGAGAGACTCTATCGCTAGCTCCGACTTTCCTATAGGAAAGACTCTATCGCTAGCTCCGAGTTTCCTATAGGAAAGACTCTATCGCTAGCTCCGACTTTCCTGTAGGAAAACTCTATCGCTAGCTCTGACCTTCCTATAAGAAAGACTCTATCGCTAGCTCTGACTTTCTTGTAGGAAATTTTCCTAGGGAAAGACTCTATCTGTAGCTCCGACTTTCCTATAGGAAAGACTCTATCGCTAGATCTGACTTTTCTATAGGAAAGATTTTATCAATAGCTCTGACTTTCCTATAAAAAAGATTCTAATATTAGTTCTGACTTGACTATAGGAAAGACTCTATCGCTAGCTCTGACTTTCCTGTAGGAAAGACTCTATCGGTGGCTCTGACTTTACTATAGGATAGATTCTATCGCCAGCTCTGGCTTTTCTATAAGAACGACTCTATCGCTAGCTCCGACTTTCCTATTGAGGAAAGACTCTATCGCTGGCTTTATGGAATTTTCTACAATCAAATCTCATTGTTTTATTCTAATACAAACTTAGAAAATTTAAGCTCTTGTTATTTGTAACTAGCTCCCATAAAAATTCAATTTAAATCTCATATTTCCCAGGTTCATTAACCCCTTGCTCCCGTCTTCCTGAATGTTTGACAAGCTGTCTGGTTGTCTTTCTTTCTATCTATCATACATTTATTTTATTACCTCGTTATAATAAAAAGAGATTTGATTCGGTTACTTTGTAGTCATTTTTTTTATGACAGTTTACATGCGTGCTCTAGTGTATGTGTGTGTATCTGTGTTTAATTTTCTGTAATTTTATATTAAAATTTTTTATGACTTGTCTCTTGTTTTCATTAAGTGTAGTTAAAGCAATTAAATTTTATAATTGTCATTAAGTAAATTACAATTTTATGTCTCTGCTTAAATGTGTAGAGAATGCATTATTAAGGCTGGCTGCATGTGTAGGAGGTTGGGGTAATGAACAAAAAAAAAAAAAAAGAAAAAAGGAGCGTTTGGGAGGAACGTGTAAACAATTTAAACGATGATTAGAAAGTAACAAGGAATATCTTTTGTTTAAACATTAAACACTGTACGCTAAAGTGATAAAATTTATTAGTGTAATGATTTCTCACACCTGTTTTAGATGGGTGTATTAATTTTATACTAAAGACAATTTTGTGAGGCATACTTTAAGGAGGTAGTAAATAAAAAATTGAAAATAAGTTAATTACGATATTTTTGTTGATTTGCAGCTACTTGACTGATAAATCCAGTGATTTAATTACACCATACTTGATATAAATGATTGTTATTACTATCTATAATAAATGTAGTAAATGTTAGTTGTATAAATGCGGCTTTATTGAGATTGAAAACTATTCATTCTGTAGAGAAAACTAAGTTAGTGCCAAAGGGAATGATTCAGCAAAATACGAGAAATAAAAATATTAACTAATAGCGATCGGTACAGACTAACTTCTGAAAAATACTTTAACGAGCATAAATCTGTCCCATATAAGGCCCACTTCCGAGGATTACCCATTAAAAAACATTACTGAAATGTTGTGTTGTGTATTATATGGTCAGGCTTGACTGACTACAGTTTTTTACTTGTTTTTTGTTATGAACACAAACATTTATCAAATACAACAATTTTTTGTGGCAACATTTTATTTAATTTACAAAAATAAAATACTTAATTATTTACACTAAGGCCAACTACTGGCTACTATACAAATATCATTTACAATTTCTAGTCTGAAGTTCAATTGTGAGCTCATTATGCACTGCCCAACTCTATAGCACAAGATTCTTCCTTCTCTTGCGCAGTATTGACATAAGCAGCCTTTGTGTTCTCTTCAATTGCCAAATCACTAGCAATTTCCTTTAACCATTTGTCTATATTACTCAACTGTTCCTTTAAATACCAACTGAGCGCCAAGGCCACACTGGAGCCACTTATAAAACCAGCAAACACATCGGTCCAATGATGTCTGTAATCGAAAACACGACTTGCGCCCACAAACAAAATCATCAGTAGGCAGGAAATTTGCATAATTAACAATACAAGCCATGAAAATATTTTCAGATGTTTAAATTTCAAAGCCAGCAAATACAAATAACCCACCAAAAATACCATAGAGTAAGAGGTTAAACTGGTATGGCCACTGGGAAAGGAAACAAAAACTGAACTAAGCGCCCATGAAGGATAAGAGTCCGAACTGCACTGATACTCCTCCATTACAACGCTATTATCTAAATCTTGACATCTGTAACCATCCAAATTCATTGGATCACAGACCGTTATAAAATTCGGCCTCAAACGTGCCATTTTTAGTTTAGCCACATTTTTAAATAGCCGTTCTACAGACAGGCCAATTAGAAATAATGTTAGAATAGCACTGCATTTCAGCACATATGTAAGTATCCAGCGCGATCTATTCAAAGATTTCCTTGCTGTCCAGCTGCACAACAATTCACAAGCTGCTATCAAGACTATGGGGAAATATACAGCCAGGATATATAGTTGTTTTGGTGGCACGGTATCCATTAATATAAACGGCTTGCTTAAGGTCTCATCAAAGCACTGGAATGGTCGTTTCCTGGGTGCACCGAATAACTTTTTGAAGTTATAGCATAATACCGCTGCCAATGCCAGCACTGTGTAGATTGTGAAGATTTTAAAGTATTGGAGCTTTGTTAATTTTAACATTTTTATTTTATTTCTATAAATAAAATTAATTTTATTTCTAGTACGGTATAATCTAATGTTTTCACTTGTCTGGCTCGATCTCAACTGAATTTGGTTGAGCTGATAATAATAATTGAATTGTGAATTAATGTAATTAGGTTTATATAAAAAAGTACGGTATGATTGATTTGTTGTCAAGTTGGTAACTCAAAGAAATGCAATTTTGAAATTAATTAATTGCTAGCTCCTGACATCTGTTGCTCATGTTGAGGTTCTAGTTTTCATTCTAGTTTTGATTCTAGTTCAGGTAACAGTTTAGTTTATAATTCAGTTTCCAATCCAGGTTTTCGTAATGGTTCTAGGTCATGTTCCAGATCAGGTTAATGTTGAGTTTCTAATTCAGGTTCTAGTTCAGGTTCTAGTTCAGGTTCCAGTTCAGGTTATAGTTCAGGTTGTAGTTCAGGTTCTAGTTCTGGTTCTAGTTCAGGTTCTAGTTCAGGTTCTAGTTCAGGTTCTAGTTCAGGTTCTAGTTCAGGTTCTAGTTCAGGTTCTAGTTCAGGTTCTAGTTCAGGTTCTAGTTCAGGTTTAGGTTCTAGTTCAGGCTCTAGTTCAGGTTTTAGTTCAGTTCTTGCTCAGGTTCTAGTTCAGGTTCAAGTATAGTTTCTAGTTCAGGTTCTAGTTCAGGTTCTAGTTCAGGTTCTAGTTCAGGTTCTAGTTCAGGTTCTAGTTCAGGTTCTAGTTCAGGTTCTAGTTCAGGTTCTAGTTCAGGTTCTAGTTCAGGTTCTAGTTCAGGTTCTAGTTCAGGTTCTAGTTCAGGTTCTAGTTCAGGTTCTAGTTCCGGTTCTAGTTCAGGTTCCAGTTCAGGTTCTAGTTCAGGTTCTAGTTCAGGTTCTAGTTCAGTTCTAGTTCTAGTTCAGTTCTAGTTCAGTTCTAGTTCAGTTCTAGTTCAGTTCTAGTTCAGTTCTAGTTCAGTTCTAGTTCAGTTCTAGTTCAGTTCTAGTTCAGTTCTAGTTCTAGTTCAGGTTCTAGTTCAGGTTCTAGTTCAGGTTCTAGTTCAGGTTCTAGTTCAGGTTCTAGTTCAGTTCTAGTTCAGTTCTAGTTCAGTTCTAGTTCAGTTCTAGTTCAGTTCTAGTTCAGTTCTAGTTCAGTTCTAGTTCAGTTCTAGTTCAGTTCTAGTTCAGGTTCTAGTTCAGGTTCTAGTTCAGGTTCTAGTTCAGGTTCTAGTTCAGGTTCTAGTTCAGGTTCTAGTTCAGGTTCTAGTTCAGGTTCTAGTTCCGGTTCTAGTTCCGGTTCTAGTTCAGGTTCCAGTTCAGGTTCTAGTTCAGGTTCTAGTTCAGGTTCTAGTTCAGGTTCTAGTTCAGGTTCTAGTTCAGTTCTACTTCAGTTCTAGTTCAGTTCTAGTTCAGTTCTAGTTCAGTTCTAGTTCAGTTCTAGTTCAGTTCTAGTTCAGTTCTAGTTCAGTTCTAGTTCAGTTCTAGTTCAGTTCTAGTTCAGTTCTAGTTCAGTTCTAGTTCAGTTCTAGTTCAGTTCTAGTTCAAAAAAGTTTGTAGTGTTAACAAAAATCGACCTGATGTTAAAAATTGCTTTGCATTTTTTTTAAATGAACTTTGAAAAGATTAAATTTTATTCTGATTCTGTTTGTGATATTTACAGTGGAATAAGACGGAAGAAAATTCAACTAAAAAAGTCTTGTTGATTCGTTGTTGGAAATTTTAATTTTAAAATAATATGTATATAAGTTATAATCATTATGAATTTTTCCTGATGAGATCAAAATGAACTAGTCCCACTGTTAATCAATTTGCTTACAACATTAAGTAGATGTGTAAAATAATCTTTTAATATAGTGTAATATTTCATCATAGTTTCAGCTCAACAAGTGATGGTGGTTATCAATGAAATTTTAAAAAAATTCTAGATGAAAACCGTGCACATGGAGGCAACTGATAACCTAGTGAGTATGAACCAGAACGGTTTTAATTATAAAACAATAATAATCATAATAAAAATTGTTCTCAAACCAACACACATTACTAAAAGTTCTTTTTTGAAATTTGTAATCATATTTTTCAAGAAATCAAAACACTGTGCAGAAGCAAAATAATAATTTATAGCCTAAGAGTAAATAGATTTTTAAAGCACTTCGCAACATATTGGTATTTTTAAAGGGGATTTTTGAAAAAACGTGACTATATTTTGTTTGGATGGAAATCACAAAATATTTCTGAGATAACCTAGACTTATTTATGAAAACATTTTGTTTTTATACCCTACACCATTATAGTGGGGAGGGTATATTGGATTTGTGCAGATGTTTGTAACGCCCAAAAATATTAGTCTAACACCCACCTTAAAGTATACCGATCGACTCAGAATCACTTTCTGAGTCGATTAAACGATGTCCGTCCGTCCGTCCGTCCGTCCGTCTGGCTGGCTGGCTGGTTGGCTGGCTGTCCATATAAAGCTTGTGCGCAGAGTACAGGTCGCAATTTTAAAGATATTTCGATAAAATTTGGTACATATCATTTTTTCTGCCCATGGACGATCCCTATTGAAACTGGCTGAAATCGGTCCATTATTTGACCTAGCCCCCATACAAATGTCCTCCCGAAAGTGGATTTTATCCGTCACAAATGTTTAATTTATATAGGTATCTACACGAGTTATTGTCCAAATAAGTTTTATATATAGGGAATTCATGTCACCGAATTTTATTATGATCGGTCCATAATTAGTCATAGCTCCCATATAAGGCCTGCTTCCGATAATCACTTTAACGAGCATAAATCTCCTACAAATGTTGGTATACACATAAAATTCAACATAAATAACTTTCATATAAACATTAATCACGTGACCAAATTTCGTGGTGATCGGTCCATAATTTGTCATAGCTCCCATATAAGGCCCACTTCCGAAAATCGCTCACGAACATAAATTATTGAAATTTTGAAAGAAAAATGTTTTTGCTCATTTACTTAGTGTAGGGTATTATCTGGTCGGGCTTGACCGACCATACTTTCTTACTTGTTTTTAAATAATACAGGGTGAATGACTCAGCGACAAGGGATCTGAAAATAACAATTTTCATTTGCTGTTTTAAATATAATCGGTCATGACTTCTTTAAAATGCAGACATTGAGGTTTTTGATCGCCTTAGTAGGCAGTGTTTTATTTTTGAATTCTACATGAAGAATTCTGTTATTTCTTACTGTTTCTCAAGGTATGAACCAAGAAGCTTCTAATTGAATTCAATATTTAATTTACTAAATTTAAAACAACATGACTTTGTTTTCTATTTATATTACCTTCTAAATATAAAATAACCACAACATTATTGCTTATTAATTCTATACACTTTATTTATATCCAATCTGTTCACTTTTGCAGCCAAACAAATCCATATCAATAAAACTCCATGGAAATCAACACTGACTAATACTAATTAGCTGGCCGGCCATCCCCCATTATCCTCAACGATGTCATCACAAAAAATCATCAACATCAAACTCTTCCAGCAGTCATGGAACTACAATACTATTCGCTGTAGTTGCGGTGAATGTCGTGGTGGATGTTGTCTCTGAATTTGATGAATTAACGCCCTCGGGCAAATCGTTCACACTCTTTAACTGTTGACACACAAACAGCGTAACCGCAATGGCAAATGATGTGCCCAGCATGATGCCAACCAAAACATCTGACCAGTGGTGTTTGTAATCCATCACACGACTCAAGGCTACAAACCAGGCCAATAGAGCACACAGCATTTGGGCGACCATCATGAAAAGACCAACATTTATCCTGCATTGTCTTAGAGTCTTGGAGAAACGTTGTAAATAGAGAATGATGAAAATCATGCCATAGAAAATATAACTTGAGTGTCCACTGGGAAAAGAAAGATGTACATTGTATAGCATATGTCGGTTACTAGAAGGATTACTACATTCATAGTCCTCTATATAGATACCATGATTTTTAGGGCTGTCGCAGGTGGTGCCATCTAGACTGCGATATGGTTGACAAACCTCAAAGAAATGTGGCCTCAGGCGACCCAAAGTAATCTTACCTACATGTATTAATAAGGCATGCATGGCAAAACCACATAGAAAAGGCGTTATATGGTGATATAATTTCAGTAAAGCTTTAGTAAATCCTTTATCCTGGGCAGTGGTACATCGTCGCCTGCCAACTAGAAACAGCACGATCTCGCAAGAGACCATTATCGTGATAGGCACATACAAAGAGAGTACCACTAACAGGGTGTAATTCACGGTATCCTCATGGTAGGGATATTTTAAACTCTCATCATCGCAAAAGAAGCCACGTTTAACCGGTCCCTTAGAGAGTTTATAAAATTTAGTGGATGTAATAATCAGCAACACCACAGTTATGAAACACTCCGCTAGGATGCGTATTGTAGGTTCTTTAGGTATATTTTTCAATTTTACTAACATTTCAACGACTTGCCGCGTTTCGATTTTTAATACCGTCGTAAAGGTTTTCGATTTTAAACTGACACTGTTAGTCAATGATGAAGTCTTTTTAAATAAGAAATAAATATATGATTGAGTTTATCAGCAAAACCGCATAAACTCATTTAATTTTATTGAAATTTCTTATTCCAATTATAACTTGGACTTTTTTAAAAGGTGATAAATGCTTTAAGAAAGAAAATAAATAATACTTATGCAAACTTAACAATGATTTAATGAATGATAGAGTATATGAATGACAAAGGAAATTTACCTGAAGTCTAAAATGTAAACACAAAACTAGAACTGAACTAGAATTAGAACTGAACTAGAACTGAACTAGAACTGAACTAGAACTGAACTAGAACTGAACTAGAACTGAACTAGAACTGAACTAGAACTGAACTAGAACTGAACTAGAACTGAACTAGAACTGAACTAGAACTGAACTAGAACTGAACTAGAACTGAACTAGAACTGAACTAGAACTGAACTAGAACTGAACTAGAACTGAACTAGAACTGAACTAGAACTGAACTAGAACTGAACTAGAACTGAACTAGAACTGAACTAGAACTGAACTAGAACTGAACTAGAACTGAACTAGAACTGAACTAGAACTGAACTAGAACTGAACTAGAACTGAACTAGAACTGAACTAGAACTGAACTAGAACTGAACTAGAACTGAACTAGAACTGAACTAGAACTGAACTAGAACTGAACTAGAACTGAACTAGAACTGAACTAGAACTGAACTAGAACTGAACTAGAACTGAACTAGAACTGAACTAGAACTGAACTAGAACTGAACTAGAACTGAACTAGAACTGAACTAGAACTGAACTAGAACTGAACTAGAACTGAACTAGAACTGAACTAGAACTGAACTAGAACTGAACTAGAACTGAACTAGAACTGAACTAGAACTGAACTAGAACTGAACTAGAACTGAACTAGAACTGAACTAGAACTGAACTAGAACTGAACTAGAACTGAACTAGAACTGAACTAGAACTGAACTAGAACTGAACTAGAACTGAACTAGAACTGAACTAGAACTGAACTAGAACTGAACTAGAACTGAACTAGAACTGAACTAGAACTGAACTAGAACTGAACTAGAACTGAACTAGAACTGAACTAGAACTGAACTAGAACTGAACTAGAACTGAACTAGAACTGAACTAGAACTGAACTAGAACTGAACTAGAACTGAACTAGAACTGAACTAGAACTGAACTAGAACTGAACTAGAACTGAACTAGAACTGAACTAGAACTGAACTAGAACTGAACTAGAACTGAACTAGAACTGAACTAGAACTGAACTAGAACTCAACTAGAACTGAACTAGAACTGAACTAGAACTGAACTAGAACTGAACTAGAACTGAACTAGAACTGAACTAGAACTGAACTAGAACTGAACTAGAACTGAACTAGAACTGAACTAGAACTGAACTAGAACTGAACTAGAACTGAACTAGAACTGAACTAGAACTGAACTAGAACTGAACTAGAACTGAACTAGAACTGAACTAGAACTGAACTAGAACTGAACTAGAACTGAACTAGAACTGAACTAGAACTGAACTAGAACTGAACTAGAACTGAACTAGAACTGAACTAGAACTGAACTAGAACTGAACTAGAACTGAACTAGAACTGAACTAGAACTCAACTAGAACTGAACTAGAACTGAACTAGAACTGAACTAGAACTGAACTAGAACTGAACTAGAACTGAACTAGAACTGAACTAGAACTGAACTAGAACTGAACTAGAACTGAACTAGAACTGAACTAGAACTGAACTAGAACTGAACTAGAACTGAACTAGAACTGAACTAGAACTGAACTAGAACTGAACTAGAACTGAACTAGAACTGAACTAGAACTGAACTAGAACTGAACTAGAACTGAACTAGAACTGAACTAGAACTGAACTAGAACTGAACTAGAACTGAACTAGAACTGAACTAGAACTGAACTAGAACTGAACTAGAACTGAACTAGAACTGAACTAGAACTGAACTAGAACTGAACTAGAACTGAACTAGAACTGAACTAGAACTGAACTAGAACTGAACTAGAACTGAACTAGAACTGAACTTAAACTGAACTAGAACTGAACTAGAACTGAACTAGAACTAAACTAGAACTCAACTAGAACTGAACTAGAACTGAACTAGAACTGAACTAGAACTGAACTAGAACTGAACTGAACTGAACTGAACTGAACTAGAACTGAACTAGAACTGAACTAGAACTGAACTAGAACTGAACTAGAACTGAACTAGAACTGAACTAGAACTGAACTAGAACTGAACTAGAACTGAACTAGAACTGAACTAGAACTGAACTAGAACTGAACTAGAACTGAACTAGAACTGAACTAGAACTGAACTAGAACTGAACTAGAACTGAACTAGAACTGAACTAGAACTGAACTAGAACTGAACTAGAACTGAACTAGAACTGAACTAAAACTGAACTAGAACTGAACTCATTTGGAAATGTTTTTATCGACTTTTATATTTTCATTGAATATTGTCTTTGTTTCTATTTGGACCATTCGTTTTCATACAGTAATTTGAATCTTAATCTCTTTCAATTTCTTTTATTAAGAAAATGTATGCTACATATTTGTACAACATCTGATGATCATTTGATTTAATTAATAGCGGCAGTCAATGTGAAGTATATAGTATGTAGGTCAGTAATTTATGACAAATTTGAAGAATATTCTTTACTTCATATTCAACTCTATGTGCAACAAATAGCACTCATTTGCATTACAAGTACTTAGCAACAAATTATATTTTTTTGTACAACGAACCATTTGAAAATAATTTGAAAACAATTGGGGGTCTAATAAATATGAAGAATAAACAAATGTTGTAGTTTATTTCTTGGAATATGGAATGTAAGTGACTTTTGTATTTGGGCTAAAACTACACATGTGTATCGGAGAATAAGAATTACGTCTTAGGTTAATTTAAATCTGTTTGAACATTTGTTTCTAATTTGTATGGCCTTTGCTTTTATTTAGCTAATTAAGTTTATTTGGGTATCAATGATGTTGTATTTATAATTGAATTAATAAATTTTATCCATGTTTACTACCTGAGAGTTTGCGTCCATAATTCTTTAAATTGGATTTAATACTTGTATAATACATTTTATATGTTAATGCGTATTTAAGTTTCATAATTTCGTTAAATGTATGTGATTCATTTATGATTTCATTCTTACCCAAAGATGTTAAGCTGTATGTTTTGTCGAATTGGTTTGAGTTGGTTTAAAGCACTTACCTGAAATGAGATAAAAAGAAGACATATATTAATGAGTTTGTATTAAGAAAGATTTTATGATTAACATTTAGAATAAATTATGAACTTTTAACAGAATATAAAAGTCATATAAGATGTGTCTTAACAAGACACTTTTCTATAAGAAATGTGTCTTAACAAGACACTTTTCAATAAGAAATGTGTCTTAACAAGACACTTTTCTATAGGAAAATACAGTGATGCTGTAGCTAAGAGGAAGACTCCCTTGATATCCCACGCAGAACTGGTATGCCAATATGACATTTGTGTGTTGTTACGGTTCTTAAGATAACTTTGAGGCTGTCCTTTAGGTAGCTCCATTTGCTGCTAATATTTAGCTAGATCCTCTAAAATGTTCGGCTTGTGCACAGTCGGAATTTTGGACTCCATCGACTACGATGTAAGATTGTGATTACTAAAACCAGCCCCACCCAACCTCCTTAGTTATTCACAATCTCACAAAAAATCATTAATTTCAATAACTATTGTAAACGATAAAGCTCACAAAAAAATTCTTCGAAAAAAACAAAAACGAAACGGAATTAAATTTTATTTGTAAATCTTTCAACTACATGCACTGGCAACAACAATAAACATTCAACAGTCGACAACTTATGGCGGCCATAAAAAATGCAACAATAAGTGTTACAACAACAGCTACTCGACAGGATACTTTTGCCATAAACTGAAGTGACAAATGATGCTGTTAAATGAGAGTTGATTGCATTTTTCTTCAACCAAACAGCCAGTCAACCAACCAAGTTTCTTTTTATACACTAGCCCTGTCACCAAGACTCCCACAATGTGTTTTCCTAGCAGCCAGTAGTGCAGCAGGCGAGGCAGGCATGATGATCAAGCCCATAAAGTCAAGTCGCCTAAAAGGCGCAAACAATGTTGCCTGAGCAGCAGAGAGGTGTTTATTAAATGTAACGCAAAATGCTGCTGTTAAGAAACAAGAAAACCAAAAAAAAAAAACCTAGACTAAAAGCAGAAGAATAAAAACATGATGAACTGTAAAGCAAGGCACGTTTACCTAAAGGAGTATGATTTCTGTTCTGCTCTGTTCTTTTTTGACTTTTGTATGTACAGCCAACATTTAACAATAAAGAAGTTGCAAGCAGCATATAAAAAAAAGTGAACTACGTGCGTCTTTTTTTTATGTCGTCCTTTTCCAGGTACACAATGGTCGTAAATGATGAGAATGATGATGTTGCTGCTTCTGCAGTTCCGTTCGTTAGTATTGCAGTAACTCTGTTTGCTACTGTTAGTGACCATTCAGGTTTAAAATTCAAACACTGGTTTACTTGTCAGACACATGACATTTTACGGCGCACACAAATAAGGAAAAAAGGAAGAAATTGTAAGGAGTGCTAAAAAAGAGCACAACAGGAATCATGTTTGTAAAGAAATAACTTGGTTGCTAAAAGGAGTGTTTCTTGGGAAAAGGAGTTATTTTCAGGCAGGTCTAGGGGTTTGTAATGTAAGGAAATGATAAAGAAGTTGGAATTTCTTCAGTAAGGGTATAAAGAACATGTGAAGCTTTGGAGTATTGAACTCTATACTGGCCCAGCTATTCTGGTTAATGGTTTTGTCGCAATTAATTCCAAGGGTCTTCCAATAGGGATTTTCGAACTTTGACAGTTAATAGGGGCCATATTGTTGAAGCTACATCTGTTGAATTGGCCGTTCTTTACACATGAACGGATACAGCGTTTAATAACACTTAAAAATGATGAAATCGTTTTATCAAAATTGGCGTTCTGTTCGAGCAACGTGAGCTTCGCCCATTTCTGGATGATGTCAACAAATAAAATCGTCATATTTGGGACGATAACAATCAACATGAGATCCAAAAGCATCCATTGTATTCCAAAAAAGTAACTGTTTGATGTGGATTTAGGGCTGGCGGCGTCATCGGTCCATATTTCTTGGATAATGATGTTAACCAGACCATCACCGTTAACGGCGAGTGCTATAGAACGATGATTCCAAACTCATTTTGGCCTAATTTTGATGATATGTCCATCAACCACATGCGGTTTCAAGAGGACGGCTCTACGTGCCACACAGCTCATGCCACATTGGACATACTGCACTAAAGTCGCAGGTCTATTTGAATAATCCACAATTTACAGCGGTTCTCAAAGCCAATATTTTATATGCCATTGGTCAAATTCAGCTTCATTTATGGCCTATAGTCATGAAAAACTTGACATTTCGGAAGCGCCCCACCCAAGGAAGCCGCGGCTTACATTTGCACAATGTTGTATTCCATACATAGTGGCATCGATAGGCCTTTAAAACGAATAAAAATGTTTTTTTTTTTCTTGAACCAGCACTCAGGGGACGAAATAGGGAGGGAGGAAAGAGGGAGTAGTGTTTGTGGACATTCGATTTGAACTTTCCCACATTGGAAATGGCAGGAAACATTTCGGCGGGAAGTTAGTTCCACATACGTACAGTACGGCTAAAGAACGAAATTTCCCTGTAATGTGTTGTGCTGTCCACTGGTCAGTCGACCACAAAGGGATATATTCTTGACGAAAAACGTGTATTACGTAAAAATCTGCGGGTATCAGGAACAAGTTCCCTAATTTCATCAGAACACATTCCATTGTAGTACCTATAGAACAGTGAAACGCAGCCCACATTGAGACGGTGCTCCAGCGAATCAATAGAGTTGGATACCCTACTGTCACCAATAATCACCTTCGCCCACTCCTGTAAGCGGTCGAGCAGCTCCAAAATAGACTTTGAAGCACTGGGCCATACATGGGAGTTATATTCCATTTTCGGTCGGATATATGTGGTGTAAATAGTGAGGAGATCAGATGGAGTGTAGTAATTCCTACACCGTTTCAAAAAACCGAGACTCTTGAATGCTTCTTTCGACACTTGAAAAATGTGTTTAGACCAGCGGACATCACATTGTATTTTCATGCCCAGAACATCAAGAGCGTCTGATTCCACAATATTTACACCATCCATAAATGCAGATGAAGCAACATTGTTTGTCGTTCGTTTTTGTGGCAACATGCAACACTGAGTCTTGCGGGCGTTGAAAGCGACTCTATTCGCACGACCCCATTCAGAGGATGTCACAAGGTCCCGATTAAGGGAATCATTCATGTTTTGCCTCATCGCCCCAATCTCCGACAGGCTTGGTCTATAACTGCATGAATATGAATGGCAAATGTTGCTGTCATCTGCAAAAGAATAGATATGGTTGGAAGTTTGACGTAGAAGATCATTTAGAAAAATAAGGAATAGAGTAGGAGAAAGAACGGAGCCTTGCGGTACCCCTGAATTCAACTTGAACTCGTTTGATGAGATCCCATCTATAACAACTCGTATAGTGCGATTTCTGAGAAAGGCCGATAGAAATCGAGAGAAGTTATTACCGACACCAAAAGCAATAAGTTTCGATAATAATGCACCGTGCCACACTCTATCGAACGCCTTGGAAATATCTAGAGCCACCACTTTACTTTCGCCAAAACGGTTTATGGAACGACACCATTTTTCCGTTAGGAAGGCTAGCAAGTCTCCCGTAGAGCGTCCTCTACGGAAGCCATAATGGCAGTTGTTAGGCAAATTTACTACACTACATTCGGTGGTCTGAATAAGAACACCGATAATGATTTCAGTTGATTGATTTTGTGCAACGATTTCGTCACGGAGAATTCTTTTTATCGGATTTAAAATATGAACTTTGTTTTGAAGTATGTACTAACTTAGTTAGACTGTGTGACTTCGGATGACTTTTTTGGTGTACTGAATTCGACTGACAGATTTTCCACACTGACTTCGGAATAAGAATGCAATTGATTGTTTCACATAGCAACATCGTTTCTTTGTTTTAAGTTACTAACTGCGTCTCACTAATTTGGCTCAGTGACTTCAAGTGACTTTTTTCTGGCATACTGACATTGATTGACTGATTTTTCACACCGACTTCAGAACCAAGAGTTCGAATGACAGTTTAACCTTTAAACATCGGTTCTTTGTTTTGAAATACTGACTTAGTTTACATGCATACTGGCTTTGGATAACTGTTTGGAATACTTACTTTGTTTGCTTTATTTTTCATATAAATTTCAGCACAGAGTATTCAGTTGACTGTTGACAGCGACTTCAGTTCTCCATTTGAAGAAACTAAACTTGTTTGACTGTTTAGCATACTGATTCTGGCAGACGTATTTTTCACACAGTCTACGGTGGAGCGATTTCGGTTGCCTTTTTGACTTTTTCTCCTTTCAGACACTAGTTTGGGGCTTCAGTTAGATGCTGTTTATCACCGACTTCAGCAAAGTGAATTCGATTAACAGTATAGAGATACTGATTTCGTTAGACTGTTTTACACACTGACTGTTTAATCGTATGGACTTTGTTTGACTAATTTTTACGCCGACTCAGCAAAGAAGGGACTATTTTAACACTTCGGTTCTCTGTTTTGAAACACTGACTTTCTGGAGGGCTGTTTTGATGTAATAATTTTGAATTTAGGAAGCTTTTACATGAGGCTTAAAGGCAAAACTTAAATTTCTATAGTTAGCAGAAGAATATTAATACATAAATATGATACCTCCTGCTCATTTTCAGGGTCTGACATCATATAAGATTGTCTTTATCCCTAAAGAAGGAATAGAACAAGCCACCTCTCTATCTTTGTTCTTAAAACTTTGGAAATAATCATTGATGTCTATACAAGATTGTCGCTCAGACCATGAAACAATATGCCTACATGAAGGATAATACGATACACTCATTAGTTATCCAAATAAATATAGTGTGAACACCCAATGTAGTAAGTAACGTAGTAACTGTGGCCCTGCCTATAATTTTCCAGCCGTCAATATGGATATTCCTGTTGATTAGGTAAAATGAACCCGTTTTCGAACCAGATTTTGTGACTTGTTTATCGTAAAGTACTCACCCTCAACTTGAAAAGAATGTCATCCAAATATTAGCTGACTGACGGATCAAGATCAAATGAATGATCGGACGTTGTATCTGCTAGGACTAGTTGAATTTAAAACTGTTCCTCAGACAATCGGATTTTGGTAGTGTATTTCAAACCGAAACTGATAGCAAAGCAACCAGTAGATCCTTAGGAACTGTGTTCATCACAATGAAATTTTTCCAAGAATTCCGTGGGTCTCGGGATGAGCTAGAGAGGCATTTAATAGTTGTAGGTTACAGAACTTTGGGACGTTGGGAGAAACCGCAGAACTGTCATACTTGCGATCGTATTCTAGATTGGAATAAATCCAATTGTGATATTGGTATCTGTTTCACACAAACTCTATATCATTGCCAAGAAAATATGGGTGAAAGACTAGCGATAACTCAATATTCTGTCTTAGTTCTTTTAGAGAAGTCATTACTAGTCACTGGTCTCTGGGTACCCTTCTTTAAATGCTACGACTGCATTGTTATAAGGCGACTTTTCAGAGGTTGCAATGACGAAGAAGTAGTTAAGACGACTAAGCATCTTACCTGTCATTGAGCGGCATTTGAAGATTTAAGACTTAGACTTTTTGGCCAACAAATAGTTATACGCTAGACTTAGCTCTCTAATGGTGACATTGATAGAATCCTCACCATCATTACATCAATAGGATGACTGAAGAATGACGATGAATGTTTGGTCAACAAATACTTATAGGCAAGTCTTGGCTCTCTAATGGTGACATGGAAAGAATTCTCAACATTATAAAATCATTAAGATGAATGAAGAATGACTGTGGCTAAGAAACATAGGACGAATATTATGATAGAGCTCAAGTTAGCACTACTTTTTTCACCCAAGTGTGCTACACTTCAGGCGGCTGTCAATTTAATGTAACCTTACTTTGAATGACTGCTTTTAAACACTAAATACATCGGTAGACTGTTGTCACATAGCGACTTCGATTGTCTATTTAGATGTCCCCCCTTGGGGCATGGAAAAGCATCTTGGTGAGCTCTACACCTTGATGTTATGCCTCAAGGGGAAATATGGAGCTCCGGGGCTCCGAGGTGCACGGACCTCATTCCTGGTAAGAATTTAATTTCTTAAATTCGCAGCTGACTTAAGTCTTATCAAGTTCAGCGGGGATCCTATGGCTCCAGGACTTCGATCCTGTAGGATCATTGGTTAGGTCACTTCGGTGAGCATGCTGGTGGTTGTGGTTGAAACCCAAAGCGGGTGGAAGATCGTTGGTTAAAGGACAGATATTTTGGATAGTGTCAAATTTCGAACTACCAAATATATCTTACTAAGTGCTGTTGCTGACTCAACAGTGCCATTGAGAATAGCAGATACCAACTGGCGTTTATGCTCAGAAAACTTATTGAGGTAGTAGCATTCGTGATGTATTGGTCGTTGGACTTGATTCTCTGTCGAGGTCAAAAGTGAGTGTACTTTAACTCACTTTGACTTTTATCGGCTGGGAACTTTTGAAGTCAGAGACCATACATTGGACTGGATTACCAGGCCGGATGTTGCAGCTTTGATAATTGTCCTGGGCTTGTCAGTTGACTAGCTAGCTATAGATGGCAAAAATAAGATAGCCCGAGCAAGAGGTTTGCGCATTGATCTGTGCAATCAAAGTACAAGAAGTTGCCAATTGAGTGTTCCTTGCAAGTCACTCAATGGCGGTAATAGAGGCATTGTCTCTATCCGGTGTTAAGACCTCCATGCGGTTTAAGCCTATGCGGCAGGTACCCTCGTAAATCTTAGACACGTTGTCTATTTAGATGTATTGACTTCAATGGCTAAGCTAGGACCCATCCAATTGAGCTACACTTTAGGCGGCTGCCAATTAAACTTAACCTAACTTTGGATGTCAAAGCGACTTGATATAGCGACTTCGATTGTCTATTTTGAGGTATTGACTTCAATGGTTAACTTAGGACTAACCAATTCGTATAATTGTTTTAGCAGTGCGTCTTTGGATAACTGATTTGGCATCCTTCGGTTCAAAGTCTTCGTCTTAGTGTTTTGGCAAGATCACTTGGCTTGAGTGTTTCGGAATAGCTACTTTGAGTATCTGTTTTATCAAACCAACTTTAATTGACTTTTTACACTCATCATCCTAAGTTGCCACGTTGAAATTGTTTAGTTCCAACTACTGAACTGATTGTCTGATAAAGTCGAAAATGTTGCACCGCCTAAGGAGAGTTGGTATTTTTCTTGGGAATTTCTCAATATGTTATTGTAGTTATCATCAACTATAATTTGTTAAATATGTCCCTATATGACAATATCCCTAGTATATATTTAAATCTAATTAAAACATATGTAAAAAGCCTCAACTTCTTGAAAACTAATACACTATTTGAAGCAGCTGTTTGGTAGCATGATTCCTTATTCGTTAAACTCCATTAAACTCCTTCTTAACCATTAGTAAATCTGTCATTAAATTTTCTTATAAACATTTCAACATCAACAAAAAAATAATAATGATAAAGAATGAACAAAAAAAAAACTGTGAAAGAAAAATCTAAAAATAATGTCACGCAACAGAAATGTAGTAGTAGTCGACTAGCAGTTTTTTTTGAAAAATCAGTGAAAAATAAGTAATAAACACTATCAACATGATGCATTTCCATAACATTCATTTAATATTTCACTGTGATAATACACTGCTCTAAAAGAGAAAGCCAAATACACACACAAACAGACCAACCTACAGACGATGACAGTGATACGTGTTGCATTTTTCGTCAACACTGAAAGAATACTGGCCTGTGTAGTCCTGTCCTGTCTTGTCGTTTTAAATTCTGACAAAACGAAAAAAAAAAGAAAAACTCAACACAAGTCATACAAAATGCTGCTGAGACAGCATAAATAATTGTTTATGTGTTAGTTGAAATACAACTGAAAAGCAAAAATATATTGTGCAGACTCGACTCAACTCGAAACATAAATATATGCATGAAAAAAATACCATGACAGGGCAGGAATACCGAAACAGCAAATAGTGTTGCCTGCTTCTAAGGGGGGATCTTAAGAATCCCGTAACAATAGCTGACTATGTATGAGTATTTGTGTCTACTTAATGGTTGTTTCGCAGTTTTATTTTATTTCTTATTTCTGCATTTCGATTGAAAATCATCACCAGCTCAGCAGGCATTTAAGTTGATCTGTCACTGGGACATTGTTGTTTACAATTTTGCAAGAAATGAGTAGCAAGAAGAATGATTATTTAAATGACATTTGTTGTCATTAGTTAAAGTTGCCAACAACTATTTGTTTGTTAAATGTCACACAAGGTGATTTTTATTTTTATTCGATTTCTTTTTGTTTAGATTTTGTTGAAGAATCCAAGAGAATCAAGGGGGAGAAGAAATAAATTGATGTTAAATTTTAGAGATGTTTAAATGGTTTAAGAAGTAGGAAAAGTGTCTTAATGAGACAATTTTCTATAGAAAAGTCTCTTAATGAGACAGTTTTCTATAGAAAAGTGTCTTAATGAGACAGTTTTCTATAGAAAAGTGTCTTAATGAGACAGTTTTCTATAGAAAAGTGTCTTAATGAGACAGTTTTCTATAGAAAATATAGAAAAGTGTCTTAATGAGACAGTTTTCTATAGAAAGTGTCTTAATGAGACAGTTTTATATAGAAAAGTGTCTTAATGAGACAGTTTTCTATAGAAAAGTGTCTTAATGAGACAGTTTTCTATAGAAAAGTGTCTTAATGAGACAGTTTTCTATAGAAAAGTGTCTTATTGAGACAGTTTTCTATAGAAAAGTGTCTTAATGAGACAGTTTTCTATAGAAAAGTGTCTTAATGAGACAGTTTTCTATAGAAAAGTGACTTAATGAGACAATTTTTTATAGAAAAGTATCTTAATGAGACAATTTTCTATAGAAAAGTGTCTTAATGAGACAATTTTCTATAGAAAGTTGTAATAAGGCAGTTTTCTATAGAAAGTTGTTTTAATGAGACAGCTTTCTATAGAAAGTGTCTTAATGAGACAGTTTTCTATAGAAAAGTGTCTTAATGAGACAGTTTTCTATAGAAAAGTGTCTTAATGAGACAGTTTTCTATAGAAAAGTGTCTTAATGAGACAGTTTTCTATAGAAAAGTGTCTTAATGAGACAGTTTTCTATAGAAAAGTGTCTTAATGAGACAATTTTCTATAGAAAAGTGTCTTAATGAGACAATTTTTTATAGAAAAGTATCTTAATGAGACAATTTTTTATAGAAAAGTATCTTAATGAGACAATTCTCTATAGAAAGTTGTCTTAATGAGACAGTTTTCTATAGAAAGTTGTTTTAATGAGACAGCTTTCTATAGAATGTGTCTTAATGAGACAGTTTTCTATAGAAAAGTGTCTTAATGAGACAGTTTTCTATAGAAAAGTGGCTTAATGAGACAGTTTTCTATAGAAAAGTGTCTTAATGAGACAGTTTTCTATAGAAAAGTGTCTTAATGAGACAGTTTTCTATAGAAAAGTGTCTTAATGAGACAGTTTTCTATAGAAAAGTGTCTTAATGAGACAGTTTTCTATAGAAAACTCATTAAGACACTTTTCTATAGAAAACTGTCTCATTAAGACACTTTTCTATAGAAAACTGTCTCATTAAGACATTTTTCTATAGAAAACTGTCTCATTAAGACATTTTTCTATAGAAAACTGTCTCATTAAGACACTTTTCTATGGAAAACTGTCTCATTAAGACACTTTTCTATAGAAAACTGTCTCATTAAGACACTTTTCTATAGAAAACTGTCTCATTAAGACACTTTTCTATAGAAAATTGTCTCATTATGACACTTTTCTATAGAAAACTGTCTCATTAGGACACTTTTCTATAGAAAACTGTCTCATTAAGACACTTTTCTATAGAAAACTGTCTCATTAAGACACTTTTCTATAGAAAGCTGTCTCATTAAGACACTTTTCTATAGAAAACTGTCTCATTAAGACACTTTTCTATAGAAAACTGTCTCATTAAGACACTTTTCTATAGAAAACTGTCTCATTAAGACACTTTTCTATAGAAAACTGTCTCATTAAGACACTTTTCTATAGAAAACTGTCTCATTAAGACACTTTTCTATAGAAAACTGTCTTATTAAGACACTTTTCTATAAAAAATTGTCTCATTAAGTCACTTTTCTATAGAAAATTGTCTCATTATGACACTTGTCTTAGTGAGACAGTTTTCTATAGAAAAGTGTCTTAATGAGTTTTCTATAGAAAAGTGTCTCATTAAGACACTTTTCTATAGAAAACTGTCTCATTAAGACACTTTTCTATAGAAAACTGTCTCATTAAGACACTTTTCTATAGAAAACTGTCTCATTAAGCCACTTTTCTATAGAAAACTGTCTCATTAAGACACTTTTCTATAGAAAACTGTCTCATTAAGACACATTCTATAGAAAGCTGTCTCATTAAAACAACTTTCTATAGAAAACTGTCTCATTAAGAAAAGTGTCTTGATGAGACAATTTTCTATAGAAAAGTGTCTTGATGAGACAATTTTCTATAGAAAAGTGTCTTGATGAGACAATTTTCTATAGAAAAGTGTCTTGATGAGACAATTTTCTATAGAAAAGTGTCTTGATGAGACAATTTTCTATAGAAAAGTGTCTTGACGAGACAATTTTCTATAGAAAAGTGTCTTGATGAGACAATTTTCTATAGAAAAGTGTCTTGATGAGACAATTTTCTATAGAAAAGTGTCTTGATGAGACAATTTTCTATAGAAAAGTGTCTTGATGCGGCAATTTTCTATAGAAAAGTGTCTTGATGCGGCAATCTTCTATAGAAAAGTGTCTTGATGCGGCAATTTTCTATAGAAAAGTTTCTTGATGCGGCAATCTTCTATAGAAAAGTGTCTTGATGCGGCAATTTTCTATAGAAAAGTGTCTTGATGAGACAATTTTCTATAGAAAAGTGTCTTGATGAGACAATTTTCTATAGAAAAGTGTCTTGATGAGACAATTTTCTATAGAAAAGTGTCTTGATGAGACAATTTTCTATAGAAAAGTGTCTTGATGAGACAATTTTCTATAGAAAAGTGTCTTGATGAGACAATTTTCTATAGAAAAGTGTCTTGATGCGGCAATTTTCTGTAGAAAAGTGTCTTGATGAGACAATTTTCTGTAGAAAAGTGTCTTGATGAGACAGTTTTCTATAGAAAAGTGTCTTAATGAGACAGTTTTCTATAGAAAAGTGTCTTAATGAGACAGTTTTCTATAGAAAAGTGTCTTAATGAGACAGTTTTCTATAGAAAAGTGTCTTAATGAGACAGTTTTCTATAGAAAAGTGTCTTAATGAGACAGTTTTCTATAGAAAAGTGTCTTAATGAGACAGTTTTCTATAGAAAAGTGTCTTAATGAGACAGTTTTCTATAGAAAAGTGTCTTGATGAGACAATTTTCTATAGAAAAGTGTCTTGATGAGACAATTTTCTATAGAAAAGTGTCTTGATGAGACAATTTTCTATAGAAAAGTGTCTTTATGAGACAATTTTCTATAGAAAAGTGTCTTGATGAGACAATTTTCTATAGAAAAGTGTCTTGATGAGACAATTTTCTATAGAAAAGTGTCTTGATGAGACAATTTTCTATAGAAAATTGTCTTGATGCGGCAATTTTCTATAGAAAAGTGTCTTGATGCGGCAATCTTCTATAGAAAAGTGTCTTGATGCGGCAATTTTCTATAGAAAAGTTTCTTGATGCGGCAATCTTCTATAGAAAAGTGTCTTGATGCGGCAATTTTCTATAGAAAAGTGTCTTGATGAGACAATTTTCTATAGAAAAGTGTCTTGATGAGACAATTTTCTATAGAAAAGTGTCTTGATGAGACAATTTTCTATAGAAAAGTGTCTTGACGAGACAATTTTCTATAGAAAAGTGTCTTGATGAGACAATTTTCTATAGAAAAGTGTCTTGATGAGACAATTTTCTATAGAAAAGTGTCTTGATGAGACAATTTTCTATAGAAAAGTGTCTTGATGCGGCAATTTTCTATAGAAAAGTGTCTTGATGCGGCAATCTTCTATAGAAAAGTGTCTTGATGCGGCAATTTTCTATAGAAAAGTTTCTTGCTGCGGCAATCTTCTATAGAAAAGTGTCTTGATGCGGCAATTTTCTATAGAAAAGTGTCTTGATGAGACAATTTTCTATAGAAAAGTGTCTTGATGAGACAATTTTCTATAGAAAAGTGTCTTGATGAGACAATTTTCTATAGAAAAGTGTCTTGATGCGGCAATTTTCTGTAGAAAAGTGTCTTGATGAGACAATTTTCTATAGAAAAGTGTCTTGATGAGACAGTTTTCTATAGAAAAGTGTCTTAATGAGACAGTTTTCTATAGAAATGTGTCTTAATGAGACAGTTTTCTATAGAAAAGTGTCTTAATGAGACAGTTTTCTATAGAAAAGTGTCTTAATGAGACAGTTTTCTATAGAAAAGTGTCTTAATGAGACAGTTTTCTATAGAAAAGTGTCTTAATGAGACAGTTTTCTATAGAAAAGTGTCTTGATGAGACAATTTTCTATAGAAAAGTGTCTTGATGAGACAATTTTCTATAGAAAAGTGTCTTGATGAGACAATTTTCTATAGAAAAGTGTCTTTATGAGACAATTTTCTATAGAAAAGTGTCTTGATGAGACAATTTTCTATAGAAAAGTGTCTTGATGAGACAATTTTCTATAGAAAAGTGTCTTGATGAGACAATTTTCTATAGAAAAGTGTCTTGATGCGGCAATTTTCTATAGAAAAGTGTCTTGATGAGACAATTTTCTATAGAAAAGTGTCTTGATGAGACAATTTCCTATAGAAAAGTGCCTTGATGCGGCAATTTTCTATAGAAAAGTGTCTTGATGCGGCAATTTTCTATAGAAAAGTGTCTTGATGCGGCAATTTTCTATAGAAAAGTGTCTTGATGAGACAATTTCCTATAGAAAAGTGTCTTGATGAGACAATTTTCTATAGAAAAGTGTCTTGATGCGGCAATTTTCTATAGAAAAGTGTCTTGATGCGGCAATTTTCTATAGAAAAGTGTCTTGATGCGGCAATTTTCTATAGAAAAGTGTCTTGATGCGGCAATTTTCTATAGAAAAGTGTCTTGATGCGGCAATTTTCTATAGAAAAGTGTCTTGATGCGGCAATTTTCTATAGAAAAGTGTCTTGATGAGACAATTTTCTATAGAAAAGTGTCTTGATGAGACAATTTTCTATAGAAAAGTGTCTTGATGCGGCAATTTTCTGTAGAAAAGTGTCTTGATGAGACAATTTTCTATAGAAAAGTGTCTTGATGCGGCAATTTTCTATAGAAAAGTGTCTTGATGAGACAGTTTTCTATAGAAAAGTGTCTTAATGAGACAGTTTTCTATAGAAAAGTGTCTTAATGAGACAGTTTTCTATATAAAAGTGTCTTAATGAGACAGTTTTCTATAGAAAAGTGTCTTAATGAGACAGTTTTCTATAGAAAAGTGTCTTAATGAGACAGTTTTCTATAGAAAAGTGTCTTAATGAGACAGTTTTCTATAGAAAAGTGTCTTAATGAGACAGTTTTCTATAGAAAAGTGTCTTAATGAGACAGTTTTCTATAGAAAAGTGTCTTAATGAGACAGTTTTCTATAGAAAAGTGTCTTAATGAGACAGTTTTCTATAGAAAAGTGTCTTAATGAGACAGTTTTCTATAGAAAAGTGTCTTAATGAGACAGTTTTCTATAGAAAAGTGTCTTAATGAGACAGTTTTCTATAGAAAAGTGTCTTAATGAGACAGTTTTCTATGAGACAGTTTTCTATAGAAAAGTGTCTTAATGAGACATTTTTCTATAGAAAAGTGTCTTAATGAGACAATTTTCTATAGAAAAGTGTCTTGATGAGACAATTTTCTATAGAAAAGTGTCTTGATGAGACAATTTTCTATAGAAAAGTGTCTTGATGAGACAATTTTCTATAGAAAAGTGTCTTGATGAGACAATTTTCTATAGAAAAGTGTCTTGATGAGACAATTTTCTATAGAAAAGTGTCTTGATGAGACAATTTTCTATAGAAAAGTGTCTTGATGAGACAATTTTCTATAGAAAAGTGTCTTGATGAGACAATTTTCTATAGAAAAGTGTCTTGATGAGACAATTTTCTATAGAAAAGTGTCTTGATGAGACAATTTTCTATAGAAAAGTGTCTTGATGAGACAATTTTCTATAGAAAAGTGTCTTGATGCGGCAATTTTCTGTAGAAAAGTGTCTTGATGAGACAATTTTCTATAGAAAAGTGTCTTGATGAGACAGTTTTCTATAGAAAAGTGTCTTAATGAGACAGTTTTCTATAGAAAAGTGTCTTAATGAGACAGTTTTCTATAGAAAAGTGTCTTAATGAGACAGTTTTCTATAGAAAAGTGTCTTAATGAGACAGTTTTCTATAGAAAAGTGTCTTAATGAGACAGTTTTCTATAGAAAAGTGTCTTAATGAGACAGTTTTCTATAGAAAAGTGTCTTAATGAGACATTTTTCTATAGAAAAGTGTCTTGATGAGACAATTTTCTATAGAAAAGTGTCTTGATGAGACAATTTTCTATAGAAAAGTGTCTTGATGAGACAATTTTCTATAGAAAAGTGTCTTGATGAGACAATTTTCTATAGAAAAGTGTCTTTATGAGACAATTTTCTATAGAAAAGTGTCTTGATGAGACAATTTTCTATAGAAAAGTGTCTTGATGAGACAATTTTCTATAGAAAAGTGTCTTGATGAGACAATTTTCTATAGAAAAGTGTCTTGATGCGGCAATTTTCTATAGAAAAGTGTCTTGATGAGACAATTTTCTATAGAAAAGTGTCTTGATGAGACAATTTCCTATAGAAAAGTGCCTTGATGCGGCAATTTTCTATAGAAAAGTGTCTTGATGCGGCAATTTTCTATAGAAAAGTGTCTTGATGCGGCAATTTTCTATAGAAAAGTGTCTTGATGAGACAATTTCCTATAGAAAAGTGTCTTGATGAGACAATTTTCTATAGAAAAGTGTCTTGATGCGGCAATTTTCTATAGAAAAGTGTCTTGATGCGGCAATTTTCTATAGAAAAGTGTCTTGATGCGGCAATTTTCTATAGAAAAGTGTCTTGATGCGGCAATTTTCTATAGAAAAGTGTCTTGATGCGGCAATTTTCTATAGAAAAGTGTCTTGATGCGGCAATTTTCTATAGAAAAGTGTCTTGATGAGACAATTTTCTATAGAAAAGTGTCTTGATGAGACAATTTTCTATAGAAAAGTGTCTTGATGCGGCAATTTTCTGTAGAAAAGTGTCTTGATGAGACAATTTTCTATAGAAAAGTGTCTTGATGCGGCAATTTTCTATAGAAAAGTGTCTTGATGAGACAGTTTTCTATAGAAAAGTGTCTTAATGAGACAGTTTTCTATAGAAAAGTGTCTTAATGAGACAGTTTTCTATATAAAAGTGTCTTAATGAGACAGTTTTCTATAGAAAAGTGTCTTAATGAGACAGTTTTCTATAGAAAAGTGTCTTAATGAGACAGTTTTCTATAGAAAAGTGTCTTAATGAGACAGTTTTCTATAGAAAAGTGTCTTAATGAGACAGTTTTCTATAGAAAAGTGTCTTAATGAGACAGTTTTCTATAGAAAAGTGTCTTAATGAGACAGTTTTCTATAGAAAAGTGTCTTAATGAGACAGTTTTCTATAGAAAAGTGTCTTAATGAGACAGTTTTCTATAGAAAAGTGTCTTAATGAGACAGTTTTCTATAGAAAAGTGTCTTAATGAGACAGTTTTCTATAGAAAAGTGTCTTAATGAGACAGTTTTCTATGAGACAGTTTTCTATAGAAAAGTGTCTTAATGAGACATTTTTCTATAGAAAAGTGTCTTAATGAGACAATTTTCTATAGAAAAGTGTCTTGATGAGACAATTTTCTATAGAAAAGTGTCTTGATGAGACAATTTTCTATAGAAAAGTGTCTTGATGAGACAATTTTCTATAGAAAAGTGTCTTGATGAGACAATTTTCTATAGAAAAGTGTCTTGATGAGACAATTTTCTATAGAAAAGTGTCTTGATGAGACAATTTTCTATAGAAAAGTGTCTTGATGAGACAATTTTCTATAGAAAAGTGTCTTGATGAGACAATTTTCTATAGAAAAGTGTCTTGATGAGACAATTTTCTATAGAAAAGTGTCTTGATGAGACAATTTTCTATAGAAAAGTGTCTTGATGAGACAATTTTCTATAGAAAAGTGTCTTGATGAGACAATTTTCTATAGAAAAGTGTCTTGATGAGACAATTTTCTATAGAAAAGTGTCTTGATGAGACAATTTTCTATAGAAAAGTGTCTTGATGAGACAATTTTCTATAGAAAAGTGTCTTGATGAGACAATTTTCTATAGAAAATTGTCTTGATGAGACAATTTTCTATAGAAAAGTGTCTTGATGAGACAATTTTCTATAGAAAAGTGTCTTGATGAGACAATTTTCTATAGAAAAGTGTCTTGATGCGGCAATTTTCTATAGAAAAGTGTCTTGATGAGACAGTTTTCTATAGAAAAGTGTCTTAATGAGACAGTTTTCTATAGAAAAGTGTCTTAATGAGACAGTTTTCTATATAAAAGTGTCTTAATGAGACAATTTTCTATAGAAAACTGTCTTAGTGAGACAATTTTCTATAGAAAAGAATCAGAAAGACAGATTTTTATAGAGAGACAATTTTCTATAGAAAAGTGTCTTAATGAGAAAATTTTCTATAGAAAAGTGTCTTAATAAGACAGTCTCATTGTCTCATTAAGACAGTTTTCTATAGAAAATTGTCTCATTAAGACACTTTTCTATAGAAAATTGTCTCTCTATAAAAATCTGTCTTTCTGATTCTTTTCTATAGAAAACTGTATTCTTTATACAGTTTTGTTTAATATTGTTAACTTTTCTTCTTGTGTACATTTCAAATGCATAATTTTCCCCAACATTTATTGCATTATCTTTTACCCTTTGCTTGTGTTTGTTATCAATCTAAATTACAAATTCAATTACACCATTTCATAATGCTATCAACATCAAAAAAGCCTTTCAAAGGCTGTGTATGAATTTTTAAGCATCTATTAAAATCTTTACAAACATTTTGATTTGATTTAGCGTTTCCCAACAAATTTTTTTTTTTTACTTTTTATCTTGCGATATATTCAACAGCTCTGGCATGTAGTAGAGTAGTAAACCATTAAAAAATAGTAAACTATATAGTTTATGACAATCATGATAAAAGTACCTTCATCAATAAAACAAACACTTCAATTATCAAATAAGTACGAAACGCCCCCTACATGAAAAACACACCACACACAAGCACCATCAACTCAATATAATAAAAAAAACACAGTGATAGAAAATAAATAAGCGAAGGAGTAGATAAATGGAGTGCAAATGTGAAGGGGCTGGCTGAAAAGTTATTTCAAATAGTGCTAGAGAAGGACGTTATTTCACTTTTATTTAAGCCCACGAAACAAGAAGAGAGTTGCACGCTCTTTTATGAAGTCGGGTATAACCTTCCTTTGCAGAGACGACTTAGATCGTATGTGACACCAATCTCTAGCTGACTATGACTTGCTGTTCCTGCTATGAGAGATTGTAGCCTTCTTATATAGATGATGAGATTTGCCATGATACCGTGCTACTATTTACTTCGTTGGCATAAGGTAAGATTATATATGATACCGATCTCTAAGTGATAACACTCAGTTAGAGATCGTTATCGTCTTTAAGTTTCTTTGATAGATGGTGATGTATAATAAACAATTTATATAATTGACTGAAGACTAGATCAAATGTGACACAGATCTTTAACTTGAAAACTTATCCCTCCCACGATCGCCATTTATCTTCTTTCATATATAGTTAGATCTGCTGTGATATCGATCTCTCTCTGTTATAATAAACTATTCACTTTGTTGATAGAGATTTATATCCGATGTCATACCGATCCTTAACTGATAAGACTTGTCTTTCCCACGATCTTAATTTTTAACATACTTTATTATATAGAATTGTTATAATAACTTTTGAAATGACTCTCTTTGGCAAATACGAATATCTGTGTATTTATGATAAAATATTTGTTTGCATGAGTATAAGTAAATCTACTGGAGTATCTGTGCGAAATAATCACGGTCCAATAATTTTTGTATTCGTCACAAAACTAAAAATGCAATCGCTGCATATGATTATGAATTTTATGATTTCGTATTTTTTTTCTTTCTTCCACTCATTCAACAAATATTCGTTCACACACTTGCAAATAGTTGTGAATACATAAATGTATGCTGGTGAGTATCTATGTGTTTGCATTTTCATCAGTAGTAATTTGTGTTAGCAATGCATGCATGTATGCAAGTGTTTGTTGAAGAACATATTTCAAACAATATTTGCAATAAATTTTCAGCTATGAAAATTTACATTTTGGCAATTTCCAGTTGTTTGTTAAGTTTACTACTACTACTACTACTACAACAGCAACAACTTGTACTATTATTATTATTATTTCTGCCGTTTCTCATGCGGCGACTGCGGCCGTTACCGGTACTGCTGCTGAGGTTGTTAAAGTTGAATGTATTTTGTTTTTATACCACTTGCTATAACTACTACTGTTGCATAAAGTTTATAGAGAGACCTGTGGGTTATTGTGTGCGAGGCATTTTAGTAGTTGTGGGTAAACAAAGAGCGCTCATCTTTAGCAATAAATATACATATGAAGCTAGAAAACAAATTTATGAAAAAAATTGGTTGGATTTTCTTTAGAGTATCCCTAACATGGATTTGATGTTCGTGGCTATCAAAATTTAGCTGTTTGGCCTTATTATGATCGGTCGACGCTAATCTTTTTTTGCCTTTTTCCTTATATATTCCTCTACTAGCTCGTGTTCTCTGGTAGACATTTGTCTCTTAATTAATTATTACTTTTGCTGAAGCATATTGACCTACCTCAGAATTTGGCCTGACAACTTTTTCATAGCTGAAAATGTTAAGCACTCTTAATAAAACTCTTCTATTGTTGCAGGTTCTACCAGACACAAATTGTTGTCATCACAATGTTCTTCATGCGGGCCATGTTAAAGCTTTTGACTTTGGTAGTAATTTCTGGTACTTCACAGTATCTAACTTTGTTACTTGAGTCTTGCTTTTATATCCAACGTCAAGTGGTATTTCAACATTTCGCCAAATCAAAATTTTTTGCCCCATATGCAAATTAATGATTGCTTCGTCCACAATGTCGGCAACAGTAAAAACATGATCGATGTTAATATTGGCAATAGTAAATCTAACAATTACTTTACCATAGACAGTAGCAGGCTATCCAGTAGCTCTACTCAGACTTGCTTCAATTGTTTTCTTGCCTAAATCGGGACTGACGATATAATGTGATGTTCCTGTTATTATTGATATACCCACAAGCAGAAAGATTGTTTGGGTGAAGCTACAGAAGGTTGATTATAGAGACGATCTAATAAACGATACAATCTAAATACATTTGAGATATTATGCGATCTAAATATCAAACAATACTAACAGGTGGCGCAAAAGTAATCCTCCTATCAGCAAATGCTATAAATTTTGGCGATTATTGGTCAAATAAATAGCCAGCAATATTTCGCGTTCTGGAGCAGTGTGGCGTAACATTGATTATTAACGTGTATTTCGCATGTGTTTACTACACAAATGTCAAAACAGAACTGACATTAGGGGCCAATCGCAAAATTTATAGCATTTTCTGATAGGAAGATTACTTTTGCGCCACCTGTTATAATTCCCTGTATAACTCCTAAAAGCCTTTCAGCCTGAGTACCTGAAGCGCGCCAAGTTAGGCACGTTAAATATCCTTTAATGAGTATATGTCTCTAATAAGACAAGGTCCAGATTATAAATATAAGAAATGCTCTGATGTTTCATTCTCTTCTCTCATGTCCTACAATCCTTAGTATCAGAAAGCTTCCAATGAGCTACATAGATGTGACCTCAGTTCTGTAAAATCTATATACACTCCAATTCCATACTCTTTCTGATAGGGTTTCCCTGCTATATCAACCACACTATACCAAGATTATTTTGATATCAGTTCCTTTTCTTAAAAATTCCCCGATTTTTATCGTTTACCAATCAGCTGGTACAATAATTGAGTATAGTCAAGTGTGGCGATGTATATGGAGGAACCAATCCAGGATATTTCATGGATTTCTTGATTTTCTTGTAGGCAGACTGGATTTCTTGATTCCCTTGTAGTCATTTTTGTCTTTGTACTTCAGAAAATTCCGTTCCTTAGCGTTTTGATGACTGATTGATTGTTAGAGGTGGAATTTTATTGTGATCTAGGTTAGGTTTTTACGTAAACTGTCCTTATAATCCGAACAACTTTGGGATTACTGTGGTCTCCGTGCCTATCAAGTGGTACTTCTGATATTATTGATAATAATCGATAGTAACACGTCTCTGAATCAGTTCAGATCATGCAAGATACCTGGACAAAGATGTATTATTCTACGGTCAAGTAGAGAGGAGTAAGTAGTCTCATCTAAACAACTTCTACAATTATGACGTAGTAAACCATTATATATGATTATATGATTATATATGTCCAACCATACAGAGCCGAGGAATTTTACCGGCAAAAGGTCAAATCAAATTCCTATCAAGAGCCAAGAGAGTCTTGGTTATTTTCCTTTCCATGAAGGGCCAGAGCATTCTGAATATTTCATAAGTCGTGAGTGAAAGACCATCTAAGTTCCATCTTTTTCTGTGCCCATTCGTCTATGAGTGAATACAGATCAGAGGATATTTCGATAATTACGTTGGAGTCGAATTATTTTATATAAGGGATGAAGATTCTAGATTTGCGACTGTGCGACTGTGTCGTTAGTATAATGATATCGGGCAGTTTGATAGAGACTAAGAGAACAAGTTAATTAAGAAGGCGAAGAAGCTTTCTAATTCTATTTTTTATAGTATAAAAACTTAGAACTGGGGGCATATGGATGCATTCTTGGGTTATTCGACATAATTTCACATTATTATCGCAATTTCAGTGATGGTGTTTCTATTCGTATAAGCCACTGAGTTCCTGTCATATCTCGATGGTGTGAAAACTGTTTTAACTACCCTTGAAAAAGGCTTTGTCTAAGAGAAAATTGTTTGTTAATTATTAAACATTAATGGACATTATGTACATGGTGTAATCTACAGGTTAATTTTTCACATACTCTTCGTGATTAATCAGATTGTTTTTCGGCAACAACGCGTCAAATGATGCCTTCCAAAAGCTCATTTGATTCTGGTTTATCGTCGTAGACATGCATTTTTACATACTCCTAAATATAATATGCTAATAGCGTATATCGAACGTATTGTGAAAACAATCCATAGTTCCTTGAATTAATTGCTCTGTTGGATGATTATGACCATCACTTAATGCATCACTAAATGGCCGATGTTATTATCGAATTAAATCATGGTTATATATGTGACCGGATTTGATGATGAAACGATAATGGAAATTATGCTGTAACCTCTTGATGTAGCTTACAAATCGTACCTCTATCAAAACTGGCGCCATTTGTAAGACGCAGATCTCAGAGACTTCCTGATCTTGAACGCCTCGAACAATGTGTTCTCTGAAGTGGTTTAAGGTATTTAAAATTTTTACTAACAGACTCCTCTACTGAAATTGTCATATATCCAATATTATTACAAAAGTCATCAAGTCTCTTTATGTCAAGAGGCCTTTGAAACCATAGTGGATAGAAAGCAGCAGGCTATTGACATATTCTTCAAATGGGTCGAGAAACGATGGCTAACAATCTACCCGAACAAGACCATCTTGATTCTATTTATAACACGCAGGTCTCTGAAATATAGTCAAGCATTATGAGGTTAAACTGAAACCGTCAGATGTACAAAGGTCAGCAAGTATATTTATGTCAACGGCTCTTTGATAGAACGTGGAGTCTAAAATCTATGATCATTTCATATAATTATAAAGCAAATATTGAACTACGCTTCCTTGATGTGGTGGCAGAAGTCTGAACAGTCTGAACTAGGACTCCACTGGATAAGTTTTATTATCTAATTTTCATATAGATTACTAGGTCTATGAGATGGTATTTTGCGCACTCCAACTTTGCACTTCTTGGTAAAGAACAATCCTGAAAATCTGAAATTCACTTACTAGGCATAGTCGTCGTGACGATCTCGTTTTGTCAATGATGGTGTTTGATGATTGAACTATATTGGAAAGAATTCAGACGGCTCTTCTTATAACTACCAAATGGTGCGAAGAAATACGGCTTACGAACGTCCCAACCAAGACCATCCTGGGCCATTTATAAGGCGCAGACCACTGAGTCTTACTGAGCAAACCTTTAAGGGCTTGAGCAGGAACTATCACTCTTACAGTATTATCAGAAATATCACCATGTTTCTGTATGCCAACGGCTCTTTGGTAGAACGTGTGATCTAAAACCTTGAATGATCTACTGGTAGTTTCCCTGCAGGAAATGCCAATAGAAAATTGGTAGTGATTTACTATTGTCAGTAGTACTACTGACCAGATATACCCCAGATAATGTAATCTTCTATTGACGTTTAACATTAGCTTGTCATTGAAAATCCACCAGTAGACTGTAGCACTTTTGGCTAGGTCGCTGATAATTTCACCAGAAATACACTACAGCTGTTGTCTCGAACATGTCTCCATTGATGCTTAAATAAAAGTTGTCAACATTTTAACTAGTACAATTGTCGATAGAGAAAGAGTGCTGATATAGAGACATATGGTTCTAAGCTGACTATAGGGTTATTATCATTATAAACGCCGTCTTGTTGTGGTGACAGAAGTTTGAACAGGTCACAGCTGACAATGTACTGGTTAAGGATTATCATCCAATTTACATATCTACGCTTGGGGCTTTGAGAACCAGTTCTATATTTGTCATGAGAGCTATTTTCAATATATTGGTATATGATGAGGCTTGCTAATCTGCATTTAGCATAACGGGGATAACCTGCATTATTGTCGGTGACTTGGTGAGAGCAATACATATTATGAAAATGTTAACGAATGACCCGTCCATTAGGATACCATATTGTAGTCTACTAATTTGGAATTGCCTATGTTCTATCAGGTTCTTATACAGAACTGGGACCTGTTGACAATCCCGACTTGTTAGCATGAGCTGTATGATAAATTATGGTTCAAAGACGGATTCAAGCAAGTGAATGATGAGGATATTTATGCAAATCTTCAAAGAACCATTCCTATGGAAAAATAACTCTCAAACTTTCGAAAAATTAGGGCTTCATTTGCTCTAGAGACTAGTTGAGAAGATAGTTACTATAAAAATGTTGCTATTTTTCCAATCATCACTGCTAATATAAACAAACAAATTGAACGTGTTTGAATAAATGTATTTATGCATTTATGTGTTGGTTTATGTAGTTGTCTGGGAAAGAGTGTTTCTCTGTGTGTGTGTGTGTGTGAGTATTTGTTTGAAAGGCAAATGTATATTGCATGCACCATTGTGACTTCCGTTTGCCATAATGGAGGCTAATAGATCACCACACATGCATGCACACCCCAACACATCATCTATCTATACACAGTGGAACAAATGTATAAAGCAAATGCCTTAAAGAGCAAAAATTTGTGTGTGTGTGTATGTGTGCCACAGTTTGTTTGTTATTTTCAGCCATTGGCAATATAAAAATTATTGTTGCCACCTAACAAATGAATGTGTGAATATTGGAATGAATATAGAGAAAATTTGGCGTTAAGTTTTCATTTTCGTATTAATACATATTTTTTGTTTCTGTGAGGTTTTTTTTTTTTGCTAAAAGAAAATTCATCATTATCATGATGGTTGGTGGTTGGGCAGATCATCATCATCGCCATCATTATTATTGCATGCAGTAGAGAAGAGTATATAAAACTATTTTGTGTTAGTAGCCAAATTGGGCAACAATTCTTCTTTAGTTTTTTTTTGCAGGTCTGTGGCAGCTAGCTGTTGTAGTTGTTGTTTTGGAAACTAGCGCAATTCCGTTACTATTGCCAAAATGCAATTTCCTAATTTCTCACAAGGGAAATGGGCTAAAAGTGGTTTAAAGTGTTGCATATATGCATAACATCAACTGCAACAGCAACAAATCCGTTGCCCAAGTCCAAAAAAAAAAAAACAGTAAGATAACTATATTGGGCTGTGTCGAATCTTATACACCCTTCACCAACATATACTTTAACATAAAGATTGAAAATAATTTTGAATGAAAAAATATTTTTGGTGAACAAAAATATGATTTAAAAATACGGGATTTTTTGAAATGTTTAGACTTTACTTTGAAATATTTGTACAATATAAATTTATTCAAGGTTTTGTTAATTGTTACTTGTGACTTTTTCCTATCTTTCTGTCTATATATGGATTCCGAGCCAAAAGAACTGCTCATGTTTTGAGGCCAGGAAGAAATCAAGCCAATACAGAGTATCCGTTGCAAAGTGAAGCGTATTCCAGAGGGAACGTTCTGGAACGAATCGGTTTCATTAGGTACAGTTTCTGTGTGATGGTCTGGTCAGATTTCAGCAGCTCATGATAGATACTACTCCTTTGCTACCATCAAATACAGACATGGAATATTACGATTTCATGTCTCGCCTTATGTTCTGGATACTTTTGGGCAATGCTCCTATCAAACGAATTAGTTTGCGTTTGGTAGAGGTTCCGTGTGATTGTCTGGTCAGATTTGAGCAGCTCATAGTAGATAGGACCATTTTGCTCCCACCAAATACAGAGCATTACCTTAGCGCCATAGATATTTGGCTTCATATACAATATCTAATGCTTCCGGTTACTGTAATGGGTCCATTTTTCATCGCATGTAATGATTTAGTGCAAAAATTATTTTCTTTTCGGACATGCAAAATCGTCTTTCAAGTTCTCTCGGCTTCAATTCGTATTGGTACCTAATTTCCTGGCTTTTGGATGAATCTTGCTGCTCGCACACGTTTCGAAATTGCTTCTTGAGTAGTTCCCAAGGCTTTTGCAAGTTCTTGTTGAGTTTAACAACAATCTTCATGGAGTAATGCATCCAATTCATGCTCTTCAAACTTTTTTGGCTAGTCTGGACGATATTTTTCTTCCCTGTCAAAATCACCAATTCCGAACCGCACAAACCATCTCTCGCACTTTGAAACCGATTAAACACATTCACCATAAACTTCGGTAAGCAATCCGTGTCAAAATCAGGACTTCTGAACCAAACGAAGCTTCTCTCGCACGTTGAAACCGATAAACTTCGGTGAGCAATCGTTGTGCTTCAGCGGAACTTTTGTTTCAAATTGTAGAAGTAAAGCAAAACTTCCCGCATATAGCGCTTGGTTGGCAAATAATTCCAAAAAAAACTTCGTTGTTTACGCTATAATGTTCAGTAACTAAGTGAGAATAAATGGCAGATATACCCTATAAAATGACATATAAGTTATTAAAAACAAAAACAGCGTTCAAAAGATACGAAATCTATTATAAGTCCCTCAGTTTTAAGTTATACTCCCAATATTTTTTCTGATATTGACCCATTGTCGGACCGAATTTCTATGGATTTTTATACGTTGTGGGAAAGGTCTTCGAAATATCTATCATTAAATACACATATTGTCTAGGTTAATGACTTAGTAATCCAGATATATATCAGAAACTGGTACTCCTGGTTTTTACATATATTTCAACTTGCAAGAAACGCATACATGACGCATATTACGAACTTGCCCAAACAAGGTGGGGAAATGAATCCACCTGTGCTATTACATGGATGATATGGCCTGCGTTGGACTGTAAACGCACGTCGAATACGACTTAGCAATAGTGGCGATGATCACCGGACATATTGCACTTTCGGTTCCCATGCTGCAAGACTTGGATTACCTCATCACGACTTCTGCAGAAGTTGTCAGAATGAGGAAGAGGAAGAAACTATCCAAATTTTCTTTTGTAATTGTCCGGCACTGCTCAATCTACGTGCCAGCCTTTTAGGTGAGCGATCCTTAAGTACCCTCTCCAGGTTATCTGTAAAGGAACTAAGGTGCATAGATGCCTTTATTAGGGAAAACTGGTGGTTAATCACCGGACATTGCACTTTCGGTTCCCATGCTGCAAGATAATCTAGAAATGATATACTGGCTAGATTTCTGTATAGAAATACAGCCAGTTACTGTATAGAAATACAGCCAGTTACTGGCTAGATTTCTGTATAGAAATACAGCCAGTTACTGTCTAGATTTCTGTATAGAAATACAGCCAGTTACTGGCTAGATTTCTGTATAGAAATACAGCCAGTTACTGGCTAGATTTCTGTATAGAAATACAGCCAGTTACTGGCTAGATTTCTGTATAGAAATACAGCCAGTTACTGGCTAGATTTCTGTATAGAAATACAGCCAGTTACTGGCTAGATTTCTGTATAGAAATACAGCCAGTTACTGGCTAGATTTCTGTATAGAAATACAGCCAGTTACTGGCTAGATTTCTGTATAGAAATACAGCCAGTTACTGGCTAGATTTCTGTATAGAAATACAGCCAGTTACTGGCTAGATTTCTGTATAGAAATACAGCCAGTTACTGGCTAGATTTCTGTATAGAAATACAGCCAGTTACTGGCTAGATTTCTGTATAGAAATACAGCCAGTTACTGGCTAGATTTCTGTATAGAAATACAGCCAGTTACTGGCTAGATTTCTGTATAGAAATACAGCCAGTTACTGGCTAGATTTCTGTATAGAAATACAGCCAGTTACTGGGTAGATTTCTGTATAGAAATACAGCCAGTTACTGGCTAGATTTCTGTATAGAAATACAGCCAGTTACTGGCTAGATTTCTGTATAGAAATACAGCCAGTTACTGGCTAGATTTCTGTATAGAAATACAGCCAGTTACTGGCTAGATTTCTGTATAGAAATACAGCCAGTTACTGGCTAGATTTCTGTATAGAAATACAGCCAGTTACTGGTTAGATTTCTGTATAGAAATACAGCCAGTTACTGGCTAGATTTCTGTATAGAAATACAGCCAGTTACTGGCTAGATTTCTGTATAGAAATACAGCCAGTTACTGGCTAGATTTCTGTATAGAAATACAGCCAGTTACTGGCTAGATTTCTGTATAGAAATACAGCCAGTTACTGGCTAGATTTCTGTATAGAAATACAGCCAGTTACTGGCTTGATTTCTGTATAGAAATACAGCCAGTTACTGGCTAGATTTCTGTATAGAAATACAGCCAGTTACTGGCTAGATTTCTGAGCCAGCCTTTTAGGTGAGCGATCCTTTAGTACCCTCTCCGGATTATCTGTGAAGGAACTAAGGTGGTTAATGAGACCGAAATTGCAAATTGCACCTTATGGTGAGCCGGGAACTGTTCGATGTTTTCATTTTCTCTTCAGGTTCCACAAAGGGAACGATCATTGGACTCAAGCTGTACGAGATGAAGGTTTAGGATGGCTGCCTGATTGCCTAACCTAACCTATATATATTCCATTCCATTTGTAAGCTGATTTTCTTGAATTTAAATAGCAACCTAAGCGGGACTTTGGCGAATATATTGATGTATCAAACATGTATGTAAGTTATTTGATGACGTTGGTAAGTTGATTTCAACATACAGACGGACATGTGGACATAGATCTATAGACTGTTTGTGTTATAGCCACTGAAAAATTTTTATATTACAAACAAAATAACAAACTTATATATAACCTTACAAATTATGGTGAAGGGTATACAAATGAAACTAGAAAAGGCCGACTAATTTAAACGGTCTTCATAGAGCATGTAGAATATACAAATTTTACATAACAAATTCCCACAACACAAGAGCCAGAGAGAGAGAGAGCAAAAAAAAATATGATGTGGTTGGGTATGGTTTTGACCATATTACTCGTATATACTACTCCTGGGTTGCAATATTAATGACCTGCACCATCATCATACTCATCATGATTTGCCACTAAAAAGAAGAACAAAAAAAAAAAAAAAAAACTAAAAGCAACAGCCCGAACTGGCTGCCAGACCAGTAGCACCCAATTGTAATGTTTAAGCCTTCAATATTTTTTTTTGTACCACTATTTTTGCTGCCACTTAACTCTGGTGTGGTGTGTGTGTTTGTAAGAGTGTTTGTTGGCTGCAAGGCACAAGTGTTGCAAGAGTAAGAGCTTAAAAAAAAACAAACATATAAACGGATGTTTATGCCCTTCATCATGAATAGTAAGGGTATATATAAGTTTGTCATTACGTTGGTAATTTCTACATTTTTGATAGTGGAGTCGATATAACCATGTTCGTCATCTGTATGTTGAAATCAATTTTTCGAGGGCCCCAAATAACTTACGCATAAGCTAGATACATCAATCTATCCGCTATAGTTGCGCTTAACTTGCTATTGAAATTCGGCAAAATCACCCCACAAATGGCTGAGATATAAGCGAAAAACCAGGACCACCTCCATTGTTGACCTATTTTTGATCTATGTATATCTGGATTATACTAAGTCATTGACATAGACAATATGGGTATCTACTGATAGACAATTCCAAGACCTTTCCAATGACGTATATAACTTCATAGAAATTCAGAGCTACAATGGATAAATATCAAGAAAAAGTAAAAACTAATTTTTCACCCAACATTTTTTAACTTATCTTAAATTATACTTTGGTGAAGGGTATATTATTTTCAGCCCAGCTGTATGTAACCCATCTTTTTTGTTTTTTGCTCGCAAAAACGTATAAAACTGCTGTAATTTTACAATTTATGTGCGGTACAGTTACAATTTTACAAATAGACGGGAGATTTAATAATTTATACGTGTGTTTGGGAGTAAGTGAGTGAGTGTGTGTGAGTGTGTGTGTGAATATGTTGAAGCTGGCCCGGGCAGACACATTGATTATCTTATGGTCAGACATAGAATACACACAAGGAACTTTACATTCCAACATACATACATATGTATATGAATACCTAGTATCTCCACTGACTTTTGCCCCACAAGTACTAGCAACTCTGCTAGCAAAAAGTTAAAGGAGTTTTATTTTCAAGGATTTATTTATTATGGAAATAAGTATTTCAATATGGAATTGCGATATGGCTACCAACAGCAACAACAACAACAAAATATATTTATTATGCTTTAAGTGGAAAATAAAAAGATTCTAGGAAGATATTCTTTATGTAATGGGGAAAAACGTTAAAACATAGTTTTCTCATTTTCATATCAGCTTTAGCATATGGAGTTCAATGAACTTTAGCAGTATAACTTTAGGGAATTAATAAGCTTACCATTTACTTGGTTAATTAAATAGTTTTTATTGAAAATTTAGGAAAACGTTTTATAAATGCAACCATGAGAAAATGCATTATATTTCCTTTCCTGTTTCTTATATTTTTTTAGATACCTTCTATGTCAAATTATCAACTTTATGTATTATTTTGCAGAGAACAGCATTATTTGCCATTTACAGTAATGAGAATGTAGGCGAGGGCTGCTGAAAACTGGGACAATTAACCTTATGCTTAAGCATGCCTCAAGGCACTCATAGCAAAAATGCTAATAAATGCAAATATAACTGATTTTTAATTTCAAAAACGTTGAAAGCTTTTTAAAATATTTAAGTTCGTTATTAAGCAACATTTACAAGAGTTTTTGAAATGAAAAATCTGTTTTATTTGCATTTATTGGCATTTTTGCGATGAGTGCCTTGAGGCATGCTTAAGAATTAGAGGGTTAATGATACACCTAATCGAGAGCTTGAGAGAATGAGTGTCAGAAAATGAAAGGAAATAATCTCATTCTACGATTGCAATAAATGTAAAATAATATTAAAAAAATCATCAAGAACACCAACCAAACGACGAATCATATTGCTTCATCTATACATCTGGAACACTGCGACGTTTAGTCGCTCGCCTCGAAGAGACTGGCACAACACGAGATGCTGCCAGGCGTGGCAGACCCCGGAGTAGCCGTTCTGCAGAGAATATTGCTGCTGTAGCCGAGGATGTCATGGAAGCGCCGTCGACATCGACCAGACGACGTGCCACGCAAATGGGTATCAGTCGACGGTCTTTACAGAGAATTTTGGTACAAGATTTGAAGATGTTTCCGTACAAAGTCCAGACGGTGCATCAGCTGTTAGCTGCTGACTGCCAATCGCGTCTAACATACGCTGTAGTCATCCTTAATCACCACCAAGAGGAAGATGATTTTTCATCATAAATAATCATGAGTGATGGGGCCCATTTCTATCTTAGTGCGTACGTAAATAAGCAAAATTTGCGCTTCTGGGGCACTGAAAATCCGCGTGTAACCCACGAAGAGCCATAATACCCGCTCAAAGTCAGTGTATGGTGTGCTATTTTTGCTGGAGGAGTCATCGGACCTTTTTTCTTCGAAAACGTCGCGGGCCAAACGGTTACTGTGAATGGTGAGCGCGCAACTTGATGAATTGGGATTGGAAAACATGTGGTTCCAACAGGACGGTGCAACGGCACACACTGCACGTGCCACAACCGATATGCTGAAGGATGCATTTCCCGGGCGCCTAATCTCCCGTTTTGGCGATTTGCACTGGCAAGCAAGATCGCCTGATTTGACCGCTCCAGACTTCTTTTTGTGGGGCTTTTTGAAGTCGCGGGCTTATGTCAACAAGCCTCAGACTCTTGCAGCTCTTAAAGACAATATCTGTCAAGAATGAGAGGACCTATTGCCGGAAGTTTTGGCCAAAGTGATGGAAAATGCCATAAAAATGGCTCAAATGACAATCAACTGTGGCGGCGGCCATTTACATGACATCATATTCTCGACTTGATGTAAAAAAAACTAAAAGACCAAATAAAAATAATCCACAAGAAGAATCAAAGTTTTTCATTTCTTTTTTTAATTACAGCCAAAAAACATCGGAAGTTTACTTTTGCGCCACCTTGTATAAATGGGTGTTATTAATATTTATGAATCAAAAACATAACATTTTGGTCACTCTAATTAAGTGTGATGTTTGTGAACTAAGACTGATATCTTTAATAATTACTGCACCTATATCCAGCTTATAATGAAAAACAACTCTAATGTATAGATCGGTAGATCCAATTTTATATTTGAGTTTCTTGAACTATCGGCTTAGAGTGGAGTAGAGTATTCAACTCTATTGTCGCAGTTTCTCTGGCCGAGAATTATGAATTCTTACGTTATTGTTTTTTTTTTTTTTTAATTTTTAATACAATGTGAAATGTTAACAAAATATCCAGTTTCATTATCGACATCTACATGAGAAAAGTACCAAAATTGTAGACTAGAATTATTAAAATGTACTAATGAGTATGTAGTTCCAATGTCTACATATGGTTCCAAAAGAAGTACCTGGTTAGTAGTTCTATGGTCAGTAGTTGCCTTCCAATGACACGCACATGTAAATAGCATTGTCTGAGATGCATGTCAGGCAAAAGAGAGTCTGCGGCCACTATGTCGCTCTCAGGCTCACACTTACGAATAATCACTTATTGAACGAAATCGTGCATTCTCGCTTCAACATTCATACGACTGAATGCTGTTTCGTTGATATCGTTTAAAGAAGTATTTTAAATTTATTTTTTCCACTGTTTGTTTCTCTTAGGCCAAATTAAGATAAGAGTATCTAAATTTTCTCTATTTCTGTTCAATATCTAGTCATATACTTAGGACAGTTGATGCTTAATATCCCCATGGGGTATTGATAATAAGTATTAACTATTTTTCCAAAAACTATTCACAAAATTTACCAGTTTACTGTAAATTTTTTGCATCTAATCCTTTACATAATTTAAACTTAAGTAGATTTTTAAAGTCGCTTCCGAATAATGTTCCAGCATATTTTTAAGTCGAAAAAAGGTTGTGTTTTATTTTTTAACGATTTTAGCTTCGAGCGTAATAATTTCATGTGTAATATAATTTTAACAGCATCAACATCCTCATCATCAGCACGTATAAAGGACTAATGCAAATTTTATACGTATTTATTGGGTGTTCAATGTATTTTTTTTTTTTTTGGTATGTAATCCTTAAAATCTTAGTTAACCATAACGTGATTATGAGCGATAAAGAGCACGCGATAGCCAGCTTAGCTTGTTTGCTTTCTGTTTTTTTTTTGAAAATGAAGTTATGAAAATATTTTTGTTAATGCTTTAGGTGTTATAATGACCGCACATACACTTATGATGGAAATAATGAAAAAAGTATGACTAACCAATAAGCAAATTAAAGACAAACGTAAACATTTAAATTTCCTATAGTATTATTTCTAGATATCTATATAATATGCTGTAGGAGTGGACTGTATAATCGTAGTATTATTGAATCCTCTAATGCTTAAGCATGCCTCTAGGCACTCTTCGCAAAAATTCCTATAAATGCCAATATATATGATTTTTGATTTTTTAGCAACTTTAACAAGATTTTTTGAAATGAAGAATCAGTTCTATTTGCATTTATTGTAATTTTTGCGATGAGTGCCTTGAGGCATGCTTAAGCATTAGAGGGTTAATTGATTTACTGCCAATGTCCATCTAGTATCACTCTGACTAGATAAATATTTCGCCACTCTATCAGCGAAATATAGATAGAGTGATGATAAATCAAATAACCCTCTAATGCTTAAGCATTCTCCAAGGCACTCTTCGCAAATAGAACTGATTCTTCATTTCAAAGAATCTTGTAAAATTTGCTAAAAAACGTACTTAAATATTTTAAAAGGCTTTCAAAGTTTTTGAAATAAAAAATCATATATATTTGCATTTATTGGCATTTTTGCGAAGAGTGCCTTGAGGCATGTTTAAGCATTAGAGTGTAAATAATATTCCGATTATGACTTGCTAATATTAATTAATGACTTGTTAATATTTATACAAATTATCGATGCTTGCTTGAACTGGGGATCTTTTTCTGACCTCTTACGTTTGAATTTACATTAACTAAATGAGAATTATAAGGCTAAATGTTGTTTATAACAGAAATAGCATACATTTTGTAACTGCATGTTACAACTTGTGTTAGGTTAGGTTCCATGGGCAGCCACTCGTCAAGCAGCACACTTGGATTCATTCAAAACTGATCCTATTGTGATAACCAAGAAGTAAACAGCAGGATATTTATACTACATCCCTTGTTTCCACGGTGAACAACCAGATTCTCTGATAAAGGAGTGGAGTCTCAGATTCATCCTTGATAACTCATCTAAACACGTGAGCAAGGGGGTTCCAAGAATACGTTCCCTCAATTTTGTCAGAGCCGGGCATTGTCATCTTAACTTTGTTGAACTGTATTCCCATTTCTTTAGCATGTGTTCCAATTATGCAGTATTCTGTTTCATCCTTGATAACTCATCTAAACACGAGAGGAAGGAGGTTCCAAGAATATGTTCTCTCAAGTTTGTAAGAGCCGGGCATTGGCATTTTCACTTCTTCGTCTCGACAGCTTCTACAGTAATCGTTAAACCGTAGGACCATTTCTCTAGCATGTGTTCCGCTTATGCAATATTCTGTAATAAAGGAAACAATTAGCCTTATTTGCTCACGACGGAATTGTATAAGCAGATTTGTCCTGCCGGCTAGGTCGACCTAGCGATAACACAGGTGGATTCATTAGTCCAACTGTTCTGTGTTTCTGCTGTACAACCATCTTAAATTTTGCAAGGGAAGTACCAGAAAATGGATCAGTCGCTTCTTCAGCCATCCTCCTTTTGGCCAATTCGTCTGCTATACAATTACCCTGATTTCCATTTTGCCCAAGAACCCATATAAGCTTTTTCCAAGAATGTCTCGCTATCTCATTTTGGGATACCCGACATTCCTCGAAGTACCAGAAAATGGATCAATCTCCTCCTCAGCCATCCTCGCACCCCTTTTGATCAATTAATCTACTATACAATTACCCTGATTTCCATTTTGTCCAGGAACCCATATAATCGTTATCCTAGAATATCTCGCTGTCTCATATAGGATACCTCAGCCATCCTCGCACCCCTTTTAGCTAGTTCGTTAGCTGTACAATTACCCTGATTTCCATTTCCAGGGACCCATATAAGCGTTATCCAAGAATGTCTCCCTATCACATTTTGGGATACCCGGAATTCCTCGACAAGCGTTGATGTCGTTAAGACACTCGTTATTCCGTTAATGGCCTTGCTATCAGTATATATACAAATATCTCTAGATATGGACGTTTTATGGCAGTAGTTTCCTCTTGAAGAGAAGTGCAGAAGTCAGGTAGCCTGAAGTAGGATTTTGTTCCATAGTTCTCAATAAAGAAACCTCCACCTCTATATGCCCTTATGACACCATCCCTGTTTGGAACTATGATATGGAATAGCTTGTCAAAAAATGGTATTGTGATGCAGTAATCGACATTGCTATGCACGTACCCGTAATAGTTCAGTATCTTAGAGTACCCAAGGTCCTTGGCAGAACACGAGCAGCCAGCATTTAGCCTCATAGCAGAGTTGAAAGCCATTTGTATCGCCATCAAAACAAGTGGTTACCACTTTTAAATAGTGACAAGTGCTTTAGAATAAGTAAACCTTATGCCTGTTATCAGTATCGCAATAGTCCTTAGAACTCGTTCACCGGCTTTGGCAGACCACGAGCAGCCATCATTTGTAGCACCATTTGTAGCACCATCAAATCAACTGGTAACCAGTTTCAAATAGTGACAAGTGCTTTAGAAGAAGTAAACCTTATGCTTGTTATCAGTATCGCAATAAACATTAGAACTCGGCCTTCCGGTTCAAGACATGACACAATTGCCTTGAAGATCCAATTGATACCATTAGGTCCAATACCCCAGTTAGTAGGTACCAATTACCCTCTTGCAAGAGTACATGGTCATAGGCCTTATAAATCCTGTTCTGAATATTCATATTCCAGGATAATCCTTATAACTAAGAGCCTACTGAATACTTACAATTCTGTGTACTGGGTATAAGTATATTGCTTCATCTCCCAACACAATGGTATTAAAATGGTAACAACCTTTAAAACTCATAACTGCAGCTATGCGAACAAATTTTTTCTTCTCATTTTACCTTGGCCATAAACATAACTTTCCACATATACTCCACACTCCTACCAAAGACTATTTACACCATTGTCCATATCCTGGTGTATACATTATATATTTGCATAAGTTAGTATGTGTTACCTTTACATATACCTACACATAAATGTATTTGCATAAGTATTAGTAGCATGCCACAAATGGGTTGAATGTTACAACATTTATGGATAAAAAGTCATACACTTATCAACAAATCCTCGTAAAAACGCGTTTATGTTCGTGTGAAAAAATAACTTGAGGCAATTTTTAAAATTTTCTATGGTTTATGCAGTGCTCTGCAGCCAAAAGGAATGGCTGGAAAAAAATATAAAAAACAGACATTTTATTACATACACTGTGGTCGGTTTTTATGTCCTTAGTGCTAGCGTGCTATCATCATCAGTATCATCATCCTTGATGAGTGTCTATGAGTATGAGTAACTAGGGTTATTTTTTATATATGGATTGGAGTATAATAATGTTGAAAGGATGAGGCAAATCATCACCAGAGCCAGGTGTAAATTGAGACGATTAATCTGATTGTTGGTTATTAAAAATCATAATCTTTAATAATAGAAATGTATATGAGGCTTTTTTTATGAGGAATTCTAGAAGATAAATGGTATTACGAATTTTGTTTGTGGAATTGGTGGTGATAATCTGGATTTTAATATTGGTTATTAATTGATTTGTATTCAACAAGAAGAGAAGGGGAAATTATGATCTTGAATTCCATTGAATTGCTTAAATCAGCTATATGTACTTTTAATTGCCTAAAGAATTAGCGCCTTATAACACATCGTTAAGAATGAAGCTATTAAAACATATTAATTAAAGTTTTCAAAAAACTTTAGATTTCGAAAATCGTGGTTTCAATTTTATAAAAATTTAAAAGCGATCGTTTTCGCTTTTGGGCTGGTTTGTTAAACTTTATTATATAATAACGATTTTAGACCACTTTTTCGAGCACTGCTGGTCGTATCTCACGAATAACACGAACTATGTTACCTTTAAAAGCATCAGTTGTTGCTGACTTTACGTGGCTCCACAGGAAATAATCGAGAGTTGTCAAATTGCATGACCTTGGAGGCCAATTGACAGGTTCATTTCTCGAAATCAAGTTATTAACAAACTTTGATTTGAACGAGCACCTGAAGCTATAAAGTAGCCTCATCGCTGAACACAATTTTACGATAAAACCGTCGACTATAAGTTGCAATGACCTAAATGTCTATTGTCACATTTGTGTTGAGTATACAATCAAAAAGTTTAAAAACCCTATAACAGACTTACTGCGAAACACGTATTTCAATAATTTCAAGATGGAAATTAAGGCACTAAATAAACCGTGGGTTCCCAACATAGTGTCCAGTGAACATTTAATACAGTGGGATAGCGGTAAACGTATTCATTTGAAGTTTGTTGTACCTATGATTTGGCATGAACCGAGTAACCACATTTATGACTGATATTTTTGTGTTGTTAAATTACAAGACCATTGGATCAAGAATGACTGGCCTCTCAGAGAAAAGAAGATGGTTGGACAACGCAATGTTATAAACTAGCTTTTGGTTTCAAGAGATAAGATAATTTTGACATCATTACACATCATATTGGGACTTATGAAGCAGTATGTGAAAACTGGTCCATGTTCTGTCTTTCTTTCAAGAAATTGAAAACTTTTTACAAAAGTCGTGGACTGTTGGTTAAAATTACTAAAAGATTGTGAATGCCATTCACACAATTCTACCCATATGTTTTATTTTTTTAATTGAGGGCCTGGTTCACAAAATGCAAACGAACATTTTATTTCTTATTTTATATAAAAAAATTCAAATTTTTTTGTTGTTTTCAATATAAAATGAGAAAATGTTCGTTCGCATTTAGTGAGTCAGGCCCTTATATATATTATGAGGTGATTACAAGTGTAATAAGAGATTTCATGTGACATGTATGTTATATTATTTGGATGATAGATGTAGAGAAACTAAAATTTTTTCTATCAACAACAATCGGAAAGAAGTGATAAAGATTATTTTTCCTAATAAAAAATTTGTTAAACCACACTAAATAAAAACAATACACAACAATAAATAAAAAGTAGACATAATTACTTATCAATTGATATATAAAATTTATTTATTTAGCATTATTTTAACTTATTTTTGCACCAAAATATAATAATAAAATTTCTACATAAACAAACTTTTTAATAGGCTATATGCCCTTATATAACTAGACATATTAAAAAACTTCTTATATTTCTAAAAACTAGACATAATTACCTATCCATTGGTATATAACACTTTATATTCCGCTTTATATTACTTTAAAATATTCACTGTTGAAATAAGCTTTACTTATTGCATGTTCACAGTGCTTACTATGCACTTCTCATTTTATCAAGGGATACATGTAAATCTTTAATGTTTTGTTGTTTTTTTTAGCCATGATCCCAATGTTATTTTTTGCTTAAGTACTATTTGATTGACCCAACTTTAACTTTTTGTTAACCAATGCAACGTTAGTAGAAAAGTAACTGTTAGGTTCATAGAATTTCTATATTATCAAAAATGAAAAAAATCAAAAATTTTTCAAAAAAAAATTTTTTTTTTCAAAAATTATATTTTTACGAAAAAAAAAAATTAATAAAAAATTCTGGAATTACATTCAAATAAACGCTGATTTGAAAAAAAAAATCGCCAATTTACCAAAAATCACCAAAATTAAATTTTCAGCAAAAAATTTAAAATTTTATTAAAAATGCAAAAACAAAAAAATTTTTTATAAAAAAAAATAAACGCCAAAATGAAAAAAAATCGCCAATTTCACCCAAATAAAATTTTCAGCAAAAAATTTTATTTTTTATTAAAAAACCCAAAAACAAAAAAATCGTTTATTTGAAAGAAATTATAAACGCCAAAATTAAAAAAAATCGCCAATATCACCAAAGTAAATTTTTTGGGAGAAAATTTAAAATTTTATTAAAAATCCAAAAACAAAAAAATCGTTTATTTTAAAAAAATAATAAACGCCAAAATTAAAAAAAACGCCAGTTTCACCAAAATTAAATTTTCAACAAAAGTTTGATTAATATTTCAAAAACAAAAATATCGTTTATTTTAAACAAAAAAGCTAGAATTATTTGAAAGAATAATAAACGCCAAAATTGAAAAAAAACGCCACTTTACCAAAAATTTAATTTTCAGCAAACATTTTATTAAAAATCCAAAAACAAAAAATTTTTTTATTTATAAAAAATATTAAACGCCAAAATTTAAAAGTCGCCAATTCACCAAAATTAAATTTTCAGAAAAATATTTTAAATTCTATTAAAAATTTAAAAACATAAAAATCTTGTATTTAAAAAAAATAATAAACGCCAAAATTAAAAAAAATCGCCAATTTCACCAAAATAAAATGTTCAGGAAATAATTTTATTTTTTTATTAAAAAACCCAAAAACAAAAAAATCGTTTATTTGAAAGAAATTATAAACGCCAAAATTAAAAAAAATCGCCAATGTCACCAAAGTAAATTTTTAGGGAAAAAATTTAAAATTTTATTAAAAATCCAAGAACAAAAAAACCGTTTATTTAAAAAAAAAATAATAAACGCCAATTTCACCAAAATTAAATTTACAACAAAAATTTAATTAAATTTTTGTTGAAATTTCAAAAGCAAAAATATCGTTTATTAAAACAAAAGCTAGCATTATTTGAATTACTTGAAAGAAATAATTCACGCCAAAATTGAAAAAAATCGCCACTGTACCAAAAATTTAATTTCCAGCAAACATTTTATCAAAAATCCAAAAACAAAAAATTTGTTATTTATAAAAAATAATAAACGCCAGACTTTAAAAAATCGTCAATTTCACCAAAATTAAATTTTCAGAAAAATATTTTAAATTCTATTAAAAATTTAAAAACAAAAATATGAGTATTTAAAAAAAAATGCAAAAAAAAATTAATTACCCCACTTTCACCAAAATTAAATTTTCAGCAAAAACTTGCTAGTTTTATAAAAAGTCCTAAACAAAAAATCGTTTATTTAACAAAAAAAAAAAAAAAAAAAAAAAATAATAATCGCAAAAATTTATTTGAAAAAAATAAACGCCAAATTTATTTTTTCACAAAAAAATTATATTTGAAGTGCCTCTTTAAAAATAACCAAATCTCTAAATTCACAAATAATTTAAATTTCAGCTGAAAAATATAGTTTTACAAAAATTTGAGCATTTTATTAAAAATCCCAATATTATATTAATAAAAACGGAGCTTTGATAAAAAATCTACAATGGGTAAAAAACTGGAAAATTATTTTTTTACACGAATTATTTTTTTTCATCAAAAAATATTATGTCATGAAATTTTTTTTCACAAAATTTATTTTTTTTTAATATAAAAAAAAAATTTACTACAAAAAAATTTTGTTCGGTGAAAAAATACTATCGCGTTATATATATATAGTATAATTTTTGCAAAATTTGCCGTCTGTTTTGTAAAACTTGCTTGAAAGTATTATTAGTGAGCTTTTTGGTGAAATTTGTGATTTTTTGAGTTTAAAGATTTTTAATAAATTTTTTGTGATAATTTAATTTTGGTGTTTATTTTTTTTACAATAAACGATTTTTTGGGTTCTTAATAAAATTTGAAATTTTTTGCTGAAAAATTTAATTTTGGTGAAATTGGCGATTTTTTAATTTTGGCGTTTTTTTTACAATAAACCAATTTTTTGTCTTTGGATTTTTAATAAAATCTGCAAATTTAATTTTGGAGAAATTGACGGTTTTTTTAATTTTGGCGTTTATTATTTTTTAAAAATAATTTTAGCGTTATTGTTTTTTTTTTTTTTTTGTTTTAAAGATTTTTTATTTTTGAATTTTTAAAAAAATTTTAAATTTTTTGTTGAAAATTTAATTTTGATGAAAGTAGCGATTTTTGGTGTTATTGGCGTTTTTATAAATTATGGCGCTTATTATTTTTTTTTTCAAATAAATGATTTTTATTATTTTTGAATTTTTAAAAAAATTTTAAATTTTTTGTTGAAAATTAAATTTTGGTGAAAGTAGCGATTTTTGGTGAAATTGGCGATTTTTTTTCAAATAAGCGTTTATTAGAATATAATTCTAGAATTTTTAATTAATTTTGTTTATTTTCGTAAAAATTTAATTTTTGAAAAAAAATTTTTTTTTTTAAATTTTTGATTTTTTCCATTTTTGATAACAGAAATTCTATGAACCTAGCAGTTACTTTTCAATTAACGTTGCATTGGTTAACAAGAAGTAAAAGTTGGGTCAATCAAATAGTATTTATGCAAAAAACAACATTGTTGATTATTGCTATGTATCCCATGATAAAATGAGAAGTGCATAGTAAGCACTGTGAACATGCATTTTTAGAAGGCTTATTTTAACAGTGAATATTTTAAAGTAATGTAAAGCGGAATATAAAGTATTATATACCAATGGATAGGTAATTACATCTAGTTTCTAGGTATATAAGAAGTTTTTTAATATTTCTAGTTTTATAGCGGCATATAGCTTATTAAAAAGTTTGTTTATGTAAAAAATTTATTATCATATTTTTGCTAAAAAATTAAGTTGAAATATAAAGCATAATGTAAAGTGTTATATACCAATGGATAGGTAATTACATCTAGTCTCTAGCAATATAAGAAGTTTTTTAATATTTCTAGTTTTATAGCGGCATATAGCTTATTTAAAAGTTTGTTTATGTAGAAATTTTATTATCATATTTTTGGTAAAAAATTGATTTGAAATAAAGCTAAATAAATACATTTTATATGTCAATCTACTTTATATTTTTTTCTATCTAGAGATACATTAGTGTTGTTTAACTAACCTTTTATTAGTTTCCTGGTTTTAGCAAAGAAAAACAAAAAGCTGTATTGTGTATAGCCCACAAATAAGACTCTTAATGAAAAACAACGATTTCATACATTCAATGAATGATTTAGAAGCAGCGGCCTGGAAATATTTTGTTGGTGTATTGTGAAAAATTTCATGGGAAATTGTAGTTTTCAAAGGCTGAAAACTACAATAAATTGGTTGAAGACCTTTTAATTAAATTTAAAAATCTTAGATTCAATATGAGCATAAATGTACACTATCTGCACAGTCATTTAGAAAAGTTTCCTGAAAATCTTGGATCGTTTGTGGTCAATTATGAGCAAAAGCTCTGCAATTATCTTGTGGAAAACCTTCTCACACCCAAGTGATCGCTCAAAATTGAAACCACTGAGTCATGTGTGATGCTTATGGCTTCCACACTCTCTCGCACTTTCAGTCTCCGTTCCGGCGACACCAACACTGTTAATTTTATCAATTGTTTCGGGTGTAGAGACCTCAACTGGGCGTCCAGAACGTTCTGCACCTTCCGTCCTTGTACTGCTACAACGAAATTCAGTAAACCATTTTCTTTACAATTGAAATTGATGGTGTAGATTTCCCATAGTATTTATCAAGCTTAGCTTTGGTTTGAGTTATGCTTTTTTCAGTCAAAAATAAAGCTTTTACCGTCAAAAAAATGCAATGCTAATTATAAAAGAAATTTCAAAATGACTCTTAAAGACCTAGATTCAATTTGTAATGTCTTATGAAATTCATGATTTGAGAAGACTTGAAGCTGGATTAATGTAAAACTAATATTTGAACTGAAAGTCTGCTAACACTTATTAAACAACTGAACTAGTAAACCTAAAATAACTTTTAAGCAATTTAAACCTTTCTTACAGAACTGTTATTCTCAATCATGCTTTAAATCTTGTTAACTCCCCCAAGACTGTGAGATCTCTATGACAGCCTAGTGAATGAAGTGTCTGGTCAAACTGACTGGTCATGTGTGTGTGTGGGGGATTACTGTCTAACAGTTTCAAATACCCAGGTGTGGGACATTTAAATTGACCCAAATTAGCTAGAATTTACGTGTCATTAGCAGCACATTTTCCTTTCATACCTTTTATTTTATTCTGATTCTCCTATTGCCTCCACCACTACCACTCTATGGTTACCAAATACATCATTTTAAATGTTGCCACATTAATCTGCAACATTTATTTCTCTTTTTTTTTTTTTTTTTTGCTTCCTTTGTAATTCACAGCCTAAATTATGGAAAATTATAGAGAAAGGCCAACAACCAAGACCAAAAAAAAGGTATGAGGAAAACGAAGTGAAAGGCAATGGAGTTAACAAAGTAAAGTGGAATGGCCATAAGTTATGGTTAATTTTGCTAGATTTTCTTTAAACAACGAGCAATGGCATTGTATTGTAAAGTATAGTAATTTTTGCACACCTGATGCTGTCACGTTTACAAGGTATTACCCACTAAATATTGTGTTGAGAGGCAAGCTTGACTATTTGTGCTATGCTATGCTTGCACACAGCAGTCACAGGAGGCAGGTTGCTAGAGTAAGAAGTTACTACTACCACTTGCAACATCTGCTGTTTTTGTTTCTAAATTTATATTACTAGCAAACCCGGTTCGCTTCGCTACACAAATCATAAAAAAACTGTGAATACAAATAATCTATAAATAGTTATGATGTCAAATAAAAACGCCGAAACTCCTACAGTTTTATCTTTCGTTTTTTTACATTATAGTAAAAAATTAAAAAAGTACCATTAGAAGACTACACTTACCAACCCTGAAATAGTCGGGGTTGTCATAGAATCCAATCAGTTCAAGATTTGCGAACTATAAATAGTGAATTGTGTGACACATATAGAGAAGAGTGTCAACGTTAGCGATATTTAAAGAATGACAATAATTGGGAATACATCCTCGGATATGCTGTGCTTTCATCAAATGCTCATCAAATACGAACGTTGTTTGCGATAATTCTCTCAACATGCTTCCCATCAAACCGATGTGTCGATATTTTGTATCAGATGCGTATTAGAACATTAAATTCAAATTTGCAACTGCGCTTTGATATTAATTGAGGACATGTGCTTGATGATGTCTAACAAGGCATTCGGGGTTGTCATAGAATCCAATTATTGTCGGAATTGGTTTTGAAAACGACAAAAAGGTACATTTGACTCATGAAATCCAATGTAATTTTTTGTTTAATCGATAAAGAATTTAATTCTAGATCGAATATAAAACCGATAACTTTCGATTTCACTAGACCAATGTACTTTTTCTGTCGTTTTTAAAACCGATTCCGACAACGAATGGATTCTATGACAACACCTAGTAGTACCGCGAAAACTAGATTCAGAGGCAAACAAAACACTAATTGGTTTATATAGGTGTAGTCTCAGAATTCTAGTAGGAGTGATAAACGGTCACTGTTCAACTGGAACCTTTATAGGATAATAGCACACAGGATTTTTTGTAGTGTCTGGGGATGTAAATGAGTTGTGCAGCTGAGCGAGACTACAGAGTCCTAGATTTAAACTAGATTTAGACTATCAGGGGAATAGGTTGGATGTTTAAAGAATATTCTATGGCGAACTAAAATCTGTAACCACTTTCACCAGTTTACGCAGATTTTTATTTTTCTATTTGTTTCTCCTTTTGTTATCTCTCAAATACTACCTTTCTTTTATTTAAGCATGGCATTATTTTTTTTTAATCTAACTACTGAAAGCATGGCATTATTGTTTAAGCATGGCATTATTTTTTTTAATCTAACTACTGAAAGAAATCACTATGCCCTTATGGTCTCCAAGCGAAATGGACATCCCTTCCAAACTAAACTAAACCCTTAGAATAACGTAAAAGTACCATTAGTTCTTTCCACGTTTGAATCTAACATCACGCTGATGTACAGGGTTTTCCAACAAGAGGTGTTATTTTGGTATTCAAAGAAAAATGGAATTTTTCGAGATAAAATATAGGAGGTTTATTTCATAATTAAGAGGATAATGAAAAACAACATCAGCCAAATGGCCATCACGACCACACTTACAGGATCATAACCTTTCCATGAAATTTTCCATAACCAAATAGCAAAGTGGCTGCTCTATGTCCTCAATAGCCTCACGAATTCTATCTTTGAGGTCTTATCTTTCACGTGGCCCCAAAGAAAGAAGTCACAGGTGTTAAATCACAAGATCTCGTGGCCAATTGTGATCACCTCTTCGAGAGATAATAACAAGGATCCAATCAGCAAAGACATGACGTTGTTGATGATTGACTTGAGTTCTTGTGTTAACTGAACTTTATAAGCCTTTAGACCCAAGTCTTTATGCAAAATACGGTGTAATGACGTTTGTGGAATGCCCAATTCCAAAGAACGACGAAGATGGTTTAACCTGTGTTTTCTTCAACACTTTGGGCTACAGTTTAATAATTTGTAATATTAAAAAGTACCAATTTCCCCTTTCACTCTTGAACACCAGTCAAGCGGGAAGTTTTGCTCACCGAAGCTTATGGTAAATGTGTTCCGTCGGTTTCAATCTATGAGAGATAGTTTGTGCGGTTTAGAAGTGGTGATTTAGATATGGAAGGAAAGTTTGAGGACCAAACTCCATGAAGGTAATTTTCAAACTCAACATGATCTTGCATAATCATTGAGAGCTTCTCAAGCAGGAATTTCAAAACGTTTGCGAGCAGCAGGATTTATCAAAATGCCGGGAAATCGCGTATGATACGAATTGAAAACGAGAGACCTTGAAAGACGAATTTGTATGTCTAAAATGCTGCTTGAACGCAATGAAAGAAAATCATTTTTGCACCAAATCATTAAGGACTGAGATCGAAAAAATCTTAACATTCGTATACATTGATTCAAATCCAAACTCGTACACCTAACTTTTTATTTTTTAATATTAAAACGCAGCTTATTTAAAAATGATACACGAAAACAATGTATGAAGGGTTTATTGGGTAAATTGTCCCCTATCGAATGAGTGTTTAAACAAAAGGCGTTATGTTAGAAGATAAGAAATTATAGGCGGTTTAATTAAATATCTTATTAAAAAACATAAAAGCCAAACTCGTACAGCCAACCTTATTTAAGAAAAGAATATCTTTACCTTGTACCTATCCAAAAAATATCCAATTCGAAGACAAAACGGACAAAGAACCGAAGCTTGCTGTAAAGCTTTCAGGGGATGGAAAATCTATTCGTGAAATTCCCAAAACTCTGGAAAGGGGTCATTCGACTATCCAATACATTCTAAAACGATACAGGACTTTACAACAAATAAAAAATAAAACCAAAAAACACACAATCAAATATTGTCAGAGCGGGAAAAAAAGCATGCCCCCAAACCATCCGGAATATACTCCACAGAGAGAATTTGAATATTATAATGGCTAGAAAAATGCATTTGCTTAACAAGATAAATAAAAAGGACTGCTTAAACTTCGCCAAACTACACAAATCAAACGATTTTTCTTTTTGGAGGGATGTGTTGTTCATAGACTAGAGAAAATTTAACATGTTTGGCTCTAATGGAAAACCATACTTATGGCGAAAGGCTAATGAGGAGCTCTAACCAAAACATATTAAATCTACTGTCAGCATGGTGATGGATCGGTGATGGTTTAAGGGTCTTTATTGGCAGCTATTCCAGGCATATTGGACCAAAAAAATGTATTTAGACATTTTAAAACTGGAATTACCATTATCAAAGCAAAAATGGAGTCTTTGCATAAATATGCATAAAGCTTACAATGTCAGGTCGTGGTTATTGTATAATTGTTCTCATGTAATGGACACACCTGCCCTGAGCTCTGACATCAACCCCATTGAGAGTCTTTGGAGCTACCTCGATAATAAAGCGAGACAACAGCAAATTTCCTCTAAATAGGAACTGAAGAGAGTTCTTACTGATGAATGGAAAAATATTAATCCCACCGTTTGCCGCAAATTAGTGAAAAGTATGCATAAGAGACCATAAATGCTTATTCAAGAAAAAAGAATCCATACAAAGTATTGATTTTTATGGTATTGTTACTTTTTGGCTTTTAAAGGATTTTGTTGTTAATTCTTATTTACAGTTATTTAAACAGTGTTATTTAAATGGTTTTACTTTTATTTTACATATGAATTGAATAAAGAATCACATAAGCTACAATCCTCCCAAACATACTTTTTATATAACTCTAACAGGTAGCCGAAATTAAGAGATATATAAACAATTTCCTAGTGTACGAGTTTGGCTTTGAGCCACTGTATGTTAATACTTAAAAATGAAACCACTAAACTTAAAGTTTTGATTTTTTGTTTGATTGAAATTATTATTACAATTTACACAAAATATTATTTTTATAGTGATGAAACCCTTTCATTGAGCTTTCTGTCACTTTGTTTGAACAGGTAGTCCATCTCCGTTTAAAATCTACCACACTTTTGGACACCTTTTCTGCCTTCTTCAATTCTCTTTTATCAAGAGCAGAATGCCAAATCAGTCTAAAAATATATGGACACATTACGAAGTCTTATAAAAGGAAGCATCCTCTTTTGTAAACATTCCTTGATGTAAATTTCGGTATTTACAGAGTCCTTTGTAACAAATGTTTGGCTTCTTTTCCAATAAATTTTTGGAAAAATTTTCTGCTTTTTGGTCCTAAACTTTTCTACAACATTCCCTCGAGCATCAGCAACATCAAAATATTGAGTCGGAAACTGTGAAAAATTTTCCATACGCACGTTTTGTCATCCATTATGCAGCAGCTATATTTTTTGTATAAAATTTCACTTCAATTTCCATGCTCTGTTTTAGGCCTCTTAATATATAGCACAGTTGCTGTCAGCAACTTTTTGAGCCTTGTATGTTTTTAAACCTGCATTGGCGTTAACTTTTCGTACCAAATAGTCCAAGTTCTGAGATAACTGCTTTCCTACCGGATGTGTTGGGACCATATTTGTACTACTGGAACAACAATACATCAAAATTGTGTAGTGGTTTAAAAGGCCTTTAAAATTCAAAGATATAAACTCTTCCACTCTCGGTAGGCTATCGACTTATTATGGGAAATTAAATGCAATGGATGTAATCCGTGAAGATGAATTCGTTGGCTCTATAAGTTAGGGCTAGCTAATTAATACAAACCACTAATCTATATAAATATATAAATGTCTTTGTAAGTTTGTTTGTTTATTTGTTTGTTTGTTTGTTTGTTTGTTTGAGCATCACGCCTAAACGGCTGAACCGATTTTATTGAAATTTGGAACGTAGATAGATCCTTACTTGGAAGCGTCAATAGGCTATACATTTTTTGGACCAGAAAGGGATAAAAAGGGTGAAAAACGGGGAAAATTGGTACCTTTAAACAATAATTACTAAACGGATGAACCGATTTTTACATCGACAGAGGTAGCGAAGCGCACCGGGTCAAGCTAGTTATGTATAAATATAGCTATGGATGCGATCCGAAGAGATACATTTTTTGGTTCTCGGTCGGCTAACTAGCTAATGAGCACAATCCGAGATTAATTATTCAGCTCTCTTTGGCTAACTACAACTTATTGGCTGTGATTAGCATATGAGTACAATCCGAGGAGATAATTGCTTCGGCTCTCTTTCGGTTAACTAGCTAATGAGCACAATCCGAGATAAATTATTCAGCTCTCTTCGGCTAACTACAACTTATTGGCAGTGACTGGGTAATGAGCACAATCCGAGATAAATTATTCAGCTCTCTTCGGCTAACTACAACTTATTGGCAGTGACTGGGTAATGAGCTCAATCCGAGATAAATTATGCAGCTCTCTTCGGTTAACTACAACTTATTGGCTGTGATTAGCTAATGAGTGCAATCAGAAGAGATAAATGATTCGGTTCTATGGATTTTAGCTACGGTATTACTACGAAGTAAGAATGTTAGCCTCGCCTCGTCCAAATTTCATGTCTCTAGTAGAAACTCTCTACCTACTGGCGTTTGGCCTGGGCAAGGTTGAATCCGTCAGTCACTCAGTAACATATCTATTGTATATGTATAAAAAATAGATGAGGGAGGAATAAATCTATGCTTTGTGTGTTTGAGAGTATTTGCCAAGAATTGTTTCATTAATTGGTTCTTTTTAGTTGGTTTTTTTTTTGGTGTTGCTGCTGCTTTCATTTTGAAATATTTATACTTTGTGGTTTTCAGGAGTTAATTTTTTTGTTTTGCGTTTTGTTGCCAAGGTGCTGTTTCAATATTGTGGTTTGACCTAAATTTTGTGTACCTTTTTTGTTTTGCTTTGTTTTTTGCCACGTTGTCGACGTGATTATGATTAATTTACTTATTTACACCTTTTGGTTTTGCAATCAACCTAAATTCATCCTTAGAATTTTCACTTTCTTGACAATGGCTGGCTTAATGAGAAAAACCTGATCGGTCAGGTCAGACTGTCACCAGGGATACAGCAACCAAATTAATTTATTGATTTTATTTATTGTCAGTGCTTTTTTTTAGCTTTGCTTTATGGTGTTTTTTAGTTTTGATACTAATGAGTACGAAGAAATCAAATTCTTTTTAATAAACTTAAAGAAAATGAATTTAATTTTTGTTTGAAAAAAAGACTTAATGTATTCAGTGTAGGTTGGAAGCATTTGCTTGGCTGCTCATAAAATACCACTTTAGCAGTCACAGTGTGTTCGGCTTCGCATTTTACATTCATAAAATCTCTAGGGTTAACATATGGCATGCAGGATTTCATTTCTTTTGCTTGCCCTATCTCTCTCTCACTCTGGCGTCCTCCACTTACCACAACTGAGCTATTTGGTACGTTTTTGGTTTTTACTCGTTTTATTTTTTTTTGTCCATTCAATACGTATTCTGTGCATCATGGTCAAGTAATAAAATGTTAAATTTTATATGATTTACCACCATAATGGCTGGAAATTGCAATACACTACCGTACTAGCCGTATATGGTATGTTGTTTTTTTTTGCCTGCACTTTTTATACCCTTCACCATGAGTGGCAAGAGTGTATTTAAGTTTGTCAATCCGTTTGCGACCCTATATATATTCTGGATCGTTGTGGAAAACGAAGTCGATATATCCTTGTCCGTATATCCATTTGTATGTTGAAATCAACTTTCCGTAGCCCCCAAATAACTTACATTTATGATTCATACATCAATATATCCACTATAGTCCCGGTTCTGTTGCTACTTAAAATTGAGAAAATCGGGCCACAAATGGATTTTTGTCTAATTTGTATGTATGTAAATAGACAGTATGGATATATATTGATAGATATTTAAAAGGTCTTTCCAAGGACGCCATATTCAACAATTTTTCACACTCATTAAATTTTTTTCAGCAAGATAACTTTTAAAAACTTTCTTTTACCAACATATGTTTTCAAACTTTATCTTTAAGTATACTTTGGTTTAGGGTATATAAGATTCGACACAGCCGAACATAGCTCTCTTACTTGTTTTTGTTTTGGTAACTACCATTATCATAAAGAAGTTATGGGAGGAAATCGTTTTTATTTCAAGACAATTCCATAGATAGAAGTACAATAAAAATCACAATATGATTTTTTTTTTTTTTTTTGAGGGAAGTTAAGATATGTTATGAATATTTGAAAAGGAGTTTATATGTTAAAAACTGCATGAAATTTTAGTGCATTTAAAGGGAATTCGAAAAGTACTTTAATGGTAGACAAAAAAATGAGATTAAAACAGTTGAGTGTCATGGAGAATATGACAGTGTGTCCATGAGCACAATGACATAAAGTCCCTGGTTTAATTGCACGCCAGGAGTCTTTAATTTACCAATGCTAGGTATCGATATTTAGCACAATTCGAAATCCCTACGTCTAACTGGCCTACCTAAATAAAAGCGTAAGGCGGAACGTTTCTTTACGCTTAGCTTTAACGCTGAAATGTCATACCTAAATAAAAGCGCCAACGCTACGTCAAACAATAAAAACAAGGCTATCAAAAAAATTAATATAACAACCCGTATTATTTAAACAATAAAGTACATTGCAGTATTGGTGTTTCTGATTTTTGTTTCGTGATTTGTAAACTACAATTTTATCAAAGAAACTAAATATTAAAGTTTAAAAAATGTGTTTCTTGCATATTTGTTTCTCCTTTTGTATGTATGTGTTTACATTTGTTGTGTTTTGCAACTAACTTCACTATTAAACGCGCTGTCAAATTCGGATTTTCCAATTGCAAAGCGTTGCCGTCGCGTTATTTCGGTATGCTTCATACAAATTGTATGGGCATGAGAATTTTTGACAAGTAAAAAACGCCTTACGCTCCAATTTAGGTATGCGTGTAAGGCAGTCTAGGTAAGACCTGTTTTGTGATATTTTCCGTGTTTATGTTATGATGTTTTGCAACAGTTCATTTTTGACATAACGTCCATGAAAACCTTTCAAAATATTGTAATTTTCTCCTTAATTTAATGTGTCTTAATGTTCGCGTTATGACATTTTGTAAACAGGCATAAAGTCAATGAACACTATGAACACTTTGGGTTCAAACATAACGTCCATGGACGTAATGACATAACTTATTCTGAAATGCCGACTTGAAAGTATTTTAAAATCTATGAAGAACACATTTCTTATTAACAAAAATAGTTGAACAAATCTTGGTACCAGTTAAGGTATTCAAAAAAAGGTAACTTTTGATTTTAATATGATGGTACTAGGTTAGGTTAGGTTCCATGGGCAGCCACTCCTCAAGCAGGTTCCATTCAAATCTAATCCCATTGTGATACCCAACGGGTAGTCATCAGGGTATTTACAGTACTTCCGTTGACTCCAAATTAAACCAACCAGATTCCTGGGTGAAAGAATAGATTCAGCCTTGATAGCTCGTCTAAACACGATAGGAATGGAAATCCGAGGATGCGTTCCCTCAGGTTTGTCAGAGCTGGATATTGGCAGAAAAGGTGCTGTGTATCACCTCTTTCTCTTCATTATGGCAGCTTCTACAGTAGTAATTTGCACTGTAGGCCCATTTTTCTAGCATGTGTCCCGTATAAACAGTGTCCTGTAATAAAGATAAAATTAGCCTTATTTGCTCACGACGGTACTTTATAAGTAGATTCGTCCTGCTGGCATCATATACGGGTCAAGTCGACCTCGCTGTACCACAGGAAGGTTCATTAGTCCACCTGTTTTGTGCAGTCTCATATACTGCAAGATGGCTGCTGAACAGTCATCTTGCATTTAACAAGGGAAATACCAGAAAAGGTATTTCAGGTACATCATCGCAACCCTTTTGGCCAGATCATCTGCTATACAATTACTCTCATTTCGATCGTGTCCAGGGACCCATATAAGCGTTATCCTAGAATGTATCGCTATGTCATTAAGGGATACCCGGCGGATCTAGCGGATCTCAACATAAATAAGTCTCCTGGGCCTGATGGTATACCAGCGCTGGTCTTGAAACAGTGTTCTTCGACGCTAGCTTGTCCATTAGCTAACCTTTTCAGCACTTTATACCGTGCCGGCAAATTTCCTGTATGTTGGAAGGTTGCTAATGTAACGCCAATTCCAAAAAAGGGAGAGGCTAACAACCCTGATAATTATCGCCCAATAGCAATCTGTTCTGCACTTTCCAAAGTTATGGAGAGTATGGTTAACTACCATCTTGTGAAATATTTAGAGTCCAACAATTTACTCAGCGACCGGCAGTATGGCTTTCGTAGAGGACGCTCTACGGGGGACTTGCTAGCCTTCTTATCGGAAAAATGGTGTCGTTCAATACACCGTTTTGGCGAAAGTAAAGTGGTGGCTCTAGATATTTCTAAAGCGTTTGATAGAGTATGGCATGGTGCGCTTTTAGCAAAACTTATTGCTTTTGGTGTCGATAATAACTTCTCTCGATTTATATCGAGCTTTCTCAGAGATCGCACTATACGAGTTGTTATAGATGGAATCTCATCAAACGAGTTCAAGATCAATTCAGGGGTACCGCAAGGCTCCGTCCTTTCTCCTACTCTATTTCTTATCTTTATAAACGACCTTCTACGTCAAACTTCCAACCCTATCTACTTTTTTGCAGATGACAGCAACATTTGCCATTCATATGCATTCAATTATAGACCAAGCCTGTCGGAGATTGGGGCAATGAGGCAAAACATGAATGATACGCTTAACCAAGATCTTGTGACAATCTCTGAATGGGGTTGTGCGAATAGAGTCTATTTCAATGCACGCAAGACTCAGTGTTGTATGTTAACACACAAACGCACAACAGATCATGTTGCTTCATCTGTTTTTATGGGTGGTGTAAATATTAAGGAATCAGAAGCTCTTGATGTTCTAAGCATGAGTATTCAGTGCGATGTCCGCTGGACAAAACACATTTTTCGAGTGTCGAAAGAAGCATTCAAGTGCCTTGGTTTTCTAAAACGGTGTAAGACATACTTCACTCCATCTGATCTCCTTACTATTTACACCACTTATATCCGACCGAAAATGTAATACAACTCTCATGTGTGGGCCGGTGCTTCAAAGTCTACTTTGGAGTTACTCGACCGCGTTTAGGAGAGGGCGAAGATGCTTATCGGTGACAGTAGGGTATCCAGCTCTACCCAGCAAAAATTATTCTTGATTTGGAAGCAATAAAAATTACTACTGCATCTTTAACAGCTTCCTTTATTGCTTCTTCAATTATTGCCTTACGATACTGATTTTTGGAAGGCATACATTCAGCAAATATTGTATGTGGTGCAGAAATTAGAAAAAGGCAGCACTATTTGTCAGGCAATTACTACTTTTATTGCTGGATTTTTTACAAAATCAGCCTAAAGTATGCACATCGGACGCATGATATTATCAATTCTTCCATGTACTCGTAAATGCACATTCGGGATTTCTTAAGCAGAGCTTCTACGAGAGGAATCCCATACAAAAATCATGTAATCTTTCATAACAAGTGGAAGCAGTAGCAACTGCTCTCTGCCTTACATTTCTGCTTCGGAGGAAGCACCATTTTTTGCTGGGTATTGACTCACTGGAACATCGTCGCAATATGGGTTGTGTTTCACTGTTCTACCGATACTACAATGGTATGTGTTCTGCTGAAATTAGGGAACTTGTTCCCGAAACCTGTAGTTTTTACGCAACACACGTTCTTCGGCAAGGGCTCATCAATTTGTTGTCGACTGGACAGTGGATCGCACAACACATTACAAATTCGTTCTTTAGCCGTACTGTCCGTATGTGGAATTAGCTTCCTCCTGAAGTCTTTCCTGTCACTTTCAATGTAGGAAAATTCAAATCAAATGTCCACAAACACTACTCTCTCTATCCTCCCTCCCATAACCTATTTTCCTAGTTCCAACACAATGCTTTGCATGAGTAGGGGTCATCCCCTGAGTGCTGGTCAAAGAAAAAAAAAAAAAAAAAGTTTGCAATATGTTTTACAAAATGTCGGTAAATTATTTCAACTGCTCTACCCTCCACCACCGAAAGTGTTGAATTAGGGTATATATAAGTTTGTCATTCCGTGTGTAATATTGAGAAATACTCATCAGAGACCCAAAAAAGTATATATATTATTGATCCTTATGATATGCTAAGTCGATTGAGCTATGTCCTTCAGTCTGTGTAAAACACTCTCACGTCCAAACAAAATAAGTGAAATTATATTTTGTTCTCCTCTTCAGAAAATCAGTAAGTACACATTAATCTCTTAAAAATACCGTTATCTGGTAAAAATGTTACGTTAATAATTCCCATATATATTGTTACATTTTCCACCTTTTAAAACGATGATTTATTTCCTTTAGAAAGATTGAGAAACATGATGAATTCAAATACAATTTCGTAACAATATGAAAATTTTATGAATTTTTTAGTACCAAAAAAAAGTACATTTTTAAAAAACATGAAATTATACCAAAAATCTATTTTTTAAGAGAAATTGTTTTAAAACTAAACATTTTTAGGAAGTTTTCAGTAAACTAACTAGCACTAAATTAAGTACCCATAAAGTACTTTTTTAAAAATTTTAATTTTTCGCCAAAAAATAGCCTTTTCCAATATGAATTTGTTATATCCTTTAACATTTTTAAAATACATTTTTTTACTTATTTGTGTTTTATCAACCTTTTTGCTTTAAAAAGCAAATCACTTTATTTTGTTGATATTTAATGCAAGTTTTATGTGTATGTTTCCCATTCATTCAGTTTTATCCTCAATTAAAATCTCTGGTGTATTAGAGAAAACAGCATCATTTATAAGCATCAATATTAGAATTCACTGAACCTTTTTTCCTAGCTGTTGTTGTTAGTTCACAACAACAAGAGGCAACCAACCATCAAAAACTGTATAAAACTCCCAAGCGACAATTCACATTTTTCGGACAATTCATTTTCGTATTAATATGTTGTTATTTGAAAGTAATAGAAGATGGTTGGTACGTACATATTTACCCTTTTTTATAGACATTTTGAAGGGTGGTACTGGTACTTGATTACTGGTATGTTATAATAGTGTAGTTGTTGGGAGAGTATGTATGTGAAAGCAACGTAACCCAGTGAAATGTTTTGAATACTAAAAAAAAAAATTTTAATATTTTAATGGATGTTGGAAGTTTGGCAAGAAAGGCTTTAGAAGCTTAAAAATTGGAATGATAGTTTACAATATTTTGCTTTTGTTTGTGGTCAACTGTTTGCTGGGTTGCCTCATAGTTGTATTATTTAAATAAAATGAACCCAAAAATATAAATTTATTGTATATCATTCTACCAGCCATAAGTCTGCAAGTATATTTTCCATAACATATACAACATTTTTGTTTGTTTTTTTTGCTCCAGCAAAAACTAACAATGGCCCTGACTCATATAAATTTTGAAAATTTCCCTTTAGATGTTGTTATTTTAGGTGTTGTAGTAGTTGTTGCCAAATCCAATTTACCCACTAAGTCGGCATTTTTGGGGGTTTATTGATTTTCAATTTGCTCCGTACAACAAAACCAAAATACTCTTGCTCAATATGTGTTAGTGTACACATATGTATAACTGCCCAACAGTTGTTGGTAACTGTACCAAACTAGTGATTTTACTTATCATTTAGGTAGACATCCTGTTGGAGTATGCAAAATCATTAGGAGCTACTCAAGCAGCAGTTTCAAAATGTTTGGGAGCAGCAGGATTCAGCCAAAAGCAAGGAAATTGGGTACCATACGAATTGATACCGAGAGACCTTGAAAGACTATTTTATAGGTTCGAAATGCTACTTGAACTCTATAAAAGAAAATAATTTTTGCACAGAATTATTACTTGCGATCAAAACTGTTTGCTAAACTGCTGGGTCTGTATTCGATTGAACTTATGTCAGTGTAGTGGTAATATTTTCTGAATGAAATGACAAGTTTTCCATACTCTTTACCGAATTTTTGTTGTAAATAAATGCTGCTTGACTGTTGACTGCAATATATGAAGTCAAAAGTTATGCTGGCTGGTATGCCAATGGGAATTCCATACAACGACCTCGTGGTAGTCGTCAGCAGCAGCAGCATCATCATCATGGACGACCACATCAACCAAATAGACAGACCATTGTCAGCCAGCAATAAAGGATCGTGGCTGTTGTTTGAAAATATAAAAAAAAAATAAATTTTGAGTTGAAACACATACAAACACTCTTTAAAGCAGCTGCTTTAATGTTCTTATGTATGTACTTTTATTCATTCATGTTCATTCACTCATTCGGGGCTTGACTTAAATGTCAGCTAGTCAGCCAACCAACCGACCAGCCTGTCATTTATTCATTCATTCACTCACTTGTTCTTACGTTCGTTCGTTCAGCCAAACTTCCCTGCCATTGAATTTTATTTATTTTATTTTTGTTAATATTAAAAAAAAAAAAATATATATATATATGAAAAAAAGGACCAGTACTTTCGTAATTTATGTCCACTTTAATTGTTTACAAGAATTTTGTTGTGCATTATATAAAAATTTAATAATCATTGTGATTTGTCTTTTATTGTTTGCTGCGAACCCGACTCCCCGTGTAAGGAATATAAAAAGGAATTTAAATGAAAGTTTTAGGACAAAAGCCTTTTGTAAACAAGGATATGAAAATATTATATAAGCAGGGAAATTAGAAAAAAACAAAAATATTACCACCAAAATTACAGCCATTGATCTTAAGTCCAGCTATTAAGAGATATATCAACAGAAATTGCGAAATGTGAATAGAAATTCAAAGTTATTACGAAAAATATATTTTTTTGGCCATTAAATCCCTTAAAACAAAATTAGTACCTTTTTGGTACCTAAATTAGTACCAGCTTTTTTATAATTTTTTACAGAACTTTAGATTTATTGTTGAAAACTATAAATTTAATCCAAAAAGTACTTTCAAAGTACAATAGTTCTAAAAAAAACATTTAAATTTAAGCTCAAAATCTCTTTTATAGAAATAGTACTTTTTGGTTATTGAATTAAGTACCAAGAATATTTTGTAATTTTTAAAGAAATTTCCATTTTTTCATTATAAAAAATCTTTTAAAAGCATCTGTCTGTCCATGTGTCTCTAAATTAAAATATCAAAAATTTTTATAACAAACGGGGTTTCCGGTGCCCCTTGGTACTTTTAACAATTTCAAAAAATTATGGAAAATTTTAGAAATTCTTAATTATTACCAAATTTTCATAAAAAATTTAATTTTTGTTTTAAAATTAATATTATTGTAAAAAGTACTTTTTTGGTACTTTTAGCAATTTACTAAAATTTATTTAAATTCCAAATTTTTACCAATTTTTTACAGGAAATTATATTTCATAATTAAAATTTATTTTTTTCCAAAAGTATTTTAGTAATATTAACGAAAAAATTTAAAAAATCTTAATTTTTATAGGAAATATTTGGTTATTCAAAAAGTACGTTTTGGTACTTTGACAAAGTTAAGAAAATTTATGAATATTTTTTAGAAATTCTGAAAATTTTACCCAGTTATATAAGAAACGAGGTTTTTGTTTTTCCATAAAGTACTTTCTTGGTACTTTTAGCAAACTTCAAAAATTTATGGAAAATTTACAAAAATCATAATTTTTAACAGATTTTTGTGGGAATCGGATTTATTTTACCAAGATTTTATGGGAAATGAAATTTTTGGTTTAAAATTGTATTTTACCAAAAGTACTTTTTGTATACATCGACATTTTTATAGAAAATTTTCTAAAATTTTAATTTTTACAACGTTTTTATAGGAAACGAGATTATTTGTTAAAAATACATATTTATATAAAATTACTTTTTTGGTACTTTGAATTAACTTCAAAATATTATGGGAATTTTTTTTTGTAGCAATTTATAACAGAAATGTACTTAAATTCTAAATTTTTACCCAATTTTTATGATAAATGAGATTTTATGTATAAAATTATAGATTTTCTCAAAAATACTTTCATGGTACTTTTTTAAATTTTCGAAACATTATGGAAAAATTACTGAAATTTTAAATTTTTATCTAAAATCTTATAAATTTAGAAATTTTTACTATGTTTTTATCAGAAACAAGATGTTTAGCTTAAAAATTATATTTTTCTCAAAAGTACTTTTTTTGGTACTTTTTGAAAATTTTCAAAAATTTACGAAAAATTCTTATTTTTATAAATGAGAATTCAATTTTAAAATTAATGTTTTTCCCGAAAGTTCTTTTTTGGTACTTTTTGCAATTTTCGAAAATTTATAGAAAATTGGCTAAACTTTTATGTTTTTTTTGCCAACAGGCTACTACTAAAGGGTTTTCCAACAAGAGGTGTTTTTTTGGCATTCAAAGAAAAATGAAATTTTTTGAGATAAATGATCAGAAGTTTATTTCATGATAAAGAGAAAGGTATGCCATTTATAATGAAAAAAAAAACATCAGCCAAATGGCCACCACGACCACAATTACAGGACCATATCCTTTTCATGAAATTTGCCATATCCAAATCGCAAAGTGGCTGCCCTATGTCCTCGACAGCCTTACGTATTCTATCTTGGAGGTCTTGAGTGGACGTTGGGCTCTTGGCGTAGATCTTATCTTTCACGTGGCCTCAAAGGAGGAAGTCGCAAGATGTTAAGTTACAAGATTTCGGTGGCCAATTGTGATCACCTCTTCGAGAGATAACACGGTCCGGAAACATTTCCCGTAAAAGAGCAATGGTTTCGTTGCTTGTGTGGCACGTAGAGCCGTCTTGTTGAAAGCAAACGATCTCCAGATCAATATCATCCAACTCCGACCATAAGATACGGTGTAATGACGTTTGTGGGATGCCCAATTCCAAAGAACAACGAGGAATGAACAAATCTGGGTTTTCTTCAACACTTTGGGCTACAGCAGCAATATTATCAGTTGTTCTTGAGCGAAGTGCGCGGGTTTTATTCTTCCCATCACTAACTTATCTCAACAGCTAGAAATTTTTCACCAATTTCTGTATTGCGGTCCGACAAGCTGCTTCACGATGACCCAAAAATGCTTTAGTTTTGCGAACTGGGACTGCAAGATTTTCACCACTTTGTAGTGAATTTTAATAATTTGATTGCGTTGTTGATATGGGAAATGATATTCTATGTTTAAAATTAACCTTTTTCGCAAAAATATTTATAGAAAATATTCTTAGATTCCCCATTTCATTTAAGAAACACAATTTTTGGATTAAAATTTTTCTTTTTTCAGAAAGTACTTTTTTTTGTACTTTTAGGAATTATCGAAAATTTACTCAAATTTTTATCTAAATTTTATAAATATTCACCAAAATGTATAAACAATAAGTTTTTGATCAAAAGTACTTTTTGGTACATTTTGGAAATTTATTGAAAATTAAGCAAATTCTTATAGGAAATGAAATTTTATGTTTAAAATTAGTATTTTTCACAAAAGTATTTATTGACAATTTACTTGGATTCCGAATGTTAACATAGTTTATACTTATGTATAAGAAACATAATTTTTGATTTAAAATTAAGCTTTTTTTCAAAAAGTACTTTTTGGGTACTTTTTGGATTTTCCGAAAATCTATTAAAATTTTAATTTTTTATTTAAAAGCTACTATAAAAATAAATTTTAACCAAATTTTTATAAGCAATGAGATTTTTTCCAAAAGTACTTTTTTGGTACTTTTTAAAATTTTCAAAAATTTATTAAAAATTTACTTAAATTTCAAATCTTAATCAAGTATTTATAAGAAATGTGATTTTATGTTTAAAATTAGTCGTTTTCCCAAAAGTACTTGTTTGAGGAAAAAAACTAATTTTTAGAAAGAAAAGAAAATTAAAATGACATGAACGGACATGCTTTAATCGAACAACATATCGTTCTGAGTCTATAAGGATGTGAAAAATTATCTTTTTACGTAAAATACCTTTTGAATATAAAATAGTCTGAAAAAATATGATCGAATCAACTATTCCTTCTCTCTTGCCTCTCATATAGTTTGTCGTATTATAATATTAGAATCAACTCTTAAGTTATACTCACAATTTAAAGTAAATTTCACAATTCGTACATACCTGCAAAGAAAAAGAAAATTGCTTTAAGTAAAATCAATCAAAGATATTATTTTTTAAATAAGTAGCTTATAATATTCATTAGTAAAAGTTTAAAAATCAATATTTTTAAAGAACTCCTCAATTTGAACCTTCACTCTTAAACCCTTTAACAATTCATTCATTCAATTTTACCTGATTTTTTTTCTACCATCATGTGTTAATTTTACTTATTAGAAATTCTCCTATAAAATTTATGAAAGCCAAACATTGACTCATCTCACTGTCTAGCCTAGCTTTAAACTTTTGCTTTCTTTTTGCAGTTGTTTTTTTTTTTTTTGTTGTTCTACCCCATTGTAAACGTGTACGATAATTGCTGCGTGTGATGGTAAAGGACGGTGACGATGAGGACAATGTCCCAGACATGTTGTTATAATACCATAGATATTTATACATGAACAAAAAATATGAAATTACTATGATGCAGCGAAAATTTTAATGTTGAATTTTTAATACATGTTTTTTTTTTCCGCATTTTTTTTCTATATTTTGCCCATCTAGTGGTAAAGCGGCTTTCAATGCCATATATGTTTTTAGCATAAATGTAAACGTTTGAAAATCCAATGACGGGCAGACTAGAAAATATGAATAGAGGTTTTATGAATTTTTTCTTTTTGATACCTTTTAGCAAGGGTATATCAGTTTGTCATTTCGTTTGTTAATTCCACATTTTCATTTACGAGCCCGTAAAGAATTTATACTAGATCGTTATACATAGTGGAGTCGATATAGCCATTTCCGCCTATATGTTGAAATCAATTTTGCGTATTCCCCAAATAACTTATATAAATGATTCATATTTCAATATATCCGCTATATATCAGTGAGTCAAAGTCGGGAAAATATTTTTGTATCCGAGTTTTTTTTCATAAAATTTTTTTTTAAACCAAAAAATATTTTCAATCTTTTGTGAAGGGTATAAAAGATTCGGCACCGGCGACTAGAGCTCTCTTACTTGTTTAATAGACATTTCATTATACTAAATATTTATGGGACAAAGAAATGAAAATAATGAAAGGGTGGCTGAAAAATTTATGTTTAGATGACATTGAGAAATTCTTGTTGGTTAAATTTTTGTGGGATTTTTGTTTTTTTCGATTTTTTAGCAAAAGGCAAATAAATCCTTTATTAAATAGCAAAGTCATGTGTTTATGATAAAGTGTTGAAATCAAAAAAAGAAAAGAGAAAAATCTCAGACATATGCATGTTTGTATCAAAAAACTATGTTTAACAATAGTTTAGTTTTTCTTCCCCCTGGCATAATTCAAAACTTACACCATTGACAGCAATTAATAAAATCATTGAAGCTTAGAGGGAGTAGCTGTAGTGAAAAAAAATATCAACAATTAGTATTTGTTTGCTTATCAGAAGCATCATCATCATCATCATCATCATCATTGTAGTCGTCATCAGCCTTATCAAAAGCACCAGCAATAATATCCTCGTCAGCATTATAATCACCACTATCAAAGTTGTAAATACCAGCAAAATATCAAAATCATCATCACCATTTGCCGCCATCGTGTAACTAACTGTTGTCATTGCCATCATTGTTTTGCAGCGCGTCATCATTTATTAAAGTTCTCAATAGAGTCATATACTCGTCCACATCTCTAATGTGAAACAATGTGATTGTATTGATAATGCATGGAAAATTGTTGGAGATTTGTTTGTTATTTGTATGAACTGAACCATGTATCCAGGCGTTTGGATAACAGCAGAGTTTTAAATGGATTAAAATATCAAAGGGAAATTGATGGACACATTTTGTTAAATGATAGAAATCTAGCTAGCCAATATTTCTTAAAGACTTTTCGTCATTCTAAGATTTATGTGAATGATATTTCTTTATAAGGAGTGTCATAAAGACTAGACTCTATCAGGAGTTAAGGATTCGAAGTAGTTTCAAATCACGCTTTTTAGTGTTCTAATATACCAAATGGGGCGCATGTAGACCGTCAGCCTCAAGGGTTTGTCTGGTACTCTGTTTTTGTCTCCAACGTCTCCTTATACAGGCTCATGAGCCTTCGGATCAGGTCCTTCTCACAGGTGGTTGTAAGAGTAATACTCCGAGCTAAACCCTATTAATGTTAAATGTTCTAAGCTTTAATGTCGTACAAGTTGTTGTCAGAGTCATAGTTTAAGTTCCGTTGGTCCTGTCTATTTCAAAATCTGAAATTCAAAACCACAGTGGGATTATTCACTACCAAACCCAAAGAGAGTATCCGTCTGGTCAATCGAGATTATTCAGACCTGAGGCTTCATGGGTAATAAAATACACTGTTGCTTCTCTGGAATCAGACGTACACTAGTATGTGGCGCAATATGATTCAGACTCATTCTAGATTTAGCAAAACAGAACTAGATAACACTTGAGGACACAAGGTGTCCTGGTGCTACTTCTTTGGACTCAATTTATGAGTGACACATCTTTGAGGCAGTCTATAACATGAACTAAGATCTTACATGACTTTGGAAGATCTGGGCAGTTGGTTGGTTATAGTACCCATTTATCTTCTTCAGCTTTTAGACAACTTCAATAACTATTTAGTGAGCATCCCATATGTTCTGACATTTGTCCCATCACACAGTGTCTGGTTGAGTTTGAAACTAGAGTTCATGCAGACCTGAGCTACGTATCAGAGAGGACCATGAGATCGTAGTCCATCTTAGTTCCATTTCTTCCAAGGAACATAAATCGATCACAATCATCACTTGGATTTCCTCAAGTCCTAGAACCCAAGTTAACTCGTTTGGATCAGAGGATGAATAGGAAGATATTTTGACTTTATTCCATTAAAATTGAGAGCCTTGGTTGATACAAAACTGTCCACGTACATAATAGTAGTCAATGTCTCGATGTTCTCATGTCTTGAAACAAATATCAACTCGACAAGGTGTTGTCTAAGCTGAACCAGATAACAAATGCAATTGGAAAGATATTTCAACCTTATTACGTTGTAGTTGAGAGCCTTGATTTATACAAGTTCACGTACATAACAATGGTTGACACCTTAAATTCATCTGTCGGTTGTGCCGAAAGTTGAATGGGACACCTGGGCTCCTTGCCAGAGAGCGCCATGAAGTCGTAGACCATCTTAGTTCCATGTCATCAATCGAAAATTAATCGATCAAATTCTGGGCCAGAGAATAAATGCAATTGGGAAGATATTTGGACTTTATTACTTAGAAATTGAGAGCCTTGATTGATACAAGACTGTCCATGTATAAACCAATAGTCGACATCTCATATTAACTCGACAAGGTGTTGTCTAAGCTGAACCAAAGAATGAATGCAATCGAAAAGACATTTTGACCTTATTACGTTGTAGTGAATGCCTTGATTTAGGCAAGATCACGTAGATACCAACTCCAAGATGTCACGGATTCATACCGATGACTTACATTTCCTTCGTAAAACTTTTAATTTATGTTATTTACTGGTACATTAATCGTGTGTTCGTTACTTATTTGCTAACCAGTACAAATTGGTATCATAGCTCTAGTCAAGGATTGTAAGTCTAACCATTCAATGCTTTCTGAGTTTCATTCGAATAAATTTCGTCTGGAGTGGAGAAAAGGTTGATACTTTCAGGAAATATGGATTTGGAAAAGCCTTTATGAACATTCGATGGTGGATCTTAGATATTTTGTATTGCCTGGAAAGGAATCTTTTGAATCTGATACAACATGTTACCTATTGTCATCGTCAATAAAATTGTGTTCAAAACAAAGTCACTCATTGTTGTTAAAATTACGTGGAAAAGGCTCAATTTCCCTATTGATCTGGGAAACTTAAGTCGCGGATATCAATGTTTTCTGAGGTCTTTAGTTCATTCTAATTATCAAAGACTTTTTTCCCTATAATTCATTGTATTGCTGAATGTAATAAGTATGCAACTAATTTAAAGTTAGACGACTTTAATATTGAGCTAAATTATCAATATGCAGAACATACAATGTATGGATGGGATGTTTTCGAATCTAATGAAACTAATCAATGATTATTCGTACTCATTGCTGCCAAATATATTTGGAAAACCCTCCATATTCCTATATATTATGGAAAATTTATGGATGTCAATGTTTTCTGAGCTATTTCTTGAGGTTTTTGACAAATAATCACTATAGACGAATACAATATACAACTGTATTGCAGTTAGACGATTTTGATATTGAACATTCAGGTGGATCTTTATAGAATCTACACATATCTATATGCATTGATGACATTTGTTCCAATGCAGTAATTCAATGATTTTGCATGCTCTTCAACAAAGGCTCTTTCATTAAGCGCTTACTATCGTCAAATTTAAATAAAACAAAGTGTGTGTAAGATATCATTGAAATTTTGTATACGTTTGAAAGGCTAATCGATGTCATTATGTATGGAATATAACATAATATAAATAACCGCCACAGCTTCGCTGGGTGGAGCTCATCCTAAATGTCCAATTTTCCATGAATCTGGAGTATAAAACAGACTGAATTTGACTGATGGCATGGGTTATGTTGGGTTTTAGGGCTGCTGTGGTTTATGACATAGACCAGCGACTTAAGAAAACCCCACAAGAAAAAGCCTAACCTTGTAAAATCGTAAGGTCTCTCTGGCCAGTTTACATCACCTCCACGTGAGATGACTATGCTCTCAAATCGCCCATGCAAAATATCCAATGTGGCAATGTGTTGAAACCACATGTCGTTGGTGTTCATATAATCCAACTATGGCCAAAATTCGTCAGTAATTATCGACCTATAGCACTCGCCGCTGATGTTGTTGGCATGGCTAATGTCGTTCCCAAGGAAATATGAATCGATGTCGTCGCCATCCCAAAATCCACACCAAATGGTAACTTTTTCGGGATGCAGTGGACGCTCTTGGAACTTATGTGGATTAGTATCGTCCCATATTATTTATCAAGAAACGGGCTTCACCGTAACTTATCATTAATACCGAACGTTGCCCGAACAGAAGGTTCATAACTAAAGCAATTTTATCATTTGCATGTGTTTTTAAACGCTTTATCCGTCCATGGTGATTTGGCAAAACAAACAGTCAATTCGAAAGATATAGCTTTAAAAATAGGGTCGCTATCAACTCTGAAAGTTCAGATGACCCTATTCTATAAATAATGCAGAAACCGATGTTCAAAAAGTCTCTTTTAGCCGTTGCTAAAGATACAACAAGGTACTGGAGAGATATTGTGATGACCAACAGGTATAAATATTGCTAATTAGCTTATTAACGGAAACCAAATAAGCTGAGTAATGCACAGACTGATATTTCATTACTAAATTCAGATTGTCCTCTAGAATGCACATACTTTTCCTTGCCAGAGATGGCCTCAGCATTTTTGATATTATACAGTTGGTAAACATAGATCACCTTAGTTCCGTTTCTTCCATATCCCATTTATCGATCATGTTCGACATTGCAACAAAACATTTGCTGCTAAGCGCAACAGATTCTTCAATGAACGGCACATTTATTGCACATTCGTCAGCATTTTCATTCCAATGGATGACTTCATGTCTCGACATGGGCATCGTAGCTCAATATGGTTTAGGGATTGTATACAAACCATCTATATGTTGAAACTGGGGCCTTCAACAGCTTTAAGATTATATTCTTAGATGTCAATGGTAGACGGCTATGGATTAAATTTCTGTATAATTTCAAAGAACGACCACTCTTCTAGTTTCGGGACCTTTTATATTCATCATGGTGTATACCGAAGCTGTGCAAGACTAATGGTATCAATGGGCGACGACTTTAAGTAGCGGTGGACAGAATGTTAATAAAGTATTCTTGCTAGTGTAAAAGGCTTTCCGAATGAATCTCTCTGCATTATGTTTCCGATTCTCAGTATTACGAGAGCAAAAATATTAGAAAATTAATACGTCCAATGATAGTTCAGTGAGTTTAGTTATCGTTGTAGGAGTTTTGCCTTTTATGAGGAGCACGGTGTCATATGCATACACCACTTCCTTACGGCCTTCCTAACTAAACATGAACTGGAATCTATTAACTTCAAGATTCCGCAAGAGTGGCTAACACTACCTTTCAGGGTGACTCTTGACGGAATCTTCCTTCCACTACCCAAAACTAAACTTAAATTGATGGTCTTGCCATTGAGCACGTTCCCCATCCAGTTCGTTATTAGTTAATCCCCCACTAAACCGCTTAGGTCTTCGAGATTTAATGATGTATTCACTTTGCTGAAGGCACTTTCTATATGAAAATATGATGCTATAACACATTTTGAATCATATTTAAGGGAAACAGATGGAAACTAAAAATCTCTAATAAGAAATAATAAACGGTTTTTGATATTTTCATATATCTTAAGACAACACTCCTTTCACTGCCTGCAATTTGGACTAACTACATGAATGATTCTTTCAATTCATTCATACATTCACATGCGTATGTATCATTAAATCTATTTCTGGTGTTGTTCACTCCTACAAGTTATGAATTGTGCATTTTATCCGGTAATAAAGCAACGACAACACAAAAACATACAAGATGGACAAAAACACTTCACTACATGTTGCAAGTAGCAGTAGCATACGGAACTGTAGCAGGGCAAAAAAAAAGAAAAAAAAAGAAAAACAACTGAAATACATATTGATAATAATTGTTGAGATTTGCTGTTATCTTTAGTCATTTTTATCTGTTTTTTCTTGCTTGTTCTCTGTGCTGTCATTTTTTATTTTTGCAAAATCAACAAAACATGTTGATACTACAAAGAATAAACATCAGCAAAAATATTATTTGCTGATAAACATGACATGGAATCTGCATACTAGGAGATACTAGGAGAGAGATGTTGCAAATTTGCAACATGTTCGCATGAGGATGTAAATAAAAGAATATGAAACAGCAAACTGAATGTTGTTTAAAGTTGGATAAACTTAGGCAAATTAAATTCTATTTTTTATTAAAAAATTGCATTGTGTTAGTTTTACAATCTTTTTTTTTTTGCATTTCATCATAATAAAATGCCTTTTAAATTAATTATTTGTTAGGGTTCTGGCCATTATTTACTGTTTTAAGTAATTTTTCATTAGAGGTTTTCTCACACACACACAGCAAACAAAATGGACTCATAAAAATAAAAAATGGCCTGCAATGTCAGGACAAAGAAAAAAAAAAAACAGAATAAATATCCTTCCAAAATGACATACGCAATATTTTGCTGTTTGTCAGTTTATGCCTGTGAAATAAAATATATTTTTCACTAAAAGTCGACACACAATTTTTTACTCTTCACACATACCAACACAATCGAATGCATACCCTCATATACTTACATACACTAACTCATTTATTTATGCACTAAAAAGTTTTTTTTTTTTTTGTTTTTTAAAGTGGACACATTCACATAAGCCCACAAATTCACATTTACACAAATATCAAAAAGGGAATGCAACCGAAAAGTATACTTCAAAGTGAAGTTAAGTGCGGTCTGGTTGAAGTCATTTCGATGCCCAGGACACAAAAATTGCATAAAGTTGATGTATAAAGCCTATACAGTTATATATTTTATACATCTACGAAAATATAAACAAAAATTTTACAATATTTAAAATAAACTCCATACGCACAAACACATACAAAAGCAATGCAGGTGTTACAGTCAGAGAAAATACAGATTCCACAATGTTCTCCCAAGCTTAGTTGAGCATTCTAGAATTGAACTAGAACTAAATTAGAACTGAACTAGAACTGAACTAGAACTGAACTAGAACTGAACTAGAACTGAACTAGAACTGAACTAGAACTGAACTAGAACTGAACTAGAACTGAACTAGAACTGAACTAGAACTGAACTAGAACTGAACTAGAACTGAACTAGAACTGAACTAGAACTGAACTAGAACTGAACTAGAACTGAACTAGAACTGAACTAGAACTGAACTAGAACTGAACTAGAACTGAACTAGAACTGAACTAGAACTGAACTAGAACTGAACTAGAACTGAACTAGAACTGAACTAGAACTGAACTAGAACTGAACTAGAACTGAACTAGAACTGAACTAGAACTGAACTAGAACTGAACTAGAACTGAACTAGAACTGAACTAGAACTGAACTAGAACTGAACTAGAACTGAACTAGAACTGAACTAGAACTGAACTAGAACTGAACTAGAACTGAACTAGAACTGAACTAGAACTGAACTAGAACTGAACTAGAACTGAACTAGAACTGAACTAGAACTGAACTAGAACTGAACTAGAACTGAACTAGAACTGAACTAGAACTGAACTAGAACTGAACTAGAACTGAACTAGAACTGAACTAGAACTGAACTAGAACTGAACTAGAACTGAACTAGAACTGAACTAGAACTGAACTAGAACTGAACTAGAACTGAACTAGAACTGAACTAGAACTGAACTAGAACTGAACTAGAACTGAACTTGAACTGAACTTGAACTGAACTTGAACTGAACTTGAACTGAACTAGAACTGAACTAGAACTGAACTAGAACTGAACTAGAACTAGAACTGAACTTGAACTGAACTAGAACTGAACTAGAACTGAACTAGAACTGAACTAGAACTGAACTAGAACTGAACTAGAACTGAACTAGAACTGAACTAGAACTGAACTAGAACTGAACTAGAACTGAACTAGAACTGAACTAGAACTGAACTAGAACTGAACTAGAACTGAACTAGAACTGAACTAGAACTGAACTAGAACTGAACTAGAACTGAACTAGAACTGAACTAGAACTGAACTAGAACTAGAACTAGAACTTTTTTTTTTTTTTTTTTTTTTAAAAAAAAGTAAGTTTATTTCATTATATAGCATAAATTTGACAATGTATATCTTAACTCTATTTTCTTTATATTTGTTATTTGATTAATTCAATAACCCACTAAGCCATACGGCTTGTCAGCAGGTGAAAAGAAGTTGTAAATAGTACAATATATGAAAATTAATTTAACTATGTATATTCATTGCGAATTTATAAAGTAATTTTTTAAAAGTTTTTTTCTTTTCGATTCATTATTTTGGTTTATAATACTTATTGGAATTTTATTGAAAATTGAAGGTAGAGTAACAGCTAGAGTGTGTCGGCCATATTCGTTATGAAAACGTTCCACTTTGAACCTTCCTTGTGCTCGTCTTCTTGTGTTGTATGGGTGATCGATGACATTTAAGAATCGGCTATCGTTGTAGAACTCATTTATTATGGTCATATAATAAATGCTTTTCACTTTCAATACGTTCATATCTTTGGCAAGGTTATTATTAGAGTTACCATTTATTGTGTTATTATTATGTTGATTTGTTTGGTGATGTGGATTGTGATGATTTAAATGTTGTATTGTGTTGTTGTTATGTGCAGTGTGTAAATATGTTGTATTGGTATGTTGTGTTGTGACGAATAAGTTGTTGTTTGTTTGTGGGTTGAGTTGGATGTTGTTGTTTGTGTTGAACGACGTATTGTAGTTATTAGACGTTCTATTAAAAATTGTGTTGTTAGGGTTGACGAAAACGTTGTTGTTGTGTTGTGTATTGTGTTGATTTCCATCTTGTGGTGTATTTATTGATGTGTTTATTATGGTGTTGAGTTGTGAAGTTGCGTTGTTGTCATCACTGTTGTAAATGCTGCCGTTGGAGTTCCTGGTATTTTTGAATGAGTTATAATTTTTCTTAAGGATTTTGAGAATTTGATTTTGCGTGTTTTGTATTATTCTACAATGCGTTGAACTTCCCCATGCTGCAATACCATGCCTAATATAAGACTCCGTTAGTGAGAAATATGCTTGTCTGAGAACACTGTATGTAGAGCAGTAGCTCAAATGGTATAGCATATATGCAGATTTGCGTAGTTTCTTTTGTAGGTTTTCAATATGGATTTTCCATTTGAACTTACTGTCTACGTGAACTCCTAAGTATTTGTATGTGTCCACCAATTCTATTGTTGTAGTACAGGTGTCAATTTTGTCGGGATTTTTAACTTTTTCGTGTAGGCATTCAATATTGTGGTATTTTATGTTTATTGATGTAGGTGGGAGATGTGGTGGTTTTATATGCATCAATTTTGTTTTTGTTGCATTTATAATTAACCCATTATCATGACACCATTTAGTTGCAGTGTCTAATTGGTTTTGCATAAGTTCATGGGCTGATTTAATATTTTGATCTGCAACAACTATCGCCGTGTCATCTGCATAGGCAAAAGTTGTATTTCCGTGTAGAGTACTAATCATTTCATTGGCGTATATTATATATAATATTGGTCCCAATTTAGACCCCTGTGGTACTCCACAGTCTGTACCTATTTCATCACTACATTTGTTGTTGATATTAACGCGATATGATCTACAATCCAGATAGTTTCTAAACCACGATAATGTGCTTCCCCTTATTCCATTTCTTTCTAACATTTGTAGTAATTTGCAATGTGTGAGCGTGTCAAAAGCTTTGCTAAAATCTATAAATAAAACCAGACAGTGCATACTTTTACTTAAGCAGGTGTTTATATAATTTGAAAAGTTTCCCAGCAGCATGTTTATGTTTTTTCCTTTCTGAAATCCGAATTGATTTTTATTTATAATTTTATATTTTTCCAAATACGCTTTTAGTCTTCTGGCTACAATTTCCTCTAATATTTTTTCAATAACCGGTAGAATTGCAATTGGCCTATAATTGTTGAAATCTGTTTTACATCCGCTTTTGTAAATAGGTCTTATTAGTGACGTTTTAAGATGAGCTGGCACTATGCCGTTTTCCAAGCTTGTGTTTATAAGACAAGTTATTACAGGTGTGAGATAACTTGCATTAGTTTTCAGATCAATTGGTCTAATACCATCTGATCCTGCTGACTTTTTTGAATTTATTGTCTTTAAAATGTTATATATTTCTTCTTCATTTGCATATGTCATATACAAAGAGTTTTGGCATGTTCTTCCAACACTGTTTATAGTTTTAATATCGCAAGTATGTAATATTTGTTTTACGTTTTCTTTGAAATTTGTTGCAAACCCGTTTAGTATATCAACTAGATTATCCGTTTTAAAGTTTTTAATAATCGTTTCGTCAATATTATTTGATTTTTTTCCGATAATTTCATTAATAAGTTGCCAAGTTACACGTAAATCACTTCTATTTTCAATAAATTTTTTTCTAAAATAATTATTTTTTTCATAATTTATTTTTTTATTAAGTAAATTTCTATATTTTTTATATTCTTTTTCGTAATTTTTATTATTTTTATTATTTCGCCATCTTTTGTTAAGTTTATCCCTATAATCACAGTATTTAACTAATTCTTCGCTTATCCATGGATTCGACGATCTTTTCTTACTAGGTTTAGTTTTGCTCACTGATTTATCGTATATTTCACAAAATTGTTTTAATATTTTATTATACAAATCATTGGTGTTATTTGTTTGATATATTAATTCGTTCCAATTTGTTTCTTTTATTTTGTTCCACACTGTATAATTATTTAATTTTAGTTTTGGCACACGCGTACTTTGGTTGACACATCTCTGATTGTTTTCTTCTTTGTGAGTAGCACAAAAGAGAGAGTAGTGGTCACTTATTGTTGTTGTTATTATTGCAGCGTATGCATGTGGATTTGTTTGTTTATTTTTTATGAATATGTGATCAATACACGTGCGTGTGTTTTTGTTTACATCTTCGCGAGTATTCTCTGTTACAATGCTCTGCATACCATTCGATAATAACATATCCAGGTATGTTGTTGTTGTTTTATTTTGTTTTGAAATATCGATGTTAATATCTCCCACTAATATGATCTCTTGTTTTTTGTTTATTTCACTTACAATTGTTTCTAGTTCGTTTATAAAATCAGTAACTTTATGGTCAGGGGGACGATAAATTGTAAGAAGGGAGAGAGTTTTATTGTTTATTTTTATTTGAAGGTTTAAGAGTTCAAATGATTTGGTGTCTAAAGAGATGTTTGTATACTGGATACTTTCTTTTATATAGACTGCGATTCCTCCTCCTCTTCCATCTCACCGAATTAAAACCATTTATATTGTAAAGAGTATTTTCGCTATCACATATATTTGTTTCGACTAGTATTATGAATTTTATTTTGTTTATTATTTGGTTTATGCTCACAAGTAAAGAAGTGAAATTAAGTCTTAGTGAGCGAATATTCATATAGATAAACGAGGTGGGATAACTTAAATATTGTTTTTCAATTTTGTTAAAATTATTTAGAATTTGATTTTTATTATTCATTTTATTTAACAGTTTTTGTGAAAACATTAAAGTTTATAATATATATTTTTTTTTTTGTTCTAAGGTAAAAAATAATGTGTAAAACATGTACAGATTTAAATTGTGGAGGTGATCAATTCAATATCAGAGGCATTGTTTATGATGATGGATGGTGAATTTTCCTTTTTGCGGGCGAATATTTTGCCATCTCTGACCCATACAAATTTCCACTTTGCTTCTTTGGCTTTGGTTTTAGCTATCCATAACAATTGACGATTATTAAAAGTTAGTTGGTCATTAATATAAATATATTTGTTGTTAGTGTTTTCGGCATTGTTTATGATTTTAGCATCTACCCGGTGGCGTGTAATTTTGTTCATCAGCTCTGTTTTTTTCTGAAGTGAAGAGAATTCAACAATAATTTTATCATCTTGCTTTTTTATTCTATAAGCTTTGGTTATGTCTGTTTCGTTAATTTCCACATTAACCGAATCTGCAATTGTTTTGAGAACATCATATGGTGTAATATTTTCGTTTTTTGCATTTTTTATTTCTATGTTTTTTACGATCATCTGTTGTTCTATTTTGTTTACTCGTGTGTCCATTGCATTTATTTGATTTTCTCTCTGTTTATCTTTTTCTGTGAGTTCGTTCACTTGAGTCACCAATTTTGAAAGGGTGTTTGTTATTGTGGAGAGAGCAGATTGTATTTCATCCTTTATTTGTATATGTAAGGTGTCTAGCTTTGTGTTGATGGCTTTCATATCAGATCTCAAGTCGGAAACTTCAGATTTAACTGAGCATAATGTGGAGTTGACGGAATTGAGAGAAAGTGAGTCTTTAAAAATTTTTGCTCTGTTGTTTTCATCGTTGTTCTCATCATCATCCTCTCGTAACTGTTTTTGTTGATTTTTATCATCAAAAACAACAGCTTGGTATAAATTGTTGGGAGATTTACACCGTGGTTTGCATACATGGCACTTCCAATTTGATTTTCTCTCGCCATACATGGTAGAATACGTGGACTCTGATAGAGGGCAACATGGTGAGAAGTGGTAATTAGAGTTACAACTGTAGCATTTAACATATGTAGTTGTTGTAATTGCCTTGTTACACTTGTTACAGAGAACTGCACTCATTTTTATTGTTTTTTTTTTCTTATTTGTTTTGCACTTTTGTTATTTTTGGAATAAAAAATTTTTCAATTATATTTAATATTTTTTTGGTAAAATGTAGATATTATATGTTTCTTTAGCACTAATTTGGGTTCAAATTGAAACAGTTTTTTTTATTTAATGCAGTGTATTAATTTTGTAATTTTAGCGACACTATAAACTGTTGTAATTTAGTATAAATGTAGCACAATAGAAAAACACGTCCGCTCGCAATGAAAACTTTTAAACTAGAACTGAACTAGAACTAGAACTAGAACTAGAACTAGAACTAGAACTGAACTAGAACTGAACTAGAACTAGAACTGAACTAGAACTGAACTAGAACTGAACTAGAACTGAACTAGAACTGAACTAGAACTGAACTAGAACTGAACTAGAACTGAACTAGAACTGAACTAGAACTGAACTAGAACTGAACTAGAACTTAACTAGAACTGAACTAGAACTGAACTAGAACTGAACTAGAACTGAACTAGAACTGAACTAGAACTGAACTAGAACTGAACTAGAACTGAACTAGAACTAGAAATGAACTAGAACTGAACTAGAACTGAACTAGAACTGAACTAGAACTGAACTAGAACTGAACTAGAACTGAACTAGAACTGAACTAGAACTGAACTAGAACTGAACTAGAACTGAACTAGAACAGAACTAAAACTGAACTAGAACTGAACTAGAACTCTATTAAGTATAAACACTGCTCTATTAGTTTTTAAACTTTGATTGGAATAAGCTGGCATATTTGCAAAACATTTCTTTCAGTGACATTTAGTGTTTGTTTTTACACTGATGTCTGTGTGCTTTTATACCATTTTTATTTTTTGGCAAATATATGTGTAAAAGGTTTATAATGGTATATTGCTGAGTTGTAATGTAATAAACAAAAATGCGGATGTGCGTTTTAATTGGAAATTTTTCAAAAAACACACAAGTTACACATGGTCGCATAGAAAGGACCTCTGGAAATACTCACACCCACACTTGTACACATTGGCATACGAGCACGCACTTACACACATACATTTAAAGTATCTGACCATGCAAGTTTTTTTTTTAAAGGAGTTTCTTTTGGAGTTTCATTTTCGGTAATAAACTTTATGTGTTATATTGTACAGGTGGTTGTTGCAACAAAGTATGCACTTGTTTGTACGTTAAAATGAAATAAATTAAATATAATTACAAAAATGCATTTTGTTTTTAAAATATATTGATTCAAGGGTTTGCTTTCCTTTATTTTTATTGTTTGGCCAGAGTGTGAAAGTAATAAAAGTAACAGGCTAAATGAGTAGAAGGAGTAAACAAAAGTTTTAAATTGTTTTGAGGAAAGAAATTTTGTGGTAACACTTAACAGAGATTGAAGATGCAGTAGCTACTTTCATATATGGAGGGAAAATGTGATAAAGTGGTTTCAAAAGAACTCTAACAGAACTAGAACAGAACTAAAGTAAAGTAAGAATACATTTGTAAATTCTTTGAATTTTTAACACATTTTGTTATGATTGCTTATATTCATGATTTTGTTATCACTTTTTCTATATTCGTTGGCCCATAATTCCCACTCAACCAAACCATTGAGCCATAACTTATTGTTGCCGGTATATGGATTGCACTTATTGACATCAACGTTAACATTTATGGCCAATAATTTGTAGATTGAAATATAGAGAGTTTGAAAAAATGAATCTGCATAAAAAACTGAAACACTAAATAAAAAAGAAACGAAAAAAAAATATTAAATACACAAAAAATATACATATTCACAATCTGAATCAAAATATATGGCCAAATAAGTTTTTTATGAGACTTTTTATAGCCATGGCTTTCATATCGTGCACAAATGTATATATACACGCATTTACACACATATACCGAGTAAATTTTTATATGTGTGTGTAATACAAAGGTTTTCAAATTTGCTCTAGTACCATTGGTATTTAGCACCACCACTCATTTCATTTCATCTTTAGAATTAGTTTAATTTTAATTCTTTAAGATCTCGGGCTCAAATGCAGTCAGTCTGCACTTTATAAATATCTAATCAGCTTTTGAAATTTTTACCTTAAGCGTTTACTACATTGTTTTTTATGCGTCTGCATTTAGTTCTAAAGCAATAACTCTTAAAATTCCCAAATGCAATTGCAACTTTTATTATTCCTTTTTTTCTATGACTTGTTACTGTCCAAACATGCTTTTGTTCTACACTTCAATTTGAAAAAAAAATAAACCACAAACTGAAAAAAAATCAGAAACGAATGTCTGATGTTCACTCTGAGAACTAGCCCAGCTAGAAACAAAAGTATACAGGAGAAATGCTTTATTTAAATAAAACTTTTCTACAACAATACAAGAAAAAGTAACTGAAATCAGTTGAACGTTTTAATACTTTACGACCACAAATTTTAAAACAGCCACATGGAGTTAAAGTATTTTTTTTTTCACTATTTTGAAATTAAAACGAAATTTGGCTACAAAAAAGAATGGAAAAAGTACTGCATAGAGTTCTAATAGTGACCATGACAATGGCAACTAAAATGTTAAATATATTCGTACTCCATAAACACCACTCCAATCATACATGATCCTAAAAAAAAAACCATACAAACGTGTAAAAAATAATAAAAAAATCCTCAAAATAAAACAAACAAGGAATTTTGGAAAAATATCATCAGCATGTATGTAGAGAGTAGTTGATATCCAAATGCATATGAGTGAGTTTTCGCTGGCCAGCAAGAATGTATGAAAAGTACTTGCAAAAGTAGTAGTGTGGCTGCATATCAAAATCACATAAAAATTGTAGCATACATTTGGGGATTTTTCGTTAAATGTTTGACTGTTAGCTTGTGATTGTTAATTTTCATTGCCATTTTTTATGTTTCTCTTTTTTTGTCGTCCTTTGTTGGCGATTATTTTGTTCTTTCTTTGTCTTGCACCGTGTTTTATTTTTTTGTAGCAAATGCCATAAACTTTTGGTGGCATTTTTTTCAGAATTTTTTTCATAAATTTTCCCTGTCGTTAATAGATCGTTTTTATTTGTTGTCATCCTAATAGGTCTGGCGGGAATTTAAATAATTGTTGCTTGCATTTGCTTGGTATTTGTGGAAAATAATATAAATCGATTTTAATCTTAGGAGAGTTATGACTTGTAATAAGTCTTCAATTTGCGGAAGGGAGAAAAGGAAAACAAGAAGTAAATTATGTTTTTGGCAATGTCTTATGATCTAGTTCTATTTCTGTTCTAGTACTGTTCTAGTTCTGTTGTAGTTCTGTTCTAGTTCTGTTCTAGTTCTGTTCTAGTTCTGTTCTAGTTCTGTTCTAGTTCTGTTCTAGTTCTGTTCTAGTTCTGTTCTAGCTCTGTTCTAGTTTTGTTCTAGTTCTGTTCTAGTTCTGTTCTAGTTCTGTTCTAGTTCTGTTCTAGTTCTGTTCTAGTTCTGTTCTAGTTCTGTTCTAGTTCTGTTCTAGTTCTGTTCTAGTTCTGTTCTAGTTCTGTTCTAGTTCTGTTCTAGTTCTGTTCTAGTTCTGTTCTAGTTTGTTCTAGTTCTGTTCTAGTTCTGTTCTAGTTCTGTTCTAGTTCTGTTCTAGTTCTGTTCTAGTTCTGTTCTAGTTCTGTTCTAGTTCTGTTCTAGTTCTGTTCTAGTTCTGTTCTAGTTCTGTTCTAGTTCTGTTCTAGTTCTGTTCTAGTTCTGTTCTAGTTCTGTTCTAGTTCTGTTCTAGTTCTGTTCTAGTTCTGTTCTAGTTCTGTTCTAGTTCTGTTCTAGTTCTGTTCTAGTTCTGTTCTAGTTCTGTTCTAGTTCTGTTCTAGTTCTGTTCTAGTTCTGTTCTAGTTCTGTTCTAGTTCTGTTCTAGTTCTGTTCTAGTTCTGTTCTAGTTCTGTTCTAGTTCTGTTCTAGTTCTGTTCTAGTTCTGTTCTAGTTCTGTTCTAGTTCTGTTCTAGTTCTGTTCTAGTTCTGTTCTAGTTCTGTTCTAGTTCTGTTCTAGTTCTGTTCTAGTTCTGTTCTAGTTCTGTTCTAGTTCTGTTCTAGTTCTGTTCTAGTTCTGTTCTAGTTCTGTTCTAGTTCTGTTCTAGTTCTGTTCTAGTTCTGTTCTAGTTCTGTTCTAGTTCTGTTCTAGTTCTGTTCTAGTTCTGTTCTAGTTCTGTTCTAGTTCTGTTCTAGTTCTGTTCTAGTTCTGTTCTAGTTCTGTTCTAGTTCTGTTCTAGTTCTGTTCTAGTTCTGTTCTAGTTCTGTTCTAGTTCTGTTCTAGTTCTGTTCTAGTTCTGTTCTAGTTCTGTTCTAGTTCTGTTCTAGTTCTGTTCTAGTTCTGTTCTAGTTCTGTTCTAGTTCTGTTCTAGTTCTGTTCTAGTTCTGTTCTAGTTCTGTTCTAGTTCTGTTCTAGTTCTGTTCTAGTTCTGTTCTAGTTCTGTTCTAGTTCTGTTCTAGTTCTGTTCTAGTTCTGTTCTAGTTCTGTTCTAGTTCTGTTCTAGTTCTGTTCTAGTTCTGTTCTAGTTCTGTTCTAGTTCTGTTCTAGTTCTGTTCTAGTTCTGTTCTAGTTCTGTTCTAGTTCTGTTCTAGTTCTGTTCTAGTTCTGTTCTAGTTCTGTTCTAGTTCTGTTCTAGTTCTGTTCTAGTTCTGTTCTAGTTCTGTTCTAGTTCTGTTCTAGTTCTGTTCTAGTTCTGTTCTAGTTCTGTTCTAGTTCTGTTCTAGTTCTGTTCTAGTTCTGTTCTAGTTCTTGTTCTAGTTCTGTTCTAGTTCTGTTCTAGTTCTGTTCTAGTTCTGTTCTAGTTCTGTTCTAGTTCTGTTCTAGTTCTGTTCTAGTTCTGTTCTAGTTCTGTTCTAGTTCTGTTCTAGTTCTGTTCTAGTTCTGTTCTAGTTCTGTTCTAGTTCTGTTCTAGTTCTGTTCTAGTTCTGTTCTAGTTCTGTTCTAGTTCTGTTCTAGTTCTGTTCTAGTTCTGTTCTAGTTCTGTTCTAGTTCTGTTCTAGTTCTGTTCTAGTTCTGTTCTAGTTCTGTTCTAGTTCTGTTCTAGTTCTGTTCTAGTTCTGTTCTAGTTCTGTTCTAGTTCTGTTCTAGTTCTGTTCTAGTTCTGTTCTAGTTCTGTTCTAGTTCTGTTCTAGTTCTGTTCTAGTTCTGTTCTAGTTCTGTTCTAGTTCTGTTCTAGTTCTGTTCTAGTTCTGTTCTAGTTCTGTTCTAGTTCTGTTCTAGTTCTGTTCTAGTTCTGTTCTAGTTCTGTTCTAGTTCTGTTCTAGTTCTGTTCTAGTTCTGTTCTAGTTCTGTTCTAGTTCTGTTCTAGTTCTGTTCTAGTTCTGTTCTAGTTCTGTTCTAGTTCTGTTCTAGTTCTGTTCTAGTTCTGTTCTAGTTCTGTTCTAGTTCTGTTCTAGTTCTGTTCTAGTTCTGTTCTAGTTCTGTTCTAGTTCTGTTCTAGTTCTGTTTCAGTTCTGTTCTAGTTCTGTTCTAGTTCTGTTCTGTTCTAGTTCTGTTCTAGTTCTGTTCTAGTTCTGTTCTGTTCTAGTTCTGTTCTAGTTCTGTTCTAGTTCTGTTCTAGTTCTGTTCTAGTTCTGTTCTAGTTCTGTTCTAGTTCTGTTCTAGTTCTGTTCTAGTTCTGTTCTAGTTCTGTTCTAGTTCTGTTCTAGTTCTGTTCTAGTTCTGTTCTAGTTCTGTTCTAGTTCTGTTCTAGTTCTGTTCTAGTTCTGTTCTAGTTCTGTTCTAGTTCTGTTCTAGTTCTGTTCTAGTTCTGTTCTAGTTCTGTTCTAATTCTGTTCTAGTTCTGTTCTAGTTCTGTTCTAGTTCTGTTCTAGTTCTGTTCTAGTTCTGTTCTAGTTCTGTTCTAGTTCTGTTCTAGTTCTGTTCTAGTTTTGTTCTAGTTTTGTTCTAGTTCTGTTCTAGTTCTGTTCTAGTTCTGTTCTAGTTCTGTTCTAGTTCTGTTCTAGTTCTGTTCTAGTTCTGTTCTAGTTCTGTTTTAGTTTTGTTCTAGTTTTGTTCTAGTTCTGTTCTAGTTCTGTTCTAGTTCTAGTTCTAGTTCTAGTTCTGTTCTAGTTCTGTTCTAGTTCTGTTCTAGTTCTGTTCTAGTTCTGTTCTAGTTCTGTTCTAGTTCTGTTCTTGTTCTGTTCTAGTTCTGTTCTAGTTCTGTTCTAGTTCTGTTCTAGTTCTGTTCTAGTTCTGTTCTAGTTCTGTTCTAGTTCTGTTCTAGTTCTGTTCTAGTTCTGTTCTAGTTCTGTTCTAGTTCTGTTCTAGTTCTGTTCTAGTTCTGTTCTAGTTCTGTTCTAGTTCTGTTCTAGTTCTGTTCTAGTTCTGTTCTAGTTCTGTTCTAGTTCTGTTCTAGTTCTGTTCTAGTTCTGTTCTAGTTCTGTTCTAGTTCTGTTCTAGTTCTGTTCTAGTTCTGTTCTAGTTCTGTTCTAGGTCTGTTCTAGTTCTGTTCTAGTTCTGTTCTAGTTCTGTTCTAGTTCTGTTCTAGTTCTGTTCTAGTTCTGTTCTAGTTCTGTTCTAGTTCTGTTCTAGTTCTGTTCTAGTTCTGTTCTAGTTCTGTTCTAGTTCTGTTCTAGTTCTGTTCTAGTTCTGTTCTAGTTCTGTTCTAGTTCTGTTCTAGTTCTGTTCTAGTTCTGTTCTAGTTCTTTCTAGTTCTGTTCTAGTTCTGTTCTAGTTCTGTTCTAGTTCTGTTCTAGTTCTGTTCTAGTTCTAGTTCTGTTCTAGTTCTGTCCTAGTTCTGTTCTAGTTCTGTTCTAGTTCTGTTCTAGTTCTGTTCTAGTTCTGTTCTAGTTCTGTTCTAGTTCTGTTCTAGTTCTGTTCTAGTTCTGTTCTAGTTCTGTTCTAGTTCTGTTCTAGTTCTGTTCTAGTTCTGTTCTAGTTCTGTTCTAGTTCTGTTCTAGTTCTGTTCTAGTTCTGTTCTAGTTCTGTTCTAGTTCTGTTCTAGTTCTGTCTAGTTCTGTTCTAGTTCTGTTCTAGTTCTGTTCTAGTTCTGTTCTAGTTCTGTTCTAGGTTCTGTTCTAGTTCTGTTCTAGTTCTGTTCTTGTTCTGTTCTAGTTCTGTTCTAGTTCTGTTCTAGTTCTGTTCTAGTTCTGTTCTAGTTCTGTTCTAGTTCTGTTCTAGTTCTGTTCTAGTTCTGTTCTAGTTCTGTTCTAGTTCTGTTCTAGTTCTGTTCTAGTTCTGTTCTAGTTCTGTTCTAGTTCTGTTCTAGTTCTGTTCTAGTTCTGTTCTAGTTCTGTTCTAGTTCTGTTCTAGTTCTGTTCTAGTTCTGTTCTAGTTCTGTTCTAGTTCTGTTCTAGTTCTGTTCTAGTTCTGTTCTAGTTCTGTTCTAGTTCTGTTCTAGTTCTGTTCTAGTTCTGTTCTAGTTCTGTTCTAGTTCTGTTCTAGTTCTGTTCTAGTTCTGTTCTAGTTCTGTTCTAGTTCTGTTCTAGTTCTGTTCTAGTTCTGTTCTAGTTCTGTTCTAGTTCTGTTCTAGTTCTGTTCTAGTTCTGTTCTAGTTCTGTTCTAGTTCTGTTCTAGTTCTGTTCTAGTTCTGTTCTAGTTCTGTTCTAGTTCTGTTCTAGTTCTGTTCTAGTTCTGTTCTAGTTCTGTTCTAGTTCTGTTCTAGTTCTGTTCTAGTTCTGTTCTAGTTCTGTTCTAGTTCTGTTCTAGTTCTGTTCTAGTTCTGTTCTAGTTCTAGTTCTGTTCTAGTTCTGTTCTGTTCTGTTCTAGTTCTGTTCTGTTCTAGTTCTGTTCTAGTTCTGTTCTAGTTCTGTTCTAGTTCTGTTCTAGTTCTGTTCTAGTTCTGTTCTAGTTCTGTTCTAGTTCTGTTCTAGTTCTGTTCTAGTTCTGTTCTAGTTCTGTTCTAGTTCTGTTCTAGTTCTGTTCTAGTTCTGTTCTAGTTCTGTTCTAGTTCTGTTCTAGTTCTGTTCTAGTTCTGTTCTAGTTCTGTTCTAGTTCTGTTCTAGTTCTGTTCTAGTTCTGTTCTAGTTCTGTTCTAGTTCTGTTCTAGTTCTGTTCTAGTTCTGTTCTAGTTCTGTTCTAGTTCTGTTCTAGTTCTGTTCTAGTTCTGTTCTAGTTCTGTTCTAGTTCTGTTCTAGTTCTGTTCTAGTTCTGTTCTAGTTCTGTTCTAGTTCTGTTCTAGTTCTGTTCTAGTTCTGTTCTAGTTCTGTTCTAGTTCTGTTCTAGTTCTGTTCTAGTTCTGTTCTAGTTCTGTTCTAGTTCTGTTCTAGTTCTGTTCTAGTTCTGTTCTAGTTCTGTTCTAGTTCTGTTCTAGTTCTGTTCTAGTTCTGTTCTAGTTCTGTTATAGTTCTGTTCTAGTTCTGTTCTAGTTCTGTTCTAGTTCTGTTCTAGTTCTGTTATAGTTCTGTTCTAGTTCTGTTCTAGTTCTGTTCTAGTTCTGTTCTAGTTCTGTTCTAGTTCTGTTCTAGTTCTGTTCTAGTTCTGTTCTAGTTCTGTTCTAGTTCTGTTCTAGTTCTGTTCTAGTTCTGTTCTAGTTCTGTTCTAGTTCTGTTCTAGTTCTGTTCTAGTTCTGTTTTAGTTCTGTTCTGTTCTAGTTCTGTTCTAATTCTATTTGTTTTGTATTTCCAAATATTTTTATGTTATTTAAAATCCTTCTCCCTTTTATTTTAGCAGTAGTTTGTTATCTACTTTTTTTGTGCGCCATAATCATTTAAATTATTGTTAAATTGTAATTAACTTGTCATAAATCTCACACGTACTTTTACATTTATTAATGGTCTAAATGTCTGTCGGCCTGCCTGCCTCTATGTCTGTTTTGCTGTCTAACTGTCGGTTTTTATACAAATTATTATGTCTCTAAATTATGCTGACTGTTACATTAAAAAAAACCAACAATGCACACAATTATGTTACACATTTATTTCATACGTTTTTTTTTTTTTTGTAGGGAATTTGTGTGTTAAAAAGCTAAAACTGCAACTTTGACCGTTGGTCAATGTCATTTGTTGTCTGGTGTTGGGAATTATATATGTATGTGTGTGATTATGTTTGTGTGTTTATACTCATGTATGTGTTAAATCTATGTGGTTTTATTTTGAAATTTATATACTCCACTATGTATTTAAAGCTGTCTGTCTGTGTATGCTGGAGAACTGTGGGGACTAGGTTGGCAAGTTATAGGCACTGGTGAATAGTATTGTGTAGTAAACTCTTTGAAATGGAGGATATTACAGGGAGCGAAATTGTAGAGTGTTTTGAATATTATAAATACGAGTAAGTGTTTAAGCAAGTTCAAGAAAATGTATCAAAACAGATAAACATGTCAATAAATTTAGTTTCCTAAACGATGTCCTGTTTATTATAAGTATTCCGAAAATGTATATATTTTCAAATATGTTTAAATATGGCATACGAAAGAGGATCTGAAAAAGATGCTACTGAAATTCAGATTTAATGGAGTTCCATATTTTGGAACATTATTAGCATTATAAGTACAACTCTGTGTATGTAGCTATCGTGTGATACATTTTCCCATACTTACAAGTCAATACTCTCCCATACAACGAACTAAATACAGTATTTACTTAAATACATAGAAATTTCAAAAGTATGAGTATCAAATGACTTGGCTGGTTGCACATTAATGTTATTAACAATAAATGCATAGAAACATACACACTAATATAAATTGGTAACTTTTGTGTGTATAAAGATTAGGGAAAAACTTAATTGTGTGAAACAAAAATTAGAATTTTAAATAAGTAAATTCGACTTGCCAAACCCCATCGGGGTCAAATCGATCTCGCAATAGCACAGGTGGTTTCATAAGGCCATTTTATAGTTCGCCGGATGAATGGCTGTTCACCTTTTTGGAAACACCAGTACACATTTTCATAAAACTTGCAGGGTGTCAATGAATACTCATTGTGAGCTGGATATACTTTAATAGAGCCAACCAGTGAATGCAGCACAGTTTTTCATTTTCATGGTCTTTAGTAGAAATAATGGAAAACTTTTTGATGTGACTACATTTTCTTCCATCCAGTCTATCATGTGCTTATATAATTTTATCTAATACACGCTGAATATTTATTATAGACAGTCTTGTTTTTCTAAAAGGCAGAATTTATAATACCAACCGGATCGGAATGGTTCGAAGCTATTTAATGTCAATACTCGTTTATGGGACCTCAAGACTCATATGCCTCACGAGCTGACTTGCTTCTTAGGGTCTGAATATAGCTTTGTTTGCTGCAAGTCTACTTCATATGATGATACTTGGGTACAATCGGAATTTCTGAAATCAACGCTCAATCTTTTATGGTGTCAAGGATATTAACCCTAAACGATGCTGGTACTAAGTGTGGAATTATAGGTTCAAAAAAAGTACTCCTGTGACTCGAACTCGTAGATCCTGGTTTTCTGATAAAGAAATCGGATATATCGGACTGGTTCAATGGTAAACACATTAGTTATATACAAGCTCTAGATTACAGTATGGATGCCCGACTATCCGATCCCTGTGGTACTTTTCACGACGATGAGAATGTGTATATTACATTGAAAATTGTTACTGGGATAGCAACATTAAGCACACATCCTCAATGCTTAGGTGGTCATGAAGACATTACAGGTAACAGTCGGACTGGTGAAGGTCTGTACCACACCGGATCACGCTTAAACTCTTTCAGTGTAAACTGTTAAAGTCAAAGAGGTTATACCTCATGGCCAATAATGAAGCGAAGAAAATCATACACTTGCATATAATTCAGAACAATCTGTCGAGACTTGATTTACGGAATTAACTGAACTGGAAATTTTCTATGAATATGATGTCTGGTTATCTTGAGATGGGGACATTTGAGATATCTTTCTTGCTGATGGGCTTGTCGACTTCGGAAGCACAAACTGGTATATAGGTTTATCTTTCCATGAGAGTAAACTGTTGATGGGATAGAGGATATGTCTAGTTATCTAGTACCGCTGAAGCACACCGATTGCTCATTAAAACTTATGGTGAATGCGTTCCATCGGATGGTTTGTGTTGTTCAAAAGTAGTGATTTTGACATGGAAGACAGAGATCGCCCAAGCCAGCCAAAAAAGTTGGAAGGCCAATAGTTGTAGGCACTACTCCATAAAGATTGTTATAAAATTCATCCAGAGCTTGCAAAATCATTGGGAGCTACTAAAAATTAAGAACAAATTTTATTTTTTTCCCCCCCAAATGGTTGAACTGTATCCGCGCCTGCACAAACGTAATGCTTTCTATTTGTTGGGTGCAAAAGGGTCTTATCTATTATGAGCTGCTGAAATCTGGTCAGACTGTCAAAGGGAACTTGCACCCTACAAGCGGGCATTGGCCAAAAAATGCCCTGACTACGCGGTCAGATATAAAATCGTAATATTCCATCATGACAATTCTCGGCCACATATTGCAATAGCTGTTGTTGTGAAATTTTGCTTCAACCTCCATATAGTCCAGAACTTTCCTCGTCCGACTACTTTTTATTTCGATCGATGCAGAACGCTCTCTCTGGGATACGATTCACTTTGGAACATAGTATCTGAAAATGGCTTGATTCGATCTTGGCCCCAAAAGATGAGCAGTTTTGTTAACTTGGAATCCATATTTTGCCAGAAAGATGGGAAAAGGTCATAGCTAACAATAGCCATATATTGAATAATACCTTGAATAAATTTATATTGTACAAATGTTTCAAAATAAAAGTTAAAAATTTGGGAAAATTCTGCATTTTTAAGTCATATACCTATTAGTTAGTTGGTTGGTTGGTCAGCCACTGGCATCATTTAGGCTACATTTTTTAATAACGTCTTATGCTGATTGGTCTCCTTTGTATGATTGGAACTTATTGTTCACCAATCACCCACTGAATTAACAATGATCTATACAGTTAATAACTCGTCATTTTGGTTACAGAAGATGCAGGCTGACCCTTGAATTTGGGCTTGACATCAAGCATCTGTCAAATCAATGTAATCCATTCCAAGTTTTGTCTATTTTTCCCCACAATTTATAATATCACCCTAATTTTTCGTTACCACACCAAAAACTTCATTGCCAGCCAAAGTTCATCAGGACTATTTAGTTGCTATAGCTTTTTGAAATCAAATTGTGTTTTTTTTTCCATCTCTCACTAAATACACTGGCATAGAGAAGTATTAAAGTCAAAAAATGTAAAACTGCTAAAACAATAGAGGCCCAGCTAAATGGTAGGAAGGAGTAAATGGACACCATGTATAAACAACATTCAACAAAATTTTGTATTAAGTATAGTTAAAATAATAATGGGTTTTGTGTCTATATAAAAATAACACTACTGCTACTGTACTATATATAGAGCAATATAAATAATTGTGGTTTAAGATAATGTGTGTATGAAATAGGGAGTTTTGGGCCAGAAAAACCGACAAATAACATTTTGACTTGACTATAAAATATTTAAAAACATTATGTTGCAACATTATATAAGTCTCTACATATACATAAGTACAAATGTATGTTTATGGACATATGGATATGTATATAATTTACAGTTGGTGGCATCAGTAACATCATTGGCGGCCATCACCGCATATTGTTAATGAGATGTCGCGTACATTTATGCCTGACTGGTTGGTGACAAAGTATAGCTATATGTATGTCTATGTGCTGGTAATCGCAGTGAGTGTAGAGGACACTTTATTCTGTTTTTTTTTTTTTTCTATTATTATTATTTGGTCGGTTATAATAATGAGCCTGTAAAGGATAACATTGTTGCCATATGAGTGAATGAATGCATTTAAGCATTTATAACATATGACACAAACACTCTTTATAATGCTCGTTATACTATATGTATATGAATAATATTAAATGAAAAAACAAAAAACATTCTTGTGGTTTTTTTTTTCACAACCATTTGTTACAATATTTATACTTTACTAACAATGAAGGCTATAAATTTCAAATAAGGGAGGTAATATAAAGCTTAAACTAAAAGTGTTTAAAAGTTTTTATGCAGAAAAAGGGTTTGTTTTGAGTTAAAAATAATGAAAACTGGAAGAAAAGGTTTCTTTCTGCTATAAACAATGGCTTCGTTTTGTTATAGAAATAAAAGAGTTTCTCAAAAAATAAAGTCTTTTTAAGAATTGCTTAGAAACCTTTTCCTTTATTTATTATATCAATAAAAATATTTCAAATTAATATTTATTAGCCTCTTCTTAAAAGACCCTCATATGGGTTAAAAAATTCCTTAAGATTATTAAATTTGTTTTATAAATCCAATTTTTAAAACCTCACATCCTGCTTCAAATCTGTATTGTATCATAATTTATAAAACAAACACATTTCTACTCCTCTCAAACATAATTTCATTGCCAAAAATTTTTTATAAACTATTAATACGTTCAACTGTTCTAAACAGGTGTTAAACGAATTTTCTTTCCAAAATAATATTCCAAATATTCTCAAATATTCACAAATATTCTAAGACAGACAGACAGTTATCTTCATATTTTGTTTAACAAAATAATAAAATATTTAACAAATAAACTAAATAAGTTGCCAAAAATACAACTTTTGTTTTGCTGTTTTGTATTTCAATTTCGTTGTTATGTTTCTACAAAATTGCTACACAAAATTTGCTTGAGATGGTGGCAAAATTTTGGTAAAAATTTGTGAAATGCCATACAAAAATTTCTAGTTTTTGCTGCATTTACACAATAATCTACAGATGCTGTTTGGAAATGCTGGCGTTGCATTTTTATAATGTGTCAGTGTAATAAAGTTTTATAAAAAATTTTGTTTCGTTGGAAGCATGAAAGAAAATTAGGAAAATCTTGTTTTTATTAAAGACTGTTTAAAATTTGTTTATGAAAATTTAAATTTTTATATATAACAAAACTTTTTTTTCGGTTTTTTAGAAAGGAACTTAAACTATATCTGAACTAGAACAGAACTAGAACAGAACTAGAACAGAACTAGAACAGCACTAGAACAGAACTAGAACAGAACTAGAACAGAACTAGAACAGAACTAGAACAGAACTAGAACAGAACTAGAACAGAACTAGAACAGAACTAGAACAGAACTAGAACAGAACTAGAACAGAACTAGAACAGAACTAGAACAGAACTAGAACAGAACTAGAACAGAACTAGAACAGAACTAGAACAGAACTAGAACAGAACTAGAACAGAACTAGAACAGAACTAGAACAGAACTAGAACAGAACTAGAACAGAACTAGAACAGAACTAGAACAGAACTAGAACAGACCTAGAACAGACCTAGAACAGAACTAGAACAGAACTAGAACAGAACTAGAACAGAACTAGAACAGAACTAGAACAGAACTAGAACAGAACTAGAACAGAACTAGAACAGAACTAGAACAGAACTAGAACAGAACTAGAACAGAACTAGAACAGAACTAGAACAGAACTAGAACAGAACTAGAACAGAACTAGAACAGAACTAGAACAGAACTAGAACAGAACTAGAACAGAACTAGAACAGAACTAGAACAGAACTAGAACAGAACTAGAACAGAACTAGAACAGAACTAGAACAGAACTAGAACAGAACTAGAACAGAACTAGAACAGAACTAGAACAGAACTAGAACAGAACTAGAACAGAACTAGAACAGAACTAGAACAGAACTAGAACAGAACTAGAACAGAACTAGAACAGAACTAGAACAGAACTAGAACAGAACTAGAACAGAACTAGAACAGAACTAGAACAGAACTAGAACAGAACTAGAACAGAACTAGAACAGAACTAGAACAGAACTAGAACAGAACTAGAACAGAACTAGAACAGAACTAGAACAGAACTAGAACTAGAACAGAACTAGAACAGAACTAGAACAGAACTAGAACAGAACTAGAACAGAACTAGAACAGAACTAGAACAGAACTAGAACAGAACTAGAACAGAACTAGAACAGAACTAGAACAGAACTAGAACAGAACTAGAACAGAACTAGAACAGAACTAGAACAGAACTAGAACAGAACTAGAACAGAACTAGAACAGAACTAGAACAGAACTAGAACAGAACTAGAACAGAACTAGAACAGAACTAGAACAGAACTAGAACAGAACTAGAACAGAACTAGAACAGAACTAGAACAGAACTAGAACAGAACTAGAACAGAACTAGAACAGAACTAGAACAGAACTAGAACAGAACTAGAACAGAACTAGAACAGAACTAGAACAGAACTAGAACAGAACTAGAACAGAACTAGAACAGAACTAGAACAGAACTAGAACAGAACTAGAACAGAACTAGAACAGAACTAGAACAGAACTAGAACAGAACTAGAACAGAACTAGAACAGAACTAGAACAGAACTAGAACAGAACTAGAACAGAACTAGAACAGAACTAGAACAGAACTAGAACAGAACTAGAACAGAACTAGAACAGAACTAGAACAGAACTAGAACAGAACTAGAACAGAACTAGAACAGAACTAGAACAGAACTAGAACAGAACTAGAACAGAACTAGAACAGAACTAGAACAGAACTAGAACAGAACTAGAACAGAACTAGAACAGAACTAGAACAGAACTAGAACAGAACTAGAACAGAACTAGAACAGAACTAGAACAGAACTAGAACAGAACTAGAACAGAACTAGAACAGAACTAGAACAGAACTAGAACAGAACTAGAACAGAACTAGAACAGAACTAGAACAGAACTAGAACAGAACTAGAACAGAACTAGAACAGAACTAGAACAGAACTAGAACAGAACTAGAACAGAACTAGAACAGAACTAGAACAGAACTAGAACAGAACTAGAACAGAACTAGAACAGAACTAGAACAGAACTAGAACAGAACTAGAACAGAACTAGAACAGAACTAGAACAGAACTAGAACAGAACTAGAACAGAACTAGAACAGAACTAGAACAGAACTAGAACAGAACTAGAACAGAACTAGAACAGAACTAGAACAGAACTAGAACAGAACTAGAACAGAACTAGAACAGAACTAGAACAGAACTAGAACAGAACTAGAACAGAACTAGAACAGAACTAGAACAGAACTAGAACAGAACTAGAACAGAACTAGAACAGAACTAGAACAGAACTAGAACAGAACTAGAACAGAACTAGAACAGAACTAGAACAGAACTAGAACAGAACTAGAACAGAACTAGAACAGAACTAGAACAGAACTAGAACAGAACTAGAACAGAACTAGAACAGAACTAGAACAGAACTAGAACAGAACTAGAACAGAACTAGAACAGAACTAGAACAGAACTAGAACAGAACTAGAACAGAACTAGAACAGAACTAGAACAGAACTAGAACAGAACTAGAACAGAACTAGAACAGAACTAGAACAGAACTAGAACAGAACTAGAACAGAACTAGAACAGAACTAGAACAGAACTAGAACAGAACTAGAACAGAACTAGAACAGAACTAGAACAGAACTAGAACAGAACTAGAACAGAACTAGAACAGAACTAGAACAGAACTAGAACAGAACTAGAACAGAACTAGAACAGAACTAGAACAGAACTAGAACAGAACTAGAACAGAACTAGAACAGAACTAGAACAGAACTAGAACAGAACTAGAACAGAACTAGAACAGAACTAGAACAGAACTAGAACAGAACTAGAACAGAACTAGAACAGAACTAGAACAGAACTAGAACAGAACTAGAACAGAACTAGAACAGAACTAGAACAGAACTAGAACAGAACTAGAACAGAACTAGAACAGAACTAGAACAGAACTAGAACAGAACTAGAACAGAACTAGAACAGAACTAGAACAGAACTAGAACAGAACTAGAACAGAACTAGAACAGAACTAGAACAGAACTAGAACAGAACTAGAACAGAACTAGAACAGAACTAGAACAGAACTAGAACAGAACTAGAACAGAACTAGAACAGAACTAGAACAGAACTAGAACAGAACTAGAACAGAACTAGAACAGAACTAGAACAGAACTAGAACAGAACTAGAACAGAACTAGAACAGAACTAGAACAGAACTAGAACAGAACTAGAACAGAACTAGAACAGAACTAGAACAGAACTAGAACAGAACTAGAACAGAACTAGAACAGAACTAGAACAGAACTAGAACAGAACTAGAACAGAACTAGAACAGAACTAGAACAGAACTAGAACAGAACTAGAACAGAACTAGAACAGAACTAGAACAGAACTAGAACAGAACTAGAACAGAACTAGAACAGAACTAGAACAGAACTAGAACAGAACTAGAACAGAACTAGAACAGAACTAGAACAGAACTAGAACAGAACTAGAACAGAACTAGAACAGAACTAGAACAGAACTAGAACAGAACTAGAACAGAACTAGAACAGAACTAGAACAGAACTAGAACAGAACTAGAACAGAACTAGAACAGAACTAGAACAGAACAGAACTAGAACAGAACTAGAACAGAACAGAACTAGAACAGAACTAGAACAGAACTAGAACAGAACTAGAACAGAACTAGAACAGAACTAGAACAGAACTAGAACAGAACTAGAACAGAACTAGAACAGAACTAGAACAGAACTAGAACAGAACTAGAACAGAACTAGAACAGAACTAGAACAGAACTAGAACAGAACTAGAACAGAACTAGAACAGAACTAGAACTGAACTAGAACAGAACTAGAACAGAACTAGAACTGAACTAGAACTGAACTAGAACTGAACTAGAACTGAACTAGAACTGAACTAGAACTGAACTAGAACTGAACCAGAACTGAACTAGAACTGAACTAGAACTGAACTAGAACTGAACTAGAACTGAACTAGAACTGAACTAGAACTGAACTAGAACTGAACTAGAACTGAACTAGAACTGAACTAGAACTGAACTAGAACTGAACTAGAACTGAACTAGAACTGAACTAGAACTGAACTAGAACTGAACTAGAACTGAACTAGAACTGAACTAGAACTGAACTAGAACTGAACTAGAACTGAACTAGAACTGAACTAGAACTGAACTACAACTGAACTAGAACTGAACTAGAACTGAACTAGAACTGAACTAGAACTGAACTAGAACTGAACTAGAACTGAACTAGAACTGAACTAGAACTGAACTAGAACTGAACTAGAACTGAACTAGAACTGAACTAGAACTGAACTAGAACTGAACTAGAACTGAACTAGAACTGAACTAGAACTGAACTAGAACTGAACTAGAACTGAACTAGAACTGAACTAGAACTGAACTAGAACTGAACTAGAACTGAACTAGAACTGAACTAGAACTGAACTAGAACTGAACTAGAACTGAACTAGAACTGAACTAGAACTGAACTAGAACTGAACTAGAACTGAACTAGAACTGAACTAGAACTGAACTAGAACTGAACTAGAACTGAACTAGAACTGAACTAGAACTGAACTAGAACTGAACTAGAACTGAACTAGAACTGAACTAGAACTGAACTAGAACTGAACTAGAACTGAACTAGAACTGAACTAGAACTGAACTAGAACTGAACTAGAACTGAACTAGAACTGAACTAGAACTGAACTAGAACTGAACTAGAACTGAACTAGAACTGAACTAGAACTGAACTAGAACTGAACTAGAACTGAACTAGAACTGAACTAGAACTGAACTAGAACTGAACTAGAACTGAACTAGAACTGAACTAGAACTGAACTAGAACTGAACTAGAACTGAACTAGAACTGAACTAGAACTGAACTAGAACTGAACTAGAACTGAACTAGAACTGAACTAGAACTGAACTAGAACTGAACTAGAACTGAACTAGAACTGAACTAGAACTGAACTAGAACTGAACTAGAACTGAACTAGAACTGAACTAGAACTGAACTAGAACTGAACTAGAACTGAACTAGAACTGAACTAGAACTGAACTAGAACTGAACTAGAACTGAACTAGAACTGAACTAGAACTGAACTAGAACTGAACTAGAACTGAACTAGAACTGAACTAGAACTGAACTAGAACTGAACTAGAACTGAACTAGAACTGAACTAGAACTGAACTAGAACTGAACTAGAACTGAACTAGAACTGAACTAGAACTGAACTAGAACTGAACTAGAACTGAACTAGAACTGAACTAGAACTGAACTAGAACTGAACTAGAACTGAACTAGAACTGAACTAGAACTGAACTAGAACTGAACTAGAACTGAACTAGAACTGAACTAGAACTGAACTAGAACTGAACTAGAACTGAACTAGAACTGAACTAGAACTGAACTAGAACTGAACTAGAACTGAACTAGAACTGAACTAGAACTGAACTAGAACTGAACTAGAACTGAACTAGAACTGAACTAGAACTGAACTAGAACTGAACTAGAACTGAACTAGAACTGAACTAGAACTGAACTAGAACTGAACTAGAACTGAACTAGAACTGAACTAGAACTGAACTAGAACTGAACTAGAACTGAACTAGAACTGAACTAGAACTGAACTAGAACTGAACTAGAACTGAACTAGAACTGAACTAGAACTGAACTAGAACTGAATTAGAACTGAACTAGAACTGAACTAGAACTGAACTAGAAATATAGTTTTCTATAGAAAATGTAGCAACATCTTAAAGTCTTTATAGACAAGTTATGGGTCCCTTCGTGATCCCCCGATAATAAAGTGTTATAAAAACGGGTTGTCATCGGTAAAGTCATTTTACCTTCAACACCATACTGTGGGATACTACAGCGAGGTATGTTGGCAAGATCTTTCGAATATACGAGGAGAATATATCTTCTGAATCCTCATTCTAACTACAACAGCATACAGCTGCTGTATCCCCCGAGACATATCAGGAAGGACCTTCGACTATACGAGAAGCACATACGGTATAATAGCCGATAGTGTGCTGGACTATCAACCGGAAAGTTTGGGGTTCGATTCCTACCAATAACTCTGTGTGTGTCTTCGTATACACTGAGGGAGCTCCCTCCACCATTTGCTGACATAGAGTAGAACGAGCTTCCGAAAACCAAATCAGTTATATCATAAGTGCGACAAGGTTGGACGGCAGGCTAATTAGCTATGCCATCCCTAATTTATGTCCAATATGAGGAACCAATAGGGTACTCATGCTACCTCTTCCATAATCAGCTATACAGCCAACCCTTCATCAATTCATCCAGTGGACTAGGCCGATTGAAGTAGCACAGTTCATTGGACTTGACTTTACTCTTAAACGCCCACGGTATAATAGCCGATAGTGTGCTGGACTATCAACCGGAAAGTTTGGGGTTCGATTCCTACCAATAACTCTGTGTGTGTCTTCGTATACACTGAGGGAGCTCCCTCCACCATTTGCTGACATAGAGTAGAACGAGCTTCCGAAAACCAAATCAGTTATATCATAAGTGCGACAAGGTTGGACGGCAGGCTAATTAGCTATGCCATCCCTAATTTATGTCCAATATGAGGAACCAATAGGGTACTCATGCTACCTCTTCCATAATCAGCTATACAGCCAACCCTTCATCAATTCATCCAGTGGACTAGGCCGATTGAAGTAGCACAGTTCATTGGACTTGACTTTACTCTTAAACGCCCATATTTAAAATTGTATAGTTTCCTCTGTTACAACAACAAGGTATGAATGAGCCATACTTTCCGATGACCGTTTTAATAGAGCCATCAGGTCTTAAGAGAAAAAGTCACCAAGGATCCTTTATAGGAGATTCAATCTGCTAGTCTACGCAGCGAACTACTACTTAATCACTGCCACGACATTTAGTAGTAGATCATGAGAAACGTTTATTAGTGTTAGAGATCGTCTACGGTCGTATTTTGGACAAGTGGATCTTGTCGTCGCCCAGGTCTCTCTCTCTTGGACCCATAATTTGCATAATGGAAGCGGTACGTTAGTTTTAAAAGGCCCTTTAGGCCAAAGATTTAGCAACAGTTTCTGGCATCCAAACAAGCCAACTTTAGAATAATATAGTTCAGCATCTACCTATAGAAAACTTACGATGGCAATAAAGTTTCAATACGGAACATACTACGCTGTCGATAAATTTTAAAAATAAATTTTCTTAGAAAACTCACCAATTCATAAAATTTTTATAAAAAACTTTTAATATTAATACAATTTCCTTCGAAAATGTGAGTTAATATATTTATTTTAACATCCTTCAAGAAACTTGAACATTTTCATTAAACTTAAAATTAAAACATTAAAATATATCCGTTCCCCCTTTAATTCTAAGATTTTTTGAAAATCCATTTTTTTATTAAGAAATTACTTTGCATAACGAACACATGAACATTAAAAATGTACCAAATAAGATCCTTTTTAAGGACGAATAAAAAAATAAGCAAAAATTTCAGTCAAAAAGGAGTAGGGGTGAGTGTGTAAAACGTAAACGACCCTCATAATTTTTTAACCAACTCATGTGTGAAAACTTTTATGACAAACACTTTTTTCTTGTTTTTTTTTTTTTTTGCAGCTCACATTTTTTTTGGTGTAATATAGAGCTATTGCTACTGTTCAGCAACGTAAATATTAGAAAACAAAAGGACATGCATGCTTTAACTCAACAACGGCAGTAGCAGCAGCCAGCCAGCCGTACCATGAGAAATATGAAGAATGAGGTAAGGATTTCGCATATCTTTACTCTTCACTTTTTTAGGTTTTGTTTTTCTTACATTTGGTTCATTCCTTTTGTTTTTATTTAGTAAATGAGTGGAGAACAAAAAAATCTCTAAACATTATAAACATACTCGTATAACTACATATCCTTAAACACATCCTTGAATATTTACAATGATACATGATATTACATGGTGACTAATGTGACATTGAACGGCTGCTGTTAAACAAAACAAAATAAAAAAAATATTTATTTCAGTTTTTTTTTGTCTTTCGTTTTTGAATTTTGAAACAAACAGTCGAAATTGTATGAAGATGAAACGAATGTAATTCTTGTGCAAAATAAGCAGAAAAAGGGAAAAAACTCACTAGAGATGAGAAATAGCAACAACAACATTTAATGTTTAGGATTTCCATGGGAATCATAGAGAACTGTTAGAACAATATGTTGGTTGGTGTTTAGAGGATGCGGTAAGAGTATCACATATCAAGTCTATTTGAATTTATGAACTAAACGACACACTGACAGAGAAACGAAATTGGTAAAAATAGTTTTTGCAACTGGGAAAGCTTATGAACTTTTCAATGTGTGATGAACTTTTCTATAGAAAAGATCATCAATGTGTGATGAACTTTTCTATAGAAAAGATCATCAATGTGTGATGAACTTTTCTATAGAAAAGATCATCAATGTGTGATGAACTTTTCTATAGAAAAGATCATCAATGTGTGATGAACTTTTCTATAGAAAAGATCATCAATGTGTGATGAACTTTTCTATAGAAAAGATCATCAATGTGTGATGAACTTTTCTATAGAAAAGATCATCAATGTGTGATGAACTTTTCTATAGAAAAGATCATCAATGTGTGATGAACTTTTCTATAGAAAAGATCATCAATGTGTGATGAACTTTTCTATAGAAAAGATCATCAATGTGTGATGAACTTTTCTATAGAAAAGATCATCAATGTTTGATGAAATTTTCTATAGAAAAGATCATCAATGTGTGATGAACTTTTCTATAGAAAAGATCATCAATGTTTGATGAAATTTTCTATAGAAAAGATCATCAATGTGTGATGAACTTTTCTATAGAAAAGATCATCAATGTGTGATGAACTTTTCTATAGAAAAGATCATCAATGTGTGATGAACTTTTCTATAGAAAAGATCATCAATGTGTGATGAACTTTTCTATAGAAAAGATCATCAATGTGTGATGAACTTTTCTATAGAAAAGATCACCAATGTGTGATGAACTTTTCTATAGAAAAGATCATCAATGTGTGATGAACTTTTCTATAGAAAAGATCATCAATGTGTGATGAACTTTTCCATAGAAAAGATCATCAATGTTTGATGAACTTTTCTATAGAAAAGATCATCAATATTTGATGAACTTTTCTATAGAAAAGATCATCAATATTTGATGAACTTTTCTATAGAAAAGATCATCAATGTGTGATGAACTTTTCTATAGAAAAGATCATCAATGTGTGATGAACTTTTCTATAGAAAAAGATCAATGTTTGATGAACTTTTCTATAGAAAAGATCATCAATATTTGATGAATTTTTCTATAGAAAAGATCATCAATGTGTGATGAACTTTTCTATAGAAAAGATCATCAATGTTTGATGAACTTTTCTATAGAAAAAGATCAATGTTTGATGAACTTTTCTATAGAAAAGATCATCAAAGTTTGATGAACTTTTCTATAGAAAAGATCATCAATGTTTGATGAACTTTTCTATAGAAAAGATCATCAATGTTTGATGAACTTTTCTATAGAAAAGATCATCAATGTTTGATGAACTTTTCTATAGAAAAGATCATCAATGTTTGATGAACTTTTCTATAGAAAAGATCATCAATGTTTGATGAACTTTTCTATAGAAAAGATCATCAATGTTTGATGAACTTTTCTATAGAAAAGATCATCAATGTTTGATGAACTTTTCTATAGAAAAGATCATCAATGTTTGATGAACTTTTCTATAGAAAAGATCATCAATGTTTGATGAACTTTTCTATAGAAAAGATCATCAATGTTTGATGAACTTTTCTATAGAAAAGATCATCAATGTTTGATGAACTTTTCTATAGAAAAGATCATCAATGTTTGATGAACTTTTCTATAGAAAAGATCATCAATGTTTGATGAACTTTTCTATAGAAAAGATCATCAATGTTTGATGAACTTTTCTAAAGAAAAGATCATCAATGTTTGATGAACTTTTCTATAGAAAAGATCATCAATGTTTGATGAACTTTTTTATAGAAAAGATCATCAATGTTTGATGAACTTTTCTATAGAAAAGATTATTAATGTTTGATGAACTTTTCTATAGAAAAGATCGTCAATGTTTGATTAACTTTTCTATAGAAAAGATCATTAATGTTTGATGAACTTTTCTATAGAAAAGATCATTAATGTTTGATGTACTTTTCTATAGAAAAGATCATCAGTGTTTGATGAACTTTTCTGTAGAAAAGATCATATTCAAATTTTGTTGAGTGTTCCAGCATAAGAATCATGAATTTTTAGTATGATTTAATATAAATAAAATACCTAAACATTCATATATACTTTCCCTATTACTCCCTTATATTTGTTTATGTATTGGCATCTACATATACACGTAATCATACACACACACACTAAGCAGTGTAATGCAATCATAATGAAACAGCGTCATCTGTAAATGATTTATGTATATTTATGTATGAGTATGTAGAACTGTTCAGTTAATGTTGGTTTTAAGGTTTCAGTCCTTTTTGTTTTTGAGGGGAGACATTTTTGGCATTAGTATTTAGGTATTTTTTGGCTTATCTAATATATGGTTTGGAATACATATTTAAAGCATAAAAAGTTGGCAAAATGTTAAAGAAAATGAACAAAGATTGGAAACTAACGCTTGAAAGCTTTTGGTTACAAATTGTTAATACATAGTTTGTTATTTTCTTAGCTAACTGATAGATGTTTCATTGTACGAAAGTAATGAAAAAAGAATTTTCTCAAGCCTTTTCTTATGAGTCTTACTTTCAATACCTCTTTGTATACCAAATAATTACACACAGCCTCAAAGGCTAGTAAATACAAGCTATCCACCGATTAATGTTTAAAAGTTTTGGTTTGTAGCAGATTAGGCCAAACATAAGGCTCGGTTTTGAAAAGAAGTTTTTCATTATTTTTAAAAAAATATATAATTCACTGATTTTTACTCACTTTTAAGGCTGTGTGTATTCGTATCTTAGAAGCTTTGTTTTCTTTTTTTATATACATATATAATTAAGATCTATATTTTATGCTGCAGCTGATTTTTGGTTGAAAAGTGAAAACCATGTTGGTCATGCATCTACACAAAAGCTTTTTCCTACTCCTGAATGTATGTTAATATTTTTTCAAGTGTACTTTATATAAATTCAACGTATGTTTGCTGTTCATACGAGCACTTCAAAGTGTCGAGTGGAATGTTGTTTTTTTTTTTTCTCAACATAAAACATTTTTTTTTTTCGCAACAATTTTTCATTGAAAAATTAACACTACACAATGTTGTAATATTACACGTACGCACTATATAGTTTTGGTGTTGTTGTTGCTGTTGCTGTTTCGTGCAACATTGCTGCAACTAGGTTAAGTGTAAAGTAATATTGCAAGTAGAGAGCAAGTAAAAAATAACGAGTATGTAAAGGATAGTTTTATTTAACTACTTTAAAAAAAGTTTACACAAATTTATCTTAAACAGATGTTATAAGAGAAGCTTAAAGAAAGTAACAGTGTTAAGGGTAGTAAGGGGGCACAAAAGCCACTTCATTAAAAATATATAAAACTTAAAGATTTTTTTTATCAAAACAAATTGCAACACTCTGAGTTTTCTGTGTAGAAAATAAATGATCATAATAGTCTGATGAAAATAAATGATCATAACAGTCTGATGAACTTTTCTAGTGGAAAGATCATCCCAGTCTGATGAACTTTTCTAAGGAACATATCGTCCTAGTCTTATAAGCTTTTCTAGAGGAAAGATCATCCCAGCTTTATGAGCTTTTTTAAAGAAAATATCATCCCGGTCTGATGAAATTTTCTAAAGAAAAGATCATGTCAGTCTTATGAATTTTCTAAAGAAAAATCTTGTCAGTCTTATGAACTTTTCTATGGAAAAGATCATCGCAGTCATATGACTTTTCTATAGAAAATATCACCACAGTTTTATGACTTTTCTATAGAAAAGATCATCACAGTCTTATGAACTTTTATTATAAAAAGTATCATCACATTTTGGTAATTTTTTGTACAGAAAACATGATCTATTCTATGGAATATATCTTCTATAGTCTTCGTTTGGTTATAATCGTGGCTGTTTCTATAGTTTTAATATGGCAATAATCGTGGTTCTTCCTGTAGATTAGTTTGGCTTCAATAGTCTTATAGTCTTAGTTGAGGTTTAAGGTGGATTTTACTATAATTTTAGTTAAGCCTCAATAGTTCTACCTATAATTATACCTTAAAGTATATGATCGACTCAAAATCACTTTCTGAGTCAATCTGGCTGGCAGTGTTGAAAATATTTCAAACCGGATTTGACACATGCTTTCGACCCAAGGATAAAACCTATTGGTAATGGCTAAAATCGGTCCTTATTTTCATCACATAAAAATGTCTTCCCGAAATAGGACTTTGTTGTCATAAATATCTTAGTTATAATCACTTTAACGCATTGATCCTATAAAAATGTTGGAATCCATGTAACGTGAATTAGTATCTATCTACTTTATGCTACATAATATAAAATAATAAGTTTAATAATAAAGTATTTCAATCATAATGACTTAATTACCTTAAATTATCAGCTAGTAATTCTCATTTAGTTTGCAATAATTCTTATATAGGTCATGAAGCTGTATACATTGAAGTGCCGGTTCATTCGAGACAGAATTTGCCAGCCAGTTGGATATTAATTTATCAAAGTCGACTGACACAAATCAATCAACCCATTTTTTTTCCAACTGTTCAAGACAGAGGCTTCGGCCAACTGTTCAATACAGAGACTTCAGTCGACTGTTCAACACAGAGGTTTCCGTCGTTTGTTCAGTACCGAAGTTTCGTCCAACTGTTCAAGACATAGACTTCGGTCGTCTGTTTGGTACCGAGGCTTCCGTCAACGGTTTAATACAGAGACTTCAGTCGACTTTTCAAGACAGAGGCTTCGTAGAACTGTTCAATATAGAGACTTCAGTCGTCTTTGCTACACAGAGGTTTCGGTCGTCTGTTCAGTACCGAGGTTTTGTCCAATTGTTCAAGACAGAGGCTACTGTTCAATACAGAGACTTCAGTCGACTGTTCAAGACAGAGGCTTCGTACAACTGTTCAATATAAAGACTTCAGTCGACTGTTCAATACAGAAGTTTCGGTCATCTGTTCAGTACCGATGCTTTGGCCGGCTGTTCTATACAGAGGCTTCGACTAACTGTTCAATACAGAGACTTCGATCGTCTGTTCAAGATAGCGGCTTCTTCAACTGTTCAATACAGAGACTTCGGTCGACTGTTCAGTACCGAAGCTTTGGCCGACTGTTCTATACAGAGGCTTCGGTAAACTGTTCAATACAGAGACTTTGGTTAACTGTCCTCCTAGTTAGCTATCGCTTGTGAGAAACTGCACAGTTAGTGAGTCATGCCAAAACATTGTACCGCAGACGATTATTGAAGTCCCGAAGAATCCGAGATATGCATCACCAGTACCGTATGCAACCGAACGTATTATCGTAGCTTTTCTCTAAATAAATCAATAAAGAAAGATATTATCGAAAGGTTATAACAATTACGTTATGTCTTAAGGCTTGTGGATCTGTAAGTCTCAGCTGATGACAAAACCACATTACATCCAAATAAAATCTAACAAAAATAAGACCTAATTTCAGGACGATCGGTCCATAAATGGTCATAGCTTACACTTCCATAAATCATTCACGAAAAAAAAAATAATTGAAATTGTAATACAAGGTGGCGCAAAAGTAATCCTCCTATCAGAAAATGCTATAAATTTTGCGATTGGCCCCTAATGTCAGTTCTGTTTTGACATTTGTGTAGTAAACACATGAGAAATACACGTTAATAAACAATGTTACGCTACACTGCTCCAGAACGCGGAATATTGCTGACTATTTATTTGACCAATAAACGGTCGGTGACTTTGGCACAATGTGAATTTCGTCGCAGATTTCCTGGCCGTCCAACGCCTACTGGTGAAACACTGCGACGTTTAGCCGCTCGCCTCAAAGAGACTGGCACAACACGAGATGCTGCTGTAGCCGAGGATGTCATGGAAGCGCCGTCGACATCGACCAGACGACGTACCACGCAAATGGGTATCAGTCGACGGTCTTTACAACGAATTTTGGTACAAGATTTGAAGATGTTTCCGTACAAAGTCCAGAAGGTGCATCAGCTGTTAGCTGCTGACCGCCAATCGCGTCTAAAATACGCTCAAGCCATCCTTAATCACCACCAAGAGGAAGATGATTTTTCATCAAAAATAATCATGAGTGATGAGGCCCATTCCATCATAGCGAGTACGTAAATAAGCAAAATTTACGCTTTTTCATTTTTTTTTTAATTACAGTAAAAAAAACAGCGGAAGTTTACTTTTGCGCCACCTTGTAGAATAATGATTTTCTTATGTATTCAGTACTACTTTCTTACTTGTTTTGTTGTAGGTTCAACCGTTACTCTTTAAGAGATCTACATTTAGCTATAATTGTGTCTCTTTATAGGGTCTTAGTTTATCTTCTCTCGTGGGTGTTTCAATGATCTCAGTTTAGCCTTAATCGCGGCTCTTTTAGTAGATTTAATTTTGGTTTAATCGTGGCTCTTTCAGTAGTCTTAGTTTAGCTTTAATCGTGGCTCTCTCAGTAGTCTAAGTTTAGATTTAATCCTGGCTTATTCAGTAGTCTTAGTTTTGCTTAAATTGTGACTCTTAATATAGTCTTAGCTTAGCTATAATCGTCGATCTATCTATAGTCTTAGTTAAGCTTTAATCGTGGCTCTTTTTATTGTCTCAGTTTAGCTATAATCGTGGCGCTTTCAGTAGCCTAAGTTTTGCTTTAATCGTGGCTCTTCTATAGTCTTATTTTAGCTATAATCGTGGCTCTATCTAAAGTCTTAGTTTGGCTTCAATCATGTCTCTTTCTAAGTCTTAGATTAGCTTCAATCGTGTCTATTTCAAAGTCTTAGATTAGCTTCAAACATGGCTCCTTCTATAGTCTTAGTTTAGCTATAATCGTGTCTATTTCAAAGTCTTAGATTAGCTTCAAACATGGCTCCTTCTATAGTCTTAGTTTAGCTATAATCGTGGCTCTATCTAAAGTCTTAGTTTGGCTTCAATCATGTCTCTTTCTAAGTCATAGATTAGCTTCAAACATGAATCCTTCTATAGTCTTAGTCTAGCTTTAATTGTGGATCTTTCTGTAGTCTTAGTTCAGCTATGAATGTGGATCTTTCAGTAGTCTTAGTTGTGGCCCTTTCTATAGTCTTAGTTTAGCTTTAATCGAGGCTCTTTCTATAGTTTTAGTTTAGCTGTAATCGTGGCTCTTACTGTAGTCTTAGTTTAGCTTTAGTCGTTGCTCTTTCTATTCTCTTAGCTTAGCTATAGTATTGGCACTTTCTATGGTTCATCTATAATCGTGGCTCTTTCTATACTCTTAGTTTAGCTTAGTTTATTACCAATAAAATAAATTAAATTTTCTGCCAATTTCTGCACGTAAATCAATTTTCTCTACAGTAAAAAAGCCCAGAAATAGACACAATAGAAAAAAATCCAATTTGAAGACTTTAGCCAGCCATTTTATACACAATTTTTTCTTTTATAATTCTATTCCCATTTTTTTTTAAACGACAAAAACTAGCCTTATGCAAATAAATAAAACATAATAGTTTTAACGACAAAAAACATTTATTATAAGACTACGATATGAAATTTATTTTATAATGAAGGACATGAATGAAATGAATAGCTAAGATATAAGTAAATAGAAAAAAACTGGATATAAAAACTGCCATCATAGAATATGCAAATTTTCTTGGCCACGTTTTTTTGTTCCCAGTTTTTGTTTTCTTTGGGGCTAAAAATTCTTACATAGAATTTGTACGACATGACATCAAAAGCGGAAGTAACAACTGAAATTAATTAAATTTCTCTACCGTTGGAAACAAGAAAAGTTTTTGGCGAGCAGAACGCCAACACAGGAGCAAAAAATAAATAAAAACAAGAACGACTGGAAATCAGAAAACTTAAAAGCGACAGCTACTGCCAATGATTATAAATGGTCAGAAAATGTAAGGGAGAAGCGAGTAGCAAAAGAAAAATATAGCTAATAGGAAATGAAAAGGATGATTAGGGAAGGCAAGAATTGAGAAGATTAAAACGACTTAAATATACTATTTAGACAATATACAAAAGAACAACACAGGTTTAGGGTATTACATATAAGTTGCTGTAAATATTATAAGCCAAGCTTTTAAAGTTTAAACATACTTTAAGCTGGATTAAGCTTTTAAGTAAAACTTTTTCCATGCTGTCAGTTTTGTTGGCACCTAAAACTAAATTAGAGAGTAGGGTACTTTTTCCAAAGAATTGCTTATTACTACAAAAAAGTTTTAGCCCAAAAATTTCCATTTTTTTTTGTCTGTGTCCTCTTTTCACGGAAACTCTAAAAGTGACGGATGTTCAAAATAAATGAATACTGAAAAATGAACACACAAAAAATATTCAAATATCCTTTTGAATTAGTGGCATCTATTTCCTTTTTAATTTTTTTGTTTCTTGCTATTTGCTGCTCCTATTTCCAAATGAACCAAATTTTTAGGATTGTTTTTACGTATTGTAACTAACGCTATTCACGTTTCGCACAAATGAAATTCAATCGAAAGGCAAATGAAGGAAAAGAGGTAAAATTAACATTTTCTTTAAACAAAAAGACAACAATTACAAGAAAAACTTTTGAAACAGATGTTTCCGACAAAAGAAATAAAAAAATCACTGAACATCTTAAGGCTTTAAGTTCGTTGTTAAAAGGGGTTTTTTTTTTGTGTGCCAACAGATGTTGTTGCTTTGTCCTTTGATACACTCAATTATAAACCCTTCAAATTTTATTTACTTCATTTCAAACTTTATTTAAATGTGAATATATCAATCACTTCAATGTAATAATTTTGTTTTAAATTGCATTTTTGTTTTTTTTTATATTTGTGATGATATATGGCTCATTGTTAGAAAACTAATTGAAAAAGGGGGAAATAAACTTTGAAACTTTTTTTTATGTATTTCATGTAGTAGCTTAAATTTCAATTGAAGTATGTGTGTACTTGTACTTGGGTTTTTTTTTTTTTTTTGTTCATATTTCAAATGTTACGCAATCCACGTTCAAGATTTTTAGCTGTGAGACTTCTTCAACAGCTGACGCAGTTTTAAAGTACTAAAAGCAGGGTTGGGTTAAACAAAAGGGTTTATTTTGTGATTTTAACAGTCATATTTTATGTGAAATCATGGACGTATTTATGTTGCTTCATCCTAGGCTCGTGGCTCTTTCTATAGTCATCGTTTAGCTGCGATCGAGGATCATTCTATAGTCCTGACTTAGACTCAATCGTGGCTTTTTTTTGTAGTGTTAATTTAACTTAAATCGCACCCTTTTCTACAACCTTAGTATAGCTTCAATCGTAGATCTTTCAATAGTACTTGAGCCTCAATCATGGCTATATCTGTGGTCTTTGTTGAGCTTAAATCGTGGCTCTTTCTTTAGTCTTAGTTTTAGCTTAAATCAGGGCTGTTTCTATAAAGTTAGTTTAGCTTCAATCGTGGCTCTTTCTATAGGATTGGTTAAGCTTCAATCATGGCTCCTTCTATGCTGTTAATTTAGCTCTAATCATGGCTTTTTCTATAGCCTTGGTTAAGCTTCAATCATTGCACTTTCTATAGTCTTGGTTTAGCCTAAATCATAGCTCTTTCCATTGTCTTGGTTGAGCCTCAATCGTGGTTCTTTCTATAGTCGTAACTTAACATCAATCGTAGCCTTTTATATAGCTTCAATTATGGCTTGTTCATAGCCTTGGTTTAGCTTCAATCGTGACTCTTTCTCTAGTCTCTGTTTAGCTTCAAACGTAGCTCTTTATATAGTCCTAGTTTAGCTTCAATCTTGGCTCTTTTTACAGTATTAGTTAAGCTTCAATCATGGCTTTTTCATAGCCTTTTTCTGTTTACCTTCAATCATAGCTCTTTTTATAGTCTTAATTTAGCTTCAATCGTAGACCTTTATCTAGACTCTGTTTAGCTTCAATGGAGGCTTTTTCTCTAGTCTCTGTTCAGCTTCAATCATGGCTTTTTCACGGCCTTAGTTTAGCTTCAATCATGTCTCTTTCTCTAGTCTCTGTTCAGCTTCAATCGTGGCTCTTTCTATAGTTTTAATTTAGCTTCAAATGTGGCCCCATTTATGGTCTTAGTTTAGCTGCAATCGCGGATCTTTCTCTAATCTTAGTTTAGCTTCAATCGTGGATTTTTATCTAGTCTCTGTTCAGCTTCAATCGTGGCTATAGACTATAGAAAGCTATAGTCTTAGTTAAGCTTCAAACGTGGCTCTATCTATGGTCTTGGTTCAGCTTCACTCGTGGATCTTTCTCTAGTCTTAGTTTAGCTTCAATCGTAGATTTTTATCTAGTCTCTGTTCAGCTTAAATCGGTGCTCTTTCATAGTCTTAGTTTAGCTTCAAGCGTGGCTTTTTATCTAGTCTCTGTTCAGCTTCAATCGTGGCTCTTTCTATAGTCTCTCTACAGCTTCAATCATGGCTTTTTCACGGTCATAGTTTAGCTTCAATCATGGCTCTTTCTATAGCCTTAGTTTAGCTTCAATCGTAGCTCTTTCTCTAGTCTCTGTTCAGCTTTAATCGTGGTTTTTTCTATAGCCTTAGTTTATCTTCAAGCGTGGCTCTTTCTCTAGTCTCTGTTCAGCTTCAATCGTGGCTCTTTCTATAGTCTTAGTTAAGCTTCAAACGTGGCTCTATCTATGGTCTTGGTTCAGCTTCACTCGTGGATCTTTCTCTAGTCTTAGTTTAGCTTCAATCGTAGATTTTTATCTAGTCTCTGTTCAGCTTAAATCGGTGCTCTTTCATAGTCTTAGTTTAGCTTCAAGCGTGGCTTTTTATCTAGTCTCTGTTCAGCTTCAATCGTGGCTCTTTCTATAGTCTCTCTTCAGCTTCAATCATGGCTTTTTCACGGTCATAGTTTAGCTTCAATCATGGCTCTTTCTATAGCCTTAGTTTAGCTTCAATCGTAGCTCTTTCTCTAGTCTCTGTTCAGCTTTAATCGTGGTTTTTTCTATAGCCTTAGTTTATCTTCAAGCGTGGCTCTTTCTCTAGTCTCTGTTCAGCTTCAATCGTGGCTCTTTCTATAGTCTTAGTTAAGCTTCAAACGTGGCTCTATCTATGGTCTTGGTTCAGCTTCACGCGTGGATCTTTCTCTAGTCTTAGTTTAGCTTCAATCGTAGATTTTTATCTAGTCTCTGTTCAGCTTAAATCGGTGCTCTTTCATAGTCTTAGTTTAGCTTCAAGCGTGGGTTTTTATCTAGTCTCTGTTCAGCTTCAATCGTGGCTCTTTCTACAGTCTCTGTTCAGCTTCAATCACGGCTTTTTCACGGTCATAGTTTAGCTTCAATCATGGCTCCTTCTATAGCCTTAGTTTAGCTTCGATCGTAGTTCTTTCTCTAGTCTCTATTCAGCTTCAATCGTGGTTTTTTCTATAGCCTTAGTTTAGCTTCAAGAGTGGCTCTTTCTCTAGTCTCTGTTCAGCTTCAATGGTGAGCCTTTCTAGAGTCTTAATTAGGTTTCAATCGTAGACCTTTCTCTAGACTCTGTTCAACTTCAATTGTGGCCCTTTTGATAGTCTCTGTTCACTTTCAATGGTGGCTCTTTCTCTAGTCTCTGTTCAGTTTCAATCGTGGCTTTTCATGGTCTTAGTTTGGCTTCAATCATTGCTCTTTCTCTAGTCTATGTTCAGCTTCAATCGTGGGTCTTTCTGTAGTCTTAGTTTAGCTTCAATCGTGACTCTTTCTCTAGTCTCTGTTCAACTTCAATCGTGGCTCTTTCTATAGTCTTAGTTTAGCTTCAATCGTGACTCTTTCTCTAGTGTCTGTTCAGCTTCTATCGTGGCTCATCCTATAACCTTAGATTAGCTTCAATCGTGGCTCTTCCTATAGTCCTAGTTTAGCTCAATTATGGTTCTTTCTATAGTCTTAGTTTAGTTTCAATCATAGCTCTTTCCATTGTCTTGGTTGAGCTTCAATCGTTGCTCTTTCCATAGTCTTATTTTGACGTCAATCATTTGTCTTACTATTGTCTTAGTTTAGCTTCAGTCGTTCCGCTTTCTCTAGTCTCTGTTCTGCTTCAATCATGGATCTTTCTATAGTCTAAGTTTAACTTCAATCGTGGCTCTTTTTGTAGTCTCTGTTCAGCTTCGATCGTGGCTCTTTCTATAGCCTTAGTTTAGCTTAAATTATGACTCTTTCTATATTCTTGGTTTGGCTTCAATTATAGCTCTTCCTAGGTCTTAGTTTAGCTTAGTTTGGCTTCAATAATTGCTCTTTCTAGGTCTCTGATTAGCTTAGATTGGCTTCAGTAATGGCTCTTTCTAGGTCTCAGATTGGCCGCAATCGTGGGTCTTCTGTCGTGATTTTCCATATAGTCTTATTTTGGCTTCAATCATGGCTCTTTATAAGTCTTAGATTAGCTTTAGTCGTGGCTCGTCTGACACTTATTCTTGTAGTCTTATTTTTATAAATGTTTTACGCCGATAGAAATGTTCGCCGATATAAATGTTTTACGCAGCCAATATAGCACGTTCGCTCAACCAATTGTAATTTTTTTGCATTGTTTGGAAACACCTTTAGGATGAGTTCGGATTTTGATTCGGTGAAATAGCAGAAAGTGACGGGAAATTAAACGCAACCGGTATTTTGCCATTGCCCAGAAATTGACGTGTCTCCACCAAACAGACGACCGTGGCCGTGGAATCACTGACATTGTTTGCCGAACAGAATTACCGCATCACCAAACCGGCTTTGATTTTTTCGTAAAGCTTGCGCTGTTTTGTGTAATGCATCCAAAGACTTTTTATTCGCCATTGTACACTCATCCCAAACGATCAGTTTGCTTTGCTGCAAAACGTTGGCCATCGCACTGCTCTTGGAAATATTGGATTTTTATTGGATTGTATATTCAACGGCAACTTGAGTGCTGAATGACCAGTTCTGCAGCCTTTCAACAACGTAGCTGCAATTTCAGATGAAGCAAGTACAAGTGCAATATCATTCTGCGAACGTGTCGTCAAAATCAACCAGTATAACCGGGAGCGTCACAACTTTCATTAGAGTGTCGTACGCATATTTTTGTTGCCTATTCAGCAGTGGAACTTTTGTTCGAAATGATTCCCTCAATGCATCGCAATCATATTGTGTTAGATAAATCGTAAAAAGTGGGCGTGGTATAGTTTTCTTTCCCAAAAACCTAAGTTGAACCATGACGAACATTAAAAAAAAATTGTCGAACAAAAAAGTACTTTGTGCCACCTTTATTAAATTTGAGAAATTTTTACATTTTCTTCAATAAAATTTAAAGTTATGACATAATAATACATAATATAATTTTTTTGGTACTTTTTGCTTTAATATTAAAAAAGTACTTTTTGGTACTCTCTATAATTTTTAGAATTTTGCTACTTTTTGTCAAAATTTTCAAAAATTTTACCATTTCTTCAAGAAATTCAAAAGTTTTGCTTATTTTGGTACAAAATTACACAGGTACTTTTTTAGTACTTTTTTCAATAGTAACAGAAAAATAAGTTTTTTTCTAAAAACTGAAATATTTCTTTAATTAAACTCATTTTATGTGATTTTTGTACAATTTTGAAAAAGTTCTTTCTTAGTACTTTTCCCTAATGTAATAAAAAAATACTTTTTTAGTATCTTCCTTTAAATTGCTGAATAAAACTTGAAAATTGCATACAAATAAGTACCTTAACCGTTATAGTCATAAATTAGCTATACCTCAAGCATTTTAACCCCCTACCACTGTTTCAAACGAACACATTTGCAAACGATTAAAAAACCGTATAATAAAACATTTATCAAATCATACTTGCTCTAAAACTTACTGCTAAACTAAAATTTTTCCTAAAGCTTAAAAACTACCCCTTTTTTCTTTTTTGCAATACTGGCACGAGCCATAAAATACACGATTTTCATACGCAAAGTAACGCGCTTGTCAGTAGAAGAACAGAAAGAAAAAAACTAAAGCTAAATTTATAATACACAATATTTTGCAAACAAATAATAAAAAACCAATTTAGCATTTAATCACGCACTAAACTACTGCCAAAAAAAACAAATAAAATAAAATATATTATAGAAATGAAAAGGGGAATATTGCTACTAAAAGCCTTTATATAAGCTGCTAAAATTAAATCAAAAAAGCAAAACATGTTTAAAAAAGATCAACGCAGAAATTTTCAAAAAAAGGTAACCGGATTAAGGGAAGAAAGTAGGCTTTTTGCATATACAAAAGGTATGTGATGACGGTTTGTTGTAGTGTTAGGCAAAAGCTCATCAGCGTCATTGCAACATGTTCAACACATTCATGCATAAAAATGTCCCTGACGCTGAAATATGTGCGAATGTAGGTTTAACGTATGTGTCTAGAAGTTAACACTCAAAGGTCTTGCACATGTTTAGGGCGAAAAATTGAGCTAAAATAATGGCATATTAGGGAGGTTGTGTTAAATTAGATAAAAAAGTACTTTTTTGAAAATTTAAATTTTTTATTATCATTTTATCATCAGTTTGCTAGCTTTCAATTTATGAGCAAAAATAGTAAATAAAACCTTGATTTCTAACTAAGTACCTCCCTATTAACTACCTTCTTTCAACCTAACACCCTATAAACATACGCATTCTATGTGTCACACTCTCTCCCTGTCGCTTCTTACACTTTTTTCATACAAAAACTGCACACAGCAAATGTTATTAAAAATAATGCTGCTGCTTGTTATATTTTAAACATGTTTGTGTTTTTTTTTTCTTTTGCAAATAATAAAATTATAAAATTCTTTTTTTTTATTGTAAAACATCACTTCAACGAGCGTTATTTATGAGTCTAATAAAGAATGAAAAAAAACAGGCTCCTCAACCCATTTACCATAAAATTATTTTTATGCCAAACACACACAATAAAGCATGAGAACTTATTTTAAATTAAATGCAAATGCAAAAAATAATCTAATAAATATTTTTTAACTAGTATTTATACATATTTTTGACATTCCTGCCCCCAGACAACTGCAAATAACCCTTGTATAGGCAAAAATATGTGTGTAATTTTGAATAGAATAGCAAGGGATATTGTTGCATACTTTTGAGATGAATTTAGGGGTTTGTAAAGAGGTTTACGTCACTATGTTTTATTAAATAGTTTATATGTTAATGATTTGCATACTAGGGTACATAAATTCACACCTCATTTGGTACATGTGTTTATGTCACAATAATTTGTATTCAATATTTTATAGACAGCGACTGAAGATAGAGTTGGACTTCATAAAAAAACATGAATAAAACTAGAATTGGTCTACAAAACGACTACGATAGAATTGGACTTCATAAAGGACTACAATTGAAGTCTGAATTCGTACATGTTATGATTAAAATTTATATTCTGAGAGAGATAAACGCACACAACCTTAAATTTATGGGAGACGATTTATGTAGGGAAACTACTTAAACAATTTTCTATCAACAACAATCGAAAAGAAGTGATTAAGAGTTTTTTTCCTAATAAAAAGTTTATTTAAAAACACTGATGTACCACTTAATATAACAAATAAATGAAAACTAAACATAATTACCTATCATTTGATAAATAAAATGTATTTATTTATCTTTATTTCAACTTAATTTTTTAGCAAAAATATGATAATAAAATTTCTACATAAACAAACTTTTTAATAGGCTATGTGCCTATGCCTATAGAACTAAAAATATTAAAAAACTTCTTATATTTCTATAAACTAGATGCAATTACCTATCCATTGGTATATAAAACTTTATATTACGCTTTATATTTCAACTTAATTTTTTAGCAAAAACATAATAATAAAATTTCTACATAAACAAACTTTTCAGTAAGCTATATGCCGCTATAAAACTAGAAATATTAAAAAACTTCTTATACTTCTAGAAACTAGATGTAATTACCTATCCAATGGTATATAACACTTTATATTTCGCTTTATATTACTTTAAAATATTCACTGTTGAAATAAGCTCTACTTATTGCATGTTCACAGTGCTTACTATGCACTTCTCATTTTTTCATAGGATACCTGTAAATGGTCAATTGAAGCTTTGCTGTTGTTTTTTGCCATGAAATGATTGGTGTTTTTAGCTTAAGTACTATTTGAATGACGCAACTTTTACTTTTTGTCAACCAATGCAACGTTAGTTGAAAAGTAACTGCTAGGTTCATAGAATTTCTATATATGTAATCAAAAATGGAAAATTTCACAAAAAAAAAAAAAAAAAAAAAAAATTATCAGAAATAAAATTTTTACGAAAATAAGAAAATTTAATGAAAATTCTATAATTATATTAAAAAAACGCTTATTTGAAAAAAAAAATCGCCAATTTAATAAAAAATCACCAAAATAAAATTTTCAGCAAAAAATTTCAAATTTTATTAAGAATGCAAAAACAAAAAAATAATAAACGCCAAAATTAAAAAAAATCGCTAATTTCACCAAAATAAAATTTTCAACAAAAAAATTTCAAATTTTATTAAAAATGCAAAAACAAAAAAATCTTTTATTAAAAAAAATATTAAACGCCAAAATTAAAAAAATCGCCAATTTCACCAAAATAAAGTTTTCAGCAAAAACTACATAATTTATTAAATATCCAAAAACAAAAAAATCGGTTATTTGAAAGAAACAATAAACGCCAAAATTAAAAAAATCGCCAATTTGTCCAAAATAAAATTTTCGGCAGAAAATTTCATATATTATTAAAAATCCAAAAACAAAAAAATCGTTTATTTAAAAGAAATAATAAACGCCAATATTAAAAAAGATCGCCAATTTCACCAAATTAAATTTTTTAGCCAAAAGCTTAAAATTTTATTAAAAATGCAATAACAAAAAAATCTTTTATTTGAAAAAAAAATAAACGCCAAAATTACAAAAAAATCGTCAATTTCACCAAAATAAAATTTTCAGGAAAAAAATTTCAAATTTTATTTAAAATACAAAAACAAAAAAAATCGGTTATTTGAAAGAAATAATAAAAGCAACAATTAAAAACATCGCAAATTTCACCAATATTAAATTTTCAGCAAAAATTTCAAATTTTATTAAAAATCCAAAACCAAAAAAATCTTTTATTTGAAAGAAATATTAAACGCCAAAATTAAAAAAAAATCGCAAATTTCACCAAAATAAAATTTTCATCAAAAAATTTAAAATTTTATTAAAAATGCAATAACAAAAAAAAAAAAAAAAAAAATTATTTGAAACAAATAATAAACGCCAAATTTAAAAAAAATCGCCTATTTCACCAAAATAGATTTGTCAGCACAAAATATGCGTTATAATTAAAAAAAAAAAACGCCAATTTCACCAAAATAAAATTTTCAGCAAAAAATTTCATAATTTATTAAAAATCCAAAAACAAAAAAAAACATTTCTTTGAAAGAAATTTTAAAATCCAAAATTCAAAAAAAAAAAATCGCCAATTTCACCAAAATAAAATTTTCCGCAAAAAATTTCATAATTTATTAAAAATGCAAAAACAAAAATATCGTTTATTTGAAAGAAATAATGAACGCCAAAATTAAAAAAGTTCACCAAAATAATCAAGTTTTATTTAAAATGCTAAAACAAAAAAATAAATTATTTGAAACAAATAATAAACGCCAAAATTAAAAAAAATCACCAAAATAAAATTTTCAGAAAAAAATTTCATAATTAATTAAAAATCCAAAACCAAAAAAAAATTTTTATTTCACAAAAATAAATTTTTCATATAAATTTTATTAAAAATCCAAAAGCAAAAAAATCGTTTATTTGAAAAAAATAATAGACGCAAAACTTACAAAAAAATTGCCAATTTCAACCAAAATAAAATTTTCAGCAAAAAATTTCATAATTAATTAAAAATCCTAAAACAAAATATTAAACGCCAAAATAAAAAAAAAAAATAGCCAATTTCACCAAAAAAAAATCCAAAAACAAAAAAATCGTTTAGAAAAATCAAAAAAAAAAATCTTTTACTTGAAAGAAATATTAAACGCCAAAATTAAAAAAATCGCCAGTTTCACCTAAATAAAAATTTCATCAAAAAATTTAAAATTTTATTAAAAATCCAAAATAATTACTTGAAAAAATTAATAAAATTTTATTGAAAATCTTAAAATTATATTAAAATTTGTTATAAAAAAATCAACAATTTCACCAAAAACTTTATTTTCAAGCTAGTTTTACATAACAAATTACAAATTTTGAAAAAAAAAATATTAAAAAAAATTTAAATTAATGAGACTATTTAGCTAATTTCAGAAAAATACACCAAAAAATATTCCACTTAAAAAAAAATCACTAAATTCACAACAAGTTTCACCTGAAAAATGTAGTTTTTAAAACTTTATGGATTTCATTAAAAACCAACATATTATTAATCAAATCGCTTACTAAAAAAACGCAACCCAAATTTATAATAAAAAATCGCTATAAAAAACGTAAATTTTATGAACTGGATATGGATATCTAATTATAGATATTTCAAAGATCCTTGCTACGACGTATATAAAGGGATAGTAAGTCGAACCTACAATGGGTAAAAATCTGAAAAAATGTTTTGTAATCCGATTTTATTTTTTCACCAATAAAAATTGTTTCTCATAAAATTTTTTTCACTAAATAATAAATTAAAAAAAATAATAAAAAATTTATGAAAAAAAATTGTCTTTTTGGTGAAAAAAGTTCGAGTTAAAAAATATTTTTCCAGATTTTTACAGGTCCGACTTACTATCGCGTTATATAAATTAGTATAATTTTTGCAAAACCTGCAGTCTTTTATGTAAAACTAGCTTGAAAGTATAATTTGTGAGTATTTGGTGAAATTTGTGATTTTTTTATAACATATTTTAATATAATTTAAAGATTTTTAATAAACTTTTCAATATTTTTTGTGAAAATTAAATTTTTTTTTTTTTTTTTGATTTTTAATAAAATTTTAAATTTTTTGCTAAAAATTTAATTTTTTGAAAGTGGCGATATTTTTTTCAATTTTGGCGTTTATTATTTTTTTTCAAATAAAAATTTTGTTGTTTTTGGATTTTTAATAATTTTTTTTTTCCGAAATATAATTTTGGTGAAATTGGCGATTTTTTTTCAAATAGCCGTTTATTTTAATATAATTTTAAAATTTTCAATTAAATTTTCTTATTTTCATAAAAAATTTATTTTTGATAATTTTTTTGTAAAATATTAAATTTTTTTCATTTTTGATAATATACAAATTCTATGAACGGAACAGTCTACTGTTTAACGAACTTTGCATTGGTAAATAAAATAAAAATTTGTACTTAAGCTAAATTATGACTAAAAAAACAACAGAGCTTCGTTATATATATACATGTATCCCTTGATAAAGTGAGAAGTGCATAGTAAGCACTGTGAACAAGCATTTTTGGAAGGCTTATTTAAACAGTAAATATTTTAAAGTAATATAAAGCGGAATATAAAGTGTTATATACCAATGGATAGGTAATGACGTCTAGTTTTTAGAAATAGAAGAAGTTTTTTAATATTTCTAGTTTTATAAGGGCATATAGCCTATTGAAAAGTTTGTTTATGTTGAAATTTTATTATCATATTTTTGCTACAAAATTAAGTTGAAATAAAGCTAAATAAAGAAATTTTTTATATCAAATGATAGATAATTATGTCTACTTTTTATTTCTGTTATCGATTTAGTGGTACATCAGTGTTGTTAAACAAACCTTTGATTAGGAAAAAACTCTTTCCGATTGTTGATAGAAATATTTTTAGTTTCCCTACATCTATCATTTAAACAATATAACAAACATGTCACACGAAATCTCACATTACACTTGTAATCACCTTAAAATATTTATAAATAAAGAAAAGATAACATATGGGTAGGATTATGTGAATGGCATTCACACTCCTTTTAAAATTTTAACCAACATTCTACGACTGTATGGTTTATAGGTAACAAGCTTTCAATTTCTTGAAAGATAGGCAAAACATGGATCAGTTTAATCCAATGCCTACATATACTGCTTCGTAAGTCCGAATTTGGTGTGTAATGGCGGCAAAATCATCTTATCTCTGGTAACCAAAGGTGGGTTTATAAAATTTTATTTCCAACTCTCATGCTTTCTGTTATCATTTTTGATCCAATGGCAATGTTTTACTATACTGTCCCATAAACAAATGAAACATGGAAATTTAGTTTGCCACTGTGTTGACTAAACAAGAAATTAACCACTTTTAAGTCGACTATTTGTGATCGGAGTATTTTAACAAGGATCTACGTTTTGATATTCCTCCTTTAATTTTGTAGAACAAGCAATAGACTCAGTTGCCTGCTTATTGCCAATATCTAGTAAAACACATTTTAATACTTCGCTTTGAGCTGTCCATAAATAATTTCCATTCGTCAGCTTTGTAGCTTGAGTATACCATTATCGTTAAAAGGCAACCAATTTCATTACAAAAGACTGCATCATTTTCTGAGCTACAGAATGCAAGAATTTCTTTTTCGGATCTTAAAATATATATTCAAAGATTTTTTTAGTTTTTGTTAGATTTTGAAGAAATTTTTTAAGATTTTTGCAGAAACATCGACAACTTTTCTATCAGAGACTTCTATTTCAGGTACCTTTGGTTGCACCTACCAGTTTTCCAAACTCCAAAAGCTATTTCGTTTACATTTTTTTGTCTGCAACAAGCTTTCCCAATTAAATGCTACTGATAAACATCACAAGGGATAAATTTTTCAATTATTTGAGGGAAGACAGACAAATACAATGCATGCACAAGATTAGGATAGACTATTAAAGATTTTTGTATATTTTAACTATATATATAAAGAAAAGCTAGAATGGGATTAGCTAGACCTTAGCACCTGATGTGGAATAGATCAAAGAGCTCTCAACTTCAACTACTCAGTCTATGTGTAATCTCAATTTCTTTCAGATACCCATACATTTGTTATAACTTTCTGTATAATGCTCGTAATATTTCTAAACAATTAAGACCTACCAAATTTCATGTGAATCAGGCCATAATTAACCATAGATTCCCCTACATGTTTGAATATTACCTGAATTTATTTCTCTACAAAAAGCAACATAATTCAACACACCTATCTAGGCAATTGAAATTTCATCATTATTGCATATTGATATACTAGGAAAGTAGTCAACATACATTCTTTTTTGCAGTACTTTACCAGGAATACTAAACTAGGTTCGGCATTAAAACTGATTATCTGACTTTTGTTTTATGTATAAAGAGTAAAATTGTAAAATATTACATACATACATATATATTTTACACTATTGTTTACATAAATTATGTAAATTACAAAATGTATATTTTATACACAATTTTTATTTTTTGTTCATTCTTCATTTGTTGTTTTATTATTTGTTTTTATTTACTATTATGCACTACTAAATGCAATCGTTCATTTACATTTATCGCAAAATTTGCAGAAGTTTTTGGAAAATTTCGTTGCATAAATAATAGCACTTTTGTGTGTTGAACAAAATAAAACTTTGACAAGAGAGTGAGTGAATGTAGGAGAGTTTAAAGAACAAAATTGTTACAATAATGGCTAAAATAACAAATAGAGTTTGTAGTTGTATTTGAGAGAAACTAGTAAATATCAATAGAAGAAAATAAAATATGCAAAAAGCTGATATACTCGTATGTATATGAGTATTAGGGTAATACTTATTTTACAGTCTACCGCATTTCGATGCTCCCAAAGACCTAAATAGTTCTCTGTCAACTAGAAAACAAATTAAGAAAATTCGAGCAACTTTACGGGTGCTATATTTTAAAACAATCAAAAATAAATGTTAAAAAAATTCCAATTTTTGATAATTTTTTTTTTTTTTTTTTTTTTTGTGAAATTTTGGATTTTTTTCATTTTTGGTAATATGTATACAAATCCTATGACCCAAACAGTCTACTATCAACTAACGTGACATTGGTTAACAAAATAGTTGAAGTTGCGTCAACAAATTTGTACTTAAGCTAAATTATGACTAAAAAAATTAACAGAGCTTCGATTATATATATACATGTATCCCTTGATAAAATGAGAAGTGCATAGTAAGCACTGTCAACATGCATTTTTGGAAGGCTTATTTTAACAGTGAATATTTTAAAGTAATATTTTTTTCAAATAAAAGATTTTTTGTTTTACATTTTTATATAAATAAAATTTTTTGTTGAAAATTTTATTTCGGTGAAATTGGCGTTTTTTTTTAATTTTGGCGTTTATTATTTGTTTCAAATAAACGATTTTTTTGTTTTGAGTTTTTTAATAAAATATAAAATTTTTTGCCGAAAATTTTATTTAGGGGAAATTGGCGATTTTTTTAATTTTGGTGTTTATTGTTTCTTTCAAATAACCAATTTTTTTGTTTTTGGATATTTAATAAATTATGTAGTTTTTGCTGAAAAATTTATTTTGGTCAAATTGGCGTTTTTTTTTTAAATAAAAGATTTTTTTGTTTTTGCATTTTTAATATTTGAAATTTTTTGTTGAAAATTTTATTTTGGGGATATTGGCGATTTTTTTTTAATTTTGGCGTTTATTATTTTTTTGTTTTTGTATTTTTAATAAAATTTAAAATTTTTTGCTGAAATTTTTATTTTGGTGATTTTTGGTGAAATTGGCGTTTTTTTTCTCAAAATAAGAGTTTTTTTTAATATAATTATAGAATTTTTAATTAAATTTTCTTATTTTCGTAAAAATTTTATTTTTGATAATTTTTTTTTTTTTTTTTTTTGTGAAATTTTTGAATTTTTCCATTTTTGATTACATATATAGAAATTCTATGAACCTAGCAGTTGCTTTTCAACTAACGTTGCATTGGTTAACAAAAAGTAAATGTTGCGTCATTCAAATAGTACTTAAGCTAAAAATACCAATCATATCATGGCAAAAAACAACAACAAAGCTTCAATTTAACATTTACAGGTATCCCATGAAAAAATGAGAAGTGCATAGTAAGCACTGTGAACATGCAATAAGTAGAGCTTATTTCAACAGTGAATATTTTAAAGTAATATAAAGCGGAATATATAGTGTTATATACCAATGGATAGGTAATTACATCTAGTTTCTAGAAGTGTAAGAAATTTTTTAATATTTCTAGTTTTATAGTGGCATATAGCTTACTGAAAAATTTGTTATATAGAAATTTTATTATTATGTTTTTGCTAAAAAATTAAGTTGAAATATAAAGCATAATATAAAGTGTTATATACTAATGGATAGGTAATTACGTCTAGTTTTTAGAAATATAAGAAGTTTTTTAATATTTTTAGTTCTAGAAGGGCATATAGCCTATAAACCAGTTTGTTTATGTTGAAATTTTATTATCATATTTTTGCTAAAAAATTAGTTGAAATAAAGCTAAATAAATAAATTTTATATATAAACTAGCTGAACCGGCAAACGTTGTCCTGCCATAAAAATTATTTCCAGTGAATATTTTGGCTATTAAATAAAAAATAACGATGTATTCTAAGTGAATTTGGCATTTTATGTATTTTTGATGCCAAATGAAGAGAAATACAAACAACATTTATTGGCGAAAAACATTTTAAAAAAATGGGTGGATAGGGACATCCTGATGACCAAGGTGTATGAACTGTACTTTACGACCTATTCTCGTACCTACCAAAAATATATAAAAAATGGTAAATATGTATTGATATTTGGATATTGCTCATACAAAATACTAAAATCTCGGCTAAAAAATGGGTGTGTGAGGGTCGGTTGATGAAAATTTTGGATTATAGGTAATTTTGAATGCCAAATAAAAAAAAAAAAATGCGAATAAAAAGTTTTTGGCAAAAAAATTGTAAATACAAATTCTGGATAGGGACACCCTCATGACCTAGCGGTATGAAATATACTTTACGACATATTCTCATAGCTCCCAAATATACATACAAATTTTCATAAAAATCGGTTTAGTCGTTTCGGAGGAGTTCAAACACAAACATTGTGACACGAGATTTTTATATATTAGATTGATAAGTAATTATTTCTACTTTTCATTTTTGTATTCTATTTCGTTGTACATTAGTGTTGTTTAACAAATTTTTTATTAGGAAAAAAGTCTTTATCACTTCTTTCCGCTTGTTGTTGACAGAAACATTTTTAGTTTCCATACATCTATCATTCAAACAATATAATAAGCTTGCCACACGAAATCTCACATTACATTGTAATCACCATAAAATATATATAAATAAAGAAAAGATAACATATGGGTAGGAACGTGTGAATGGCATTCACAACAAACCTGCTCATCTTTTGACACCAAGAACGAATCAAGTCAAAATAAGATAATTTGTTCCAAAGTGAAACATATCCCAGAGACAGTTTTTTCCGTCACTTGAAACAAATAGTATTCCTACGGGCAAGGTCTAAACTATAAAGCAGGTGAGGAAACCCACTTTTTTCTAAATAGCTTTTAACAGGTATTAAAACATGTGACCGAGCGATGCCATGGTGGAATATTGCGGATTCATGTTTCATGTCTGAGCATAATTCTGTACGTTTTATGGCCAATGCTCGCTTGAAACGAATCAGCTGCATGCGACACAGGTTACCTGTGATGGTCTGGTCAGATTTCAGCAGCTCATAATAGATTGGACCCTTTTGGTCCCACCAAATACAGTGAATTACCTTAAAGCCATGGGTATTTGGCTTTAGTATCGATTCGTCTGGTTGGTCGGACTTCACATATCATCTCTTTCACTTCTGGTTATTGTATTGGATCCATTTTTCATCGCAATTACTGATTCTGTGCAAAACTGATATTCTTTTATAGCGTTCAACCATCATTTCCCACATTCAAAATCGTCTGTCAAGGTTTCTAAGCATCAATTCGTATGGTACCCAACTTCCCTGATTTTGGATGAATCCAGCTGCACGCAAACATTTATAAATTGCTGCTTGAGTAGCTCCCAATGAATTTGCAAGCTCTAGATGAGTTTTATAACAATCTTCATGGATTAATGCCTCTAATTATTGGGCATCAAAGATTTTTCGCCCAATTGCGGATAATAATTCGAACACTACCATCTATGTTGGTGCGCGATTTATTATCTGCCTGTGGGAAGCATAGCTGAATGCGACCGGACGCGTCACAGGTTGAGGTTAGAGATACGTCCAGCAGATATGCGGGGTAGCTGCTTTATGCAGTCGCAGAAAATCAGCGGTTTCGAGAGTAGAGTCTCAGAGGGATACTCGAAATGATACTCGAAATGAAATGGCGAGTCATTGGTGACATCCAAAACCAATTGCCGATTTGGTACGTCTACAAGCGGGCGTCTGTTCTTACATCAAGCGGCTCGCTATAAAAATGTGTTGGGATGTTCTCCGTGCCTGTCTGGTAGGCTTAGGTAGCAACCCTAGCACCAGTCTAGGATGTTTTAGCCCAATCCGCTAATCATCCGTGGATTAAATGATTAATGAAACCGTAATGAATGTACGGCCCTACGCTCATTATAGGAATAACAGGAATTAATATATGAAGATTTTTGGATGGCCTGGGAGATCTTTGTCTTTCATGTCAAAATCAACACTTCTGAACCGCACAAACCATCTCTCCCACTTTAAATCCGATGGAACACATTTGATCAGCAATCCGTGTGCTTCAGCAAGGGCATCGAATATCCAAAAAGTGCAAAATAAAAGCCTCCCTAATGTGTGTAGTATAAATATATGAGGGTAATATGATAAGGACTTTTAAAGTTATGGAATAAAGTCCTCAAAATCTAAAAAGTTTCTGTAGGGATTTGAATGAATAATAAGACACTGGCTAAGGTATGCTATGAATTACTTCCTCATCCAGTTTTATTGAGACTGCCCTCGTATGTCATCTACATAATTATACATACATTTGTACTTGTATAAATTTCGCATAATACTTGTAAAATACACATAATTGAACATTTTGGTCAAAATAATGTTTACATGTATGAATGTAAACTGTTCGTGCGTATGTAGACATATGCACATAGCCAGCGGGAAAATGTATAGTAAAGAGGCCTTCCTAAAGGCCTTAGTATGCAGACAAAAGGACATACAACCCAGCATTGCAAAATCGCTCAATTGCATACCCGCTGTTGGAGGACTACCTGGCATATTAGCCGGTCTTTCGCTGATGGGCTGTAAGGATTCCTGCCGCTTAATTTCTCATACATATTCTAATTACTATGAGTGAGACCTAATTTAACGTATGCTGAAGCAGGCCTTTATAGATGAAATATTCTTGGTGAATTCTGCATAAAACCTAAATAATGGACTTTAAAAAATATTTGACTTGATTCAGTGTAAATCTAATGGCACTTAATAGTAATAAATGCAAGCAAATTAGCTTTTATAAGAGCAACTTCACTGATGCCAACTCTGTATTGGGTGGACAACCTTTAGAATTGGTATGCTCGTTCCTTGATATGGGTATTATGCCTGATATAAAGCTTAGTTTTATTCCACACATTGTAATGACAGTCAATACAGCTAGAGACGTTATTACTTATATTAAGAGATGGTCGAAAGAATTTTTTGATCCTTATATTACTAAGCATGTCTGAATATGGTTCAGTTGGTTGGGATCCTTTATACAATGTTCATATTGATTTTATCGACTCTATACAGAAACAATTTATTCTGTCCTACTGTCAAAATTAGCAGAATTCAGCAAAAAATCTACCTTCTTATCATCATAGATTGGAGATTATTAAACTATCTAGTCTTAAAAGTTGAAGAATTATGCTAACGGTTTCATTCTTGTTGAATATTATTAATGAAGATGTATACTCTGAACTCCTTCGTTTAATGTTCCACACCGGCCAACAATGCTGATCCACTGAGAAGAATCTGTACAAATTTTCATGATTTGTATCAGTTTATTGTTTGTATCAGTTTATTGTAAACATGTATTTTAAAAAGGCTTACAAAGCGAAGCCCCAGCAATTTTTCCCGCAGGCATATATGTATGTTCACATTTACATATGTATGTATGTTTATATGTAAATGTTTTACATCCCAGCAGTTCTTGGTGACAGTCCTGAACTAGTGAATTTACATATCACTTTGGGTGGCAGCTAGTTGCATAAGCAGTTATGTGACCTTTTTTGATTACAATGAGACTGTCTGATATCTCGTCCAAATTATTCATAGCATTGGATTTATGAAGTCAGTTGCCTTATTAGCTACCGAACTGGTTACTTGATCAGCTAAATAAATATTTTTTAAGATATACGGGTACTAATTGACCTCAAATAGTCAGATACAAATTCATAACCCATTGCTAGTAAGTAAACCTTCCTCCTACAAATCTCCAATAGATTATTTCTGGTGGGTTAAACACCTGCTTTCTAAAGTCCAGTACAAAATAAACGTTTAAAGTGACTACACTCTAGGTCTTAAGGTATGCATCCTTTCGTCTCTTGTACAGCTCACTTGGATCCATTAATTGTTCCCTTTGTGTTACCTGAGGATGATAAAGAAAGTAGAGGAGAGAAGAGAGACAGAAATAAGAGAGAATAGGATCGATAATAGAATTTGTAGATGGAAATTATAGAAATTGGAGAAGATTAAAGAGCGTAGACCATCATGCGACAGATGAGGGGTCACTATGAGGTGCCATTTGGATTTCCGGTCTAAATAAACATCTGCTTTTCCTAATATTATATAGTTCGGAGAGGCTGCCAAAGGATTTTCCCCCTAAAAGTCTAGCACGCAGATCACCTAGTGCCGGACAGTTACAGAACAAGTGTAAGACGGTCTCTTCCCCGTTTTGACAACTTCTACAGAAATCATAGTATGGCAGCCCAAGTCTTATACAAGGTGGCGCAAAAGTAATCCTTCTATCAGAAAATGCTATAAATTTTGCCGATTATTGGTCAAATAAATAGTCAGCAATATTCCGCGTTCTGGAGCAGTATTTCGCATGTATTTACTACACAAATGTCAAAACAGAACTGACATTAGGGGCCAATCGCAAAATTTATAGCATTTTCTGATAGGAGGATTACTTTTGCGCCACCTGTAGCATGGGTACCGAAGATGCAATGTCCGGTGATCATCGCCACCACATTGCTAAGTCGTGTTCGTTGCAAGCTGAGTAGATACGACGTGCGTTTACAGTTCAACGCAGGCCATATCATCCTCGTGATCACACAAGTGGATTTATTATCCTACCGCGATTGAAAATCATTGTATGCATCATTTATCCGTTATTTACATATCAACAGCGAAATGCCACATAGCAAGTCTATTTCATCTTCCGACATCGAGGTTATCATCCTCGCCAAGTTGTCAGCAATAAAATTGTCTTCATTATCCCCGTATCAACGTAACCGATTGAGTACAACTGTCGAATGTCTCGCCATCTCATTTAGGAATGCCCAGCAGGGATTTGATTGCAGGTTTACTGTCAGTATATATACGCATATCCCTACCAGATACCTTGTAATATCTGAGCCAGTTGGCCGCTCTACTGATGGTCGATCCCTCGGCCAGAAGAAGACTACATAATTTCGGAAGTCTGAAGGACATCCTTATCCCAAATTCAGGAATGTAGAAACCTACGCCCACTACATCCCCTTTCTTTGACCCGTCCGTATAGATTGATAATCTCGTTAAGCTAGAGGAGAAACCATCGCCAAATTCTATATTGGACAGGAACGAAAAATCGAAGTTCCTTGAGAAAAAAGGCCTAGGGGTGCACTCTAGATTACTTAGAGCCACTAACAAGACAATTGGCTTTACGCTAGGTTACATGGAATGTATAAAGTAACCAATTGGCTTCTATATGTACTAAAAATAGCATATACGTGTCAAGTGACCAAAAATATATAAATTGGAGTCAGCCAATTGATCAGACATTAGTGACAATTACTTTCTATAAGGGATACATTGACTTCTGGCTTAACTGCTGGGCTATACATATTTATAGTACATGTGTATGTCGCTGTCTATTTCATGATGTAGTAAATAAGTACATAAGCATATGTGTATGTACTTATGTCCAAATATTGGCTCATTTAATATGCAATACAATGAATTTTGCTTTTGCTATTCATGTCGATAGTAAATTACAATACACGTTTTAATACAAACACACACCACTCAGCCATACATACTACATATTCCATCATACACTCCTGCATACATATTTCAGGGACTTAAGGTGATCCATAACAAGAAAACAAAAGTTTATTGAAAAATATTTCTGAGAAATTAAAAATGGAAATTGTTTATGCTTTACTCGAATAGTTTTCCTGAAATGAACTTTAAAATTAATTTTACAGAATTGTTAATCAAATGTTATTACATACAGAAAACATGCTGGAATTTTTCTTGTTTCAAGGAAAAAAATCTTGTCAATATAAAGTGCACTTTCCTGTTCCTATATAAAGAACACTGATGGCACCTCATTCTTTCTTATACCTTCTAAAACAAAAAACAGAAAGACAACAAGGCAGGTGTTATTGGTAGCAAAAATTCCTGCAAGAAAATTCGACTAAAAAATTCTAAGACGATTTTCATAAGTGGGTTGAATATGAAACCTAATTGCCTGATAGCTACCTATATTAGTTTCCAAATTTCCCTAGAACTTGGTCCCTTTAAATTGTATTCATACGAATGAAAAGGAACTTGTATCAATGATGATGATCCTTCTATGCTTGAATTTAATATTTACAAATGTATTTGAAAACACTCACACATATAGATACTCATGTATATAACAGTGTTTATCTGTATAAGTGTATATTTTAACCCGTATTATGCAGCTAGATACAGACATATGCGAGACTGTAATGGTTTTAGTTATAAACTCCAAAACGTACTAAAATTTACTTGTTTATGGGGAAAATTGTAAATATGGTCCAGCAAAAACTACCCAGCAGTTAAGAAAGCAGCCAGTGTATCCCTTACAGATAGTAATTTTCACTAATGATCACTCGGCTGACTCCAATTTACATATTTTGGATCATTTGACATCAGAGTACGAAAACAAACAAAACATTTCGCAAGCTTTTGAAAAATGTACAAAACTAATCATGATATCCAAATTGTATTGTCCATGAACAAAACCAAAACAAAATATTTTCAAGTGACAAAGAGAGAAAACGAAACAATTGGCTTTTAACTCATCTGCATTATTTAATCTACCGTTACAATCGTACATTTGAGTACAACACAGATATAGAAACGACTATTTTTTCGCTTTGTTTGTTTTCGTAACGCTTCTTCTCAGAATGTTTCAATACTGGTCTTACTCTTTTCTTTTCTAGTTGCGTACGTTTATATAATTGTACATTTTGCGCTCACTAGCAAAAACAATACAAAACAGAATGGCACAATCATTCTCATTGTTTATGTTTTGTCATTGTTTTACTCACTGCAAAGAACAAAACAAAATGAAAGCAAACGGTTCGTTTTGTTTGCTTTCGTACTCTGTTTGATATATATGTGCTCTTTGTAGTACAGATAGAAGTCAATTTTTTTGCTTCGAAAATGTCAGATTTTGCGTCAACAAAGCGCCATATGTCTGAAGTTTTTTTTGACTACTTTAATTTGAAAAAAGTGCCGCTGAAGCTCACTGATTGCTCAGTGAAGCTTATGGTGAATGTACTTCATCGATTTCAATGTGTGGGAGATGGTTTGTTAGGTTCAGAAGTGCTTATTTTGATATGGAAGTCATAGACCGGCCAGGCCAATCAAAAAAGTTTGACGACATAGCATTGGAGGTATTACTCCATGAAGATTTTTCTCAAACTCAACATTTTCGAGCACCAGGATTCATCCAAAAGCAGGAACATTGGTTACCATGTGAATTGAAGCCGAGAGACCTTGAAAGACGATTTTGCATGTCCGAAATTAAGTTTGAACGCTATGAGAGATAATCATTATTGTACCGAAGTAAGAGATGCACGTGAAGCCTGGCCAACCAGCCGAGTCGACACCAAAACTAAATATTCATGGCTGTAAGGTAGTGCTCTGTATTTGATGGGAAGCAAAAGAGTATGAGCTGCTGACATCTGGCCAGACCATCACATGAAACCTGTACCGAATGCAACTTGTTCATTTGAAGCGAGTATTTTGCGAAAAACGTCCAGAATATGCGGTACCTGTTAAAAGCTATTTAGAAATAAGTAGTTGGGAAGTTTTGTCTCACGCGCCTTACCCTCCAGACCTTGCTCCGTCCGAATACTATTGTATTTGTTTCTATCTATGCAGAACGCTTTCTCTGGGATACGTTTTACTTTGGCAGAGAGTATTCGATATTGGCTTGATTAGATTTTCACCTCAAAACATCAGCAGTTAAGTATTTTGGCTTGGAACTCATATGCTGCCAAAAAGCTGTCCCATCGAAAATCATAAGTCTTACTCAAACTTTATACCGTGGTGTTAAATGTCGCGATGTCCACAATGTTGTAACTGGTGTCCGTCAGGGCTGCGTGTTGCCCCATGTACTTTTTAACATCTTAATGCTACTCAATAGAGGTATCAACTGGGGTTTAAACAAACAACTCCAGAGCCTCGAGTATGCAAATGATATCTGCCTACTTTCACACAGCTATAAAGATATGGCATCCAAACTTAAATGCATCGAAACAAAGGTCTAAAAATAAACGTAAACAAGAGTAAACTAATGCGCTACAATACAAAAAACATCAATAAGTTTCGCATAGAGAACAGGTGGCTCCAGCAAAGATGTAGCGTACCAAACCTAAAAGGCCATCCAAGCTTTTGGTGCCTTTCGGTCAGTATGGAAATCTTCCGCCATATCCAAGAACACCAAGATGGGTAGCTTTAACTCTTGTGTCAAATCTTTGCTCTTCTATACATGTGAGACGTGGAATACGACGTAAACTCCCTACAAGTGTTGGTTAATCGATGTCTCCGAAGAATATTTAATACAGAATGTAATACAGAACTCTGGAGACAAACAAATCAGCGGCCAATCCATATTGATATCTTGAACCGCAAATGGCGCTGGATTGGTCATACGCTGCGAAGGCCTTCAGATGACATAGCTAAAGTTGACATTAACTAGAACCCACAGGGTAGAATATGAAGACTGGGTACACCGTTACACATCTGGCGTTGGAAACTGAACATCGAAGTCAGCCGTAGTGATCTAAGGTGGAGAGAAGTAAAACAAATATCGTCAAACCGAATCGAATGGAAGAGATTGGTTGTGGCCCTTTGTTCTTAATAAGAACCAGAGGACATAATATAAAGGGCTTTCCAACAAAAGGTGTTATTTTAAATCACCCTGCTTTTCGGTAGCTGTCACTTTTAAAGCTTTTATTCTTTGACATTTGACAAGTAGAAACTACGCCATTACTAAAAATGGAACGATACACACTTCAACAACGCATTGAAATTATTAAAATTCACTACAAAAATGGTGAAAATCTTGCAGTCACAGTTAGAAAAACTAAAGCATTTTTGGGTCGTCGTGAAGCACGTTGTGGGAGCGCATTGCAGAAATTGGTGGAAAAATTCGAGCTGTTGGGACAAGTTAGTGATGTCAAGAATAAAAGTTAGTGATGTCAAGAATAAAACCTGTGCACGTCGCTCAAGAACAACTGCGAATATTGCTGCTGTAGCCCAAAGTGTTGAAGAAAACCCAGGTTTGTCCATTCCTCGTCGTTCTTTGGAATTGGGCTTTCCACAAACGTCATTATACCGTATTTTGCATAAAGACTTGGGTCTTAAAGCTTACAAAGTTCAGGTAACTCAAGCCGGCCGATCACCTACAACGAAACCATTGCTTTTTTACGGGAAAAGTTTTCGGACCATGTTATCTCTCGAAGAGGTGATCACAATTGGGCTCCGAATTTTTTTGATTTAAAACCTTGCGACTTCTTCCTTTGGAGCCACGTGAAAGATAAAGTCTACGCCAAGAGCCCAGCGTCGATTCAAGACTTCTTAGATAGAATTCGTGAGGCTATCCAGGATATAGGGCAGCCACTTGGCGATTAGTTATGGAAAATTTCATGAAAAGGATATGGTCCTGTAAGCGTGGTCGTAGTGGCCATTTTGCTGATATTCTTGTTCATTATTAACGGCATACCTTCCTCTTTATTATGAAATAAGCATAAGTTAAAATAACTCTATATTATTGATAAAATTACTAGTTCAGGACAGTCTCCTAGAACTGCTGGGATGGTCCAGTATAAACTGCACATATGTATACATACACATCTGTGTATGTTTGTAAGTGCATACACTTACATTCATATACATCTATAAATTTATAGATTCACCATATTGATATTCACTTATGTTTATGCTAATATTGTTGTTGGCTAGTTATATATGTATGTATGTATGTTTATATGCATATGTATTGTTCTGCATGTGTTTGTTTATGAGTGTATGTATCTGTGTCTATTATATTACGCATACTTATCCATACCAATGTAGAGTTTCATGCAGAAATGTGTTAGCATAAACGCTTTCGTTTATGCTCATGTAAAATCAATGAAGTTCCTTACACTGTCAATTCATGAATGAATGAGAAATGCATTTTGTTAATACAGCATGTAGTATTTGTGGTCTGGTCGTTTTATTTTATGATAGTGACTGCATTTTAGGAGGGTAGATAATAAAGTCATTTGAAAATTATGCAACCACACTACGGTCAAAGTTTTAGTAGTTATTTGAGCTCTTTAAAGTACACAGAGAAATCAGATGTGTGATAGCAACCAACTTTGTTGCCAATCGAATGATTCGGAATTTTTCGGTTCTATCAACAGAAATTCAGTTGATAAAAAAGAACTTCGGTTGAAGCAACCAAACTTTTGTTATCCCTTCCAAAATTTTGTAGCCACAAGTGTAAAATTCAGTCACTAAGGTAGAATCATTCGATTGGCAACAAATACGGTTGGTATTACGAATCAGTTTTCTCTTTGTAGTGTTCACAAATCCTTGATGGTTTATATTTTCATTTTTACAAAGAGGAAATAGGACCATTTTCCGTATACAAAAAAGTAAGTTAAATAAGAAGAATATGTAGCCAATAAATTTTAATAATTTTGGAAGTATAAATCAATATTTGCCGGCATAGGCACCAGACGACGAATACAGTAGTTAACAAAGTTCATACAAATTATCAAATAAGGAACAAAAAGCAATAGTTTGCCAGAATACTCCACATTCTGTATTGCATGGTCTCTCTATTGGGGCCACTATTGTAAACATATCTGTGTTCGCAAAGGGCATTTTGTTAACACCTGTAGAACTTACTAAAAGGTTAACTGTCAAACGAACTGACAAATCATCATGAATAGAATGATGCTTGAACAACGCTACCAAATTATATAAATTTACTTTAGAAATCAGTCATCGATTTGCGCAACTTATAGACGACTGTTTTATCGCAAAATTGTTTTCAGCGATGAGGCTCATTTTTGGCTTAACGAGTTTGTTAATGAATAAAATTAACAAATATTGAGCGAGACCAATCCTCAACAGACCCTACAAACTCCATTACATCCAGAAAAATGCACCATTTGGTGTGGTTTACACACTGCTGGCATCATTGGACCTTTTTTCTACAAAAAAATAAGCCGGAACTCACTTTGCGGTCAATGGAGATCGTTACTGCACCATGACCAATGATGTTGTGTTTGAAAATATGGATGAAATTGATCCGGGCGCAAGGTGGTTTCAACAGCATGGCGCTACGTGCCATACGGCTATAGCAACCATTGATTTATTGAAATCATAATTTTGCGATAATTTGATGTCGAGAAATGGACGTGTCAATTGGCTTCCAAGGTAGTGCAACTTGACACCTTTCTATTATTTTATGTTAAGCCACGTGAAGTCACTGTTTTATGCGGATAAGCCGGCAACAATTGACGTCTTGGAGGCTGATACTGTTCATGTTATTCGTGACATACTGTCAGCAATGCACGAAAAAGTGGCCCAATGTTGGATATCCAGAATGTGCTTTGTCAAGAACAGCCGTGGTGGACTTGTATTGGTCTTTCGAATAAAAAATGTTTTTGATTAAAATTGACTTTTGTTTTGTTATTTTTCAAAGAAAAGCACTTTACTTTGTGCTCCAGAAAGGATCTTATTCTCTTAGCGAATGTTTATTGATATAAACGATATAAAAAACCTAAGCTACTAAAAGAAGACAAGCCTTTTTTGCGGGAGCAAATTAAGAATACATACACGTTTATCCGATATAGTAGATGAGAGTCAAAGCTATATAGCGATATTTGCTCCATAAAGTCATAAAACCCTAAAATATAACTTATAACTGTCTTCATTTCTTAGAATTTTTTCAGATGTTGAAACTACTCTTAAGACTATCCTCCTCTATGCTCTCTCACAAATCGACTCTGTACATTTCCTGGACTGTGTATTAGTAGTTTTGTTATCTGCATAAATTTTTCATTTACATCTGAAAATAATGACACAAAATATGCATTGATTTTGGCAAGTATGAAACAATTTTTCTTTTATATGCAAAACTATTGCTTATTTTTCAGTTCTTGTCATTTAATGATTGATTTTTTCGTATGAATAAATTGCTAGTTTTGTTGAAATCAAGAAAACATATTAAATATTTTAAGGCAAAAATAACTTTCTAAGAAGTGATATAGAAGTAGAAATTGCAATACGGAAGTAATGAAAAATAGCTTCAGAAAAAATTAGTAGAATAAGGAAATAAGGTTTTTAATTATTGAAGAGTTTAATGGAAGGTTTAATGAATGGCAATAAAAGGAGATAAAATTAAAAATTGAGAAAATTTTGAATTTTTTTTTATTTTTTTTGGCGGAACAACTGTTTGCTTCCAATAAATAATGTTTCTTAAGGAACTAATAAAATGTTCATATATTTTGAAAGATATCTTAACGAGGATGTTTTTAAAGTACTTAGAACACGCCTAAAATAAGGAATTATGGCATTCCGAATTTAACCAATTTTTCCTCGAATTAGAAAATTAAAAAAAATATATAAAACTAATTCTTTATTACTCTACAATAACTTAAGTCCTTTTTAAATCATTTAAGATTTCTTTAATTCAGATGCATTAAAAATATTGATTATTTTAGAGTTTTCGTAAAATATAAAGATTTGAAACGTACTTGATGTGATTTTCTATTTAGTGTATAACTAAAATGAACAATTCTAATGAAGTCAATTGCAAATTGTGTCCGATAGGTTTTATTCCTTGAGGTAATAGATTTTGGTCACAGTGCCCACATTCCTTAGAGAACTCATAAACTGTTAATGCAGTTTAAAAGCACTATACTTTACCTTTGGTAGTAGGATTTGGTCAGTGTGCACATCGCTTAGAGAACTCATTTATGAGTAGCGTTTGCTGCAGGGTACGGAACGCGCAACACAGCTAATCTGTCGATAATGCCCAAGCCTCTCCGGTATCCAATGATCGTCCATGCGCGGTGAAGAGTCGCACCCTACACGAGATGTCTCCGTTTTTCTAAGAAGCAGAACATGGCGGATCAAGAGCAGGCGCTCGAAAAAAGCCCATAATTCCGGATGTAATCCGCATGAATGAATGGCACTACGTTAACGTGCCTCCTAACGGTGGCCTCCGGGCAAGGGCATTGTCCGGTTGTATTTTTGCCCATCAACAACAAGGGGCTCTGGTGTTTGATGTTCTGTATTTTCCCTATTAATTATATTTCTTTACAGATGGAAGACAAATTAAACAAAATAAATATTGAATTTGAGTCAGAACAGGTCGCTATGTACCTTACTGAACCTGTAGTAGGAGCTCAAGATCCTACATATCTTATTGAAGAAATGGATGATACCTTGGTGTTGGGGGGCTCTTGTCCCGAATCAACAGGGGTATCTTTCCCAACGGATGAGGAAGATGCGTTGCTGGATCCAACGCCTAACACGCAACCCTCTACATCCGCCAATAACGTTGCTACGGCGCAACAGACACAAAACGTTAACAATAGACCAAAATTATGTAAGCCAACAGTGCTCTGTTGGCTGTAATATGAGCAGTGTTAAAAAATGTGGTTTTTGTCTGTGCTAGTTAAATGCGAATTTATCTTCACATACATTAGTAAAAATACCAGACCAATGAAACTTCTCATTTTAAAACATGGTTTCAAACAACCTTAAATTGAAGTCTGAAGCTTGGTTTCAAATCGATATGAGATTAAATATAAAAGATACGTTTAAGTTTTAAACGTGGCTTAAAACAAACTTAAGTTTAAATCCGAAACGTGGTTTGAAGCAACCCTAATTTTAAAACGTGATTTAAATCGAACTTAAGTTTAAGTCTATAACGAGGTTTAAAACAACCTTAATTTTAAGTCTAAATCATTTTTTGAAACATCTTTAAATTTAAGTCTTAAACGTGGTTTGAAACAAACTTAAATTAAGGCCTTAAAGTGGTTCGAAATAACCTTAATTTTAAGTTTTAAATATAGTTTAAAAGAATTATAAGTTTAAGTCTGAAACTTAGTTTGAAACAACTTCAGTTTAAATTTTTTCTGGTTTGAAGCAACCTTTAAGTCTTAAACGTGGTTTAACACAATTTTAGTTTATGTCTTAAACATGGTTTGCATCAAATTTCAGTTTAAGTCTTAAACGTGTTTTGAAACAATATTAGGTTTGAATTATAAACATGGTTTAAAATAACCTTAAGTTTAAGTCTTAAACATGGTTTAAAATGGTTTTAAAGTCTAAATTGGGGTTTGAAACAACTTTAAATCTTGAACGGTGTTTAAAACAACTTTAACTCTTAAACGGTGTTTAAAACATCCTTCAGTTTAAGACTTAAACGTATTTTAAAGGAATTTAAATTTAAGTCTTAAACGTGGTTTGAAACTACCTTAAATTTAAGCTTAAAACATGGTTTGAAACAACCTTAAGTTTAAATTTTGAACATGATTTTAAATGATTTGAAGTTTATGGCATAATCATAACTTTACACAACTTTCTGACTACAACATAAGCATGGTTTTATATAACCTTAAAGGGCTTTTAATCAAATTTAACCTATGGTTTTAAACAATTTTACGTCTAAGACTTAATTAAAGTTTTAAACATACTTAAGCTTAAGTCTTAGTCATGGTATTACACAAACTTAAGTTTAACTCTTTGTCAAGGTTTTACACAAACTTAGATAGGTAGATTTGAAGAGGCGTGTACCATATAAATAACAATTCCACACGGCGACCCATTGTGATACGCTTTAGAAATAGAACTAGGCGTGATATAGATGTGAAGAGAAGAAATTAAATCGAAAATAATAGAAAAGAAAAAAGTAAGCTGATATAAAGAGAAATAAAGTGAAAATCCAGTCCAAAAGGGACAGGAAATGAGTATAGAGAGGGATTCGCAGAATCCTGTTATTTAAAACAGTCAGCCTATTTCCCTGATTATGCCTAATAGATTACCAATATCATATCTAGCTATATCCCACAGTTTATTATTTGTAGCAGCCAGTTAGAAATGGCAGATTGATTTCCAAAATATTTTAATTCTGTCCCATTGTGCAATGTATTAGTCTTATTAGTTGTTATTTTATAACCTCCTTATTATCCCAACAATTTGATATAAGTACTTGAAATTGTATACTGGCATCATTAAATTTTATAAAAATGCAATAAATTTTAAAGAATTAACCCCGGAGACTAACATATCATTGGATCAGGCACACACTCACATACTGACACACACAGTAAGAGTATGTAGAAACAAACAATTTTCATTAGTTCGGCTTAAAAAATGACAATTTAAAACCAACATTAACACAACAACATTAAAATGAGAATATATAAATAAATGTACTACAATATAATCATGTTGCTAGATAAATTTATACACACATATAAAATTGTAAATTAGGGAGGTCCTTAAACAAGTAATTTTAATATTTTTATAACAAACACGAGTAGCTAGCACCCTTATAAGCTTAAACAGAAAATTAAGTCAATTGCCATACAAACAATTATAAATGAAAAATACAAATGACTAAAAATGGTGTCAGGGAAAAACTAATTTTCTATATTTTATTTCTTTTTTTTTTTGTTAGGGTTTTGTACACCACTTGCCTTTACTTTATTTCTTTAAACTTTCTTATACTTGTGTGATGGTTTTTAATAAAAATGTGTAATAAATAAAAGTTTTAAATATATGCAAATATATTTAAAATCTACTACACCATACTTAATACGTTTTACACTCAACACCCTTAGTCTTGCTGAATCTGTTATCCTTGTTTCCCTATTTATATTCTCTCCTTTTGTGTGTCTCTGTATTTACCTCTGTGTAATTTTTCCTTTTTATTCTATGAATTGAATTGAATTTGAAAATATTGTAGTTGTTTTGACACAAACCGTAACAAATCGCATTTAAATTTACCTGCCAGACCTAAAAGACGTTCCAAGGGGATGAGCTGCCAGCGTCAGGACACACGCAAATTTACTAGAGTAGAAATGTTTTAACTGCAAAAAACACGCGTTTTTTTTCTTTCCTTAACGCGCGAGCAAAATGAAAGCAAAAAAAAAAAAAATGTGAACATTTGATAATTTATAGCATTTAATTTTCTTATAAACTTAAAAATTTGTTTGCTACGAAGGAAAAAGAAAACAGGGAGAGGAATAGAAATACACACATCCATATCCGCTTAAGCAATTGTTATTGTTGCTTTATATTATTGCTCTATAACTGTTGTTTCGTTTAGTTCCAAGGTGGCATTGCGGTAGACAATGAAGAGAAAGTGTGTTACTTTTTTACACAGTGCACAGTGGAACAGAATCAAAATATTTTTAGAAATAAATCTGCGAAATTTCCAATATAAAGAGTTTTTTAAGTCCGATAAAACTTACGAAATGTTTAACTGTCAAACGAACTGTCATACTACGCTCACTTTTTGACATTTATGATCAGTATACTCTGGCAAGTCATCATGTACAGATTGGCGCTTATACAGTGCTACCAAATCATACAAATTTACTTTGAAAATCAGTCATCGATTTGCGCAACTTATAGAAAACTGTTTTATCGCAACATTGTGTTCAGCGATGATGCTCATTATGGTTTATAAAGAAAATTGCCGCACATGGAGTGAAACCAATCCACAAAAGACCCTACAGACTCCATTGTATCCAGAAAAATGCATCTTTGAGCAGGGTTTACTTGCTGGTGGCATCATCGGACCTTATTTCTTCAAAAATTAAGCCGGAGCTCGCGTTACGGGTTTGTTAATAAACAAAATTGCCACATATGGAGTGAGACTAATCCACAACGGACCATACAGACTACATTATATCCAGAAAAAAGCACCGTTTGGCACGGCTTACTCGCTAGTGACATCATCGGAACTTATTTCTTCAATAATGAAGACGGATCTTACGCTACGGTCAATGGAGATTATTACTATGATGCATTATCAATGATTTTTTGTTTGAAATGAAATTGATCCGGGCGAGATGTGGTTGCAACAGGATCCAAGATCGATTTGGCTTCCAAGGTCGTACGATTTGACAACTCTGATTATCTCCTGTTGGACCACGCAGTGTCTGGTTTATGCTGATAAACTAGCAAAAATTGACACCTTATAGATCGATATTGTTCGTGTTTTTCGTAACATATGGCCAGCAATGCCCAAAAATGTGGCCTAAAATTGGACGTCCAGATTATCAAGCTCAGCCGGGGATGTCATATACCCGAAATCATTTTCATGGGCGCATATAGTGTTCAACAACAGGTGCAAATGATGAAATTCTTTTATTCATTTCAGGATGAATGTGTAAGTCAATAAATATCTTGTTGAATTTGGGACGATACCAATCCACATGAGATTCTAGAAAAAGTCACTGTTTGGCGTGGATTTTTTGCTGGTCCAAATATTTTAGAGATAGACGTTGGCCAGGCAATCACAGTAAACGGCAAACACTAAAGGTCGATTGACTTATTTGGCTTGAATTTTGTTTTATATAAATTGAAAGGTAGGAAACGCTTAAATAATACCCTTTATAAAGACCTACTACATATTTCATACCATATTGTAAGTGGTATTAGTGTTATCGTTCTAAGAGCTCAGATTCTTTTCAACTGTATACTTAATAAATAGTAGTTTAGAAGTAGTTAATAGGGGTATTAAATAGAAATTTCTTTCTTTCGGCCATCAATATGGCCTATAAGCCTCTCACCTACAAGACAGGCAAGACTAAGTTTCATTTGTGGAATCTTGAACATATGCGATTTATGCGCCAGAATCATTGACATTTCGGATACGTACCAATCAGCGAGCCACAGCAGACAATGTTATATTCCATACAGAACGGCATCGATAGGTCTTTATAAAAAATATCGATGATATCTCATACACACTTTATTTATTTAAATTTTAAGATAGGAAGCGCTTAAAGAAAGTCCCTTTAAATAATTTTTCTAATTTTAAATATGGCAAAGAAATTTTCTATGTTTAGTATAGTATGTAAGTCTTAATAGTTAATTGATACAAATTGAAACAATTTGTGGAAAAAGAACAAAATATTTAAGATGTCTCAAAAATAAGAATTTTAAGATGTTGGCCTTTGGATCCACATTTGGTTTGGTGCTGATAAAATACTTATACGGCATATTCTAAACACACTAACGTATATGATTTTTTAAACCTAAGTATAAAACTTGGCTTTACTTAACCTTAAATTGAACTTCTAATCAAGGTTTTACTTAACCTTATACGGAAGTCAAAATCAGTAATTCTTATAGCCTTTATTAAAGTGCTTGTATGGGTTTTATTTAACTTTAAATATAAACCTAAAACGTAGTTTTACTTGAACTTAGATTGAAGTCCTAAGCAAGGTTTTATTTAACCTTAAATGCAAGTATAATACGTGGACTTATTAAACCTTAAATTCAAGTAGAAAACGTGGATTTATTAAATCTCAAAATTCAAGTAGAAAACGGAGATTTATTAAATCTTAAATTTAAGTAGAAAACGGGGATTTATTAAACCTTAAATGCAAGTCTAGAATTTAGCTTAAATGTAAAATTAAACCATGGTTAAATATAAGCTTATAATTACGTTAAAAATAAGCCTAAACCATGGTTAAATGTAAGTTTATAATAAGGTTAAAAGTGAGCCTACAATTTGGTTTTATTTAGCCTTAAGTTTAATTTTTAATTATGATTTCAAACAGTATACAACATTATTTTAAAAAGTAGTATAAAATTTAAGCTTTGTGCTATTAAACAGTATAAAGTTTAAGGCTCTTTATCATAATCAATTTAAATTTTTTTAAAACCAAAAACGAGGTTTTGAATTTTGTCGAGTTTTAAGAGTTAATAATGGTTTTATAAAACCCTAAGCTTAAGTCGTAGTTGTATTTCTATACAAACTCAAGTTATTGATTTAATCAGGGGTCTAAAAAAAAGTTAAGTTTAATCTTCAATCATAGTTTTACACAAACTTAAGTTTAAGTCTGTATCGAAGTTTTAAACAAGCGCAAGTTTAATTTTTTATCAAATTTCTAAACTAACTTAAGTTTAAGTGTTGATCTTTGTCTTAAACGAACTTAAGTTTTAATATTAATTATTGTTTTAAACAAACTTAACTTTAACTTTATGCTTTAGTTTAATTTAATTTTTAAACTTTGTTTCAAAACAAACTACAGTTCAAGTCCTTTAGTATATAATCTTTAATGATTCCCACAAATTTCTTCACAAACACCACTGTGCTTCCACTTTTAAATAAATTTACAGTTGCTGATAGTTGAGAATTTAGATTTGTTGGATAGTCAAGGTATATGTGTGTGTGTGTTTGTGTCTGTATCTAACTGTAGCTACGAATTATTGCTCTTTATTACAATTTTTGTTTTTTTTTTTGTTTTAGGAAAACGTAAATTTTAATTTAAATTTTATACGCGGCAATAATAATATAAATTCATTCCTGCACGCATCATAAACGAGTTCAACTGCCTTCGACGACAACACCAACAACCAAAACAGACTAATGTTTCTAAAAATTTACGTATTTGACTTTTGTTAAAGTCAAAATCATGCACACAATCTTAAGGATACATCAGGACATACCACACTAATACGCATAGACAAGCACACACACACACACACACAGAGGTGTAGAAAATTTGAATTCGTACATTTCCACAAAAAGAACAGAAAGTAAGAGGGCTTGCAATTGTTTTGAGTTTATCATTTCAACAACAAATATACAATGGAAATTAAGGTTTTAGTTATTTTTATTGTTCTAAACGGCAGAGTTGCTGTATTTAGTGTTTTATTGCATAAAAGAGGGTTGTACTGACTGGGTTGTCTTGGGAAGGATGGATGGGATGGGATGGGTTGCTTTTCATACAAATTGCGTGCATTTAAAATTGTGTTCTTTTCTCTCTGAAACATAATATTTATAGTGAAATATTTATGTTTTTTGTTTATTATTGCTGCTGTTGTTGTTGTTGTTGTTGCTGCTGTTTTATTTATGGCACTTAATTTATTTTTAAGCGTAAAAGGAAATTATAACAATAACAACAATAAAATAATGAATTGAGCTGCAGGAGGAAGAAAAAAAAACACAGAAATAATTGTAAATGCATTTGGTTAAAAAATAACCCTCGAGTTATGAATTAAACTGTAAAAATACAACTACAATTAGTTAAGGCAATTATTTAAAAAAATGTGATTCTAAAAACGAGCGCCTAAAAAGCGGCAACAAAAACAGAGTTAACAAGCCTCTATATATGTTCAAATAAACTCTAGTTTTGGTTTGTTAAACTTGCTTTAATTTCATACCTCATTCTTAAATTTTCAAAAAAACTACCTTCAATATTAAATTGCTCCATTCGCTTCAATATAAAACATCAAGCTATAAAAATAACCATATAAGCTTTAATATATTTAAATAATAAAAGCTAATGTTTAGCAAAAATTATGGTCTTGTATAGCTCCATAACAACATAAGTACCACAAAAATGTTTAGTTGTTCACAAAAGCCTCATTAAAATTTTGTTGGTCATAAAAACATAAAATAAATAGAGCCAACAACCAAAAAAAAAAAAAAAAAACATTTATGAACATTATAACAACGCCGTCAAAGGACAATGACAAAAAAAAAACTAGCAACATTTATTATGAGGTAAAAATGGAAAAAAAAAAACAAAACTGTTGAGAACAATTAAAAAAAAACACATACGAATAAACATACCCAGATATATACTTCAAAATTTTGTATGACCTAGTTATTAAAGATTGAGTCTTTGTTTAGTTACCTTTATTTTTGCTGTACCTTACTGTGATTACAATTTGCACATTTTATATACAATCTTAAGTTTAAGTCTAAAACATGGCTTCATACAAGCTTAAATTTATTGCATATTCAGGGTTTTATATAATCTTTAGTTCAAGTCTGAATTATGGATTTTTAGAAGCCTTAATTTAAGTCTTAAACATGTTTATATACAACCTTTGTCCTAAATCTTAACGTGTTTTTATACAGGCTAAATATTGAGCCTTAAACGTAGTTTACAGGCTTAAGTTTAAGTCTTAAACCTGGTTTGATACATGTTTAAGTTTAATTTTCAAACGTGGCCTAATCCGTGCCTAAATTTAGAACTTGAACGTGACCTAATACACGTTTAAATTAAGGACTAAAACTTGTTTTTATATAAGCTAAAGTTCATGTCTTAAACTCAGTTTTATACACGCCTAAGTTTTCGTAAACGTAGCTTTAAACGTGGTTTTAAGCAGACCTAACTTTACGTCTTAACCCTGGTTTTAAACAGACTTAAGTTTACGTCTTAAATGTGGTTTTAAACAGACCTAAGTTTACATCTTAAACATGGTTTTAAACAGACCTAAGTTTACGTCTTAAACGTGGTTTTAAGCAGACCTAAGTTTATGTCTTAAACATGGTTTTTAACAGACTTAAGTTTAAGCCTGGAACGTGGTTTTAAACAGACCTAAGTTTAAACTTGAAACGTGGTTTTAAACAGACCTAAGTTTATGTCTTAAACGTAGTTTTAAACAGAATTAAGTTTATGCCTTAAACGTGGCTTTAAACAGAATTAAATTTATATCTTAAACGTGGTTTTAAACAGACCTAAGTTTATGTCTTAAAAGTGGTTTTAAACAGACCTAAGTTTACGTCTTAAATGTGGTTTTAAGCAGACCTAAGTGTAAGTCTTAAACGTGGTTTTAAAAAGACCTAAGTTTACGTCTTAAACGTGGTTTTAAACAGACCTAAGTTTACGTCTTAAACGTGGTTTTAAACAGATTTAAGTTTAATTTTGAAACGTGGTTTGAGTGTAAAGAGTAGTTTTGTACAGACTTAAGTTTAAGTTTGATACGTGGTTTAAAGTTTAAGTTTTAAGGGTGGTTTTATACAGACTTAAGTTAAAGTCTTAAAAGACCTTTTATGAAGACTTTAGTTTAAGTCTAAAGCGCGGTTTTATATTGACTTGAGTTTAAGTCTTAAACATGGTTTGAGACAGACTTATATTTAAGCCTTATAAGTGATTTTATGTAGACTTAAGTTTTTTGTCTTAAGCGTGGTTTTGTAAGGACTTAAGTTTAAGCCTTAAACGAGGTTTTGTACAGACTTATGTTTGAACCTTAAACGAAGTTTTATAAATACTTATGTTTGAGCCTTAATCGATGTTTTATACAGACTTATGTTTCTGGTGTAAATCCTAAGGATGGCGGGAGTAGTATTTGTGGACTTTAGGGGGAAGCTTATTCCACATGCGGGCTGTGCGGCTGAAGAACGAATTTTCCCTGTAATGTCTGGTCAATAACGAACTGACGAGCCCTTGCCGAAGAACGTGTGTTGCGTAAAAAACTAGGGATGTCGGGAACAAGTTCCCTAATTTCAGCAGAGAACATACCATTGCAGTATCTGTAGAACAGTGAAATACAATCCACATTACGACGCACACTGGTTCAAGAGCGGCATTAATTCATTTTTTTCATGTCTTCTGATATACCTGATTTTTTCACAGTTTGTAATAAACAATCTAGTTATCATGTACCGAAAATATTAGGCTTATAGCTTTATTACTTTTTTGTTCAGAGACATTCAAAGTTGACCTAAGTGAATGCGTTTGAAATGACCGTATTATATATGCTACCTTCTATCGCTTCAAGCTTTTAAAATACTCTTGTAATGACACTATAATGATTTTTTTTTATACAATTGGATGTTATAAATGATATATATGCAAATAAAAAAAAATTTGAAAATGAAAAAAAAAAAATTTTTATACTACTATAAATTGTCCAAAAATATTTATTTTCTCCAACTTCTATGGCTTGTATCTATTGATCTCCAATGACCTCTAGCCCGAGACTCACATCAAATTAGAGCTTGAAGTCTCAGCTAACGATTTCTTAAAAATTCAGCTGCCCATTTTTGCCCCTAAGCAATTCCGGTATAAAAAAACTAAAAAAAATTAGGACAAATTTCCTTCACAAGCATGTTATTGCGTATGCAATAACAGATTTTATTATTTTTTTGCTTGCTTGCTACCCAGCAAAAACTTTACAACAAATAGAATTTATAGAATTATGTATTTACAGACAAAAAAAAAAAATAAAATCGCAGCCAATATTCGAACCAACAACTATCCGATTGCTAGTCAATTGTTGTACTCACTATACCACTGCTTAGTTCTTTTATTGTGCGTCAAATAATTGTTTTCACACAGTAATACTATATTCTTTTCTGTTTTTCTAAAAATAAACATGCAATAAAAAAAATGGGCAAATTGAGAAAAAGTGACGGTTTATTTGTTTTTTTTTTGCAATTACTTCTTCCCATTATTTTTGATGTAGTTTTTGTTGTTGTTGAAAGTTCAATATTTTTTATCAGCTGTAATTATTAGTTGCATTGTTTTTGTGATTATAGCTTATTAGTTTATTGCTTTGAATTTTTTATTAGCTGTGATTATTAGTTGTGTTTTAATGATTATAGCTAATTAGTTTATTGTTTATGAAGTGAAAAATAGAAAACAAATTATTTAAATATGGACAATCTTCAGTTATCTTATTATGAAATTTTTGATCTTTTATTAGATTGTGATGAGAACATTGATGTAGTTTGCGATATTATTTCAACAAATAATACAAATTTATCAATTATTGACGTCGATCAATTTAAAAAATTTTTAAATAAACAATTTTTACCAAAATTTAAAATTAAGTGGGCTAGTGCAAAACGTATGAAAGATAGATTTGTTGAACAAAACGAAGTTTGGTTGGAAAATATGTATTGTTTTGGTGAAGATCTTCCAATGTGTTCTCATGTCAAACGTGGCCGCCCTTCTAAAGCTTTTGAATTTTGCAAATCTCGTGCTAAAAGGAGTAAAGTACAGCAGTTATGTGATATTAATTCGCCAGAACTTATTTCATCAGCAGCAAAAAGAATTAATAACGATGGACAATTTTTAAAAATGTTTAGTCCAGAAAAAGCACTAAGCCTCATTTTTGATGCTTGTTTATCAAAAAATCAGTATCAAATATTAAGATGGAGTGCTATAGAAATTGGATGTGATATTTTCCCCTCATATCATCAAGTTCTTGGTGCTAAAAAGGAATGTTATCCTAAAAATTTGAAAGTACAGGAGAACTATAGTAAAGTAAGTATGCAAGATTTACTCGATCATACTGTATCCAGAATATTGAAGGCGAAAACGAAAGCTGAGGCAGAGGTACTTCCAAATCAACTACAACTAATTTCTAAATGGGGTTGTGATGGATCTGCAGGGCATAGTGAATACCATCAAAAATTCAATGATCCAAATTTAAATGACAAAAATATTTTTTTGACAAGTATTGTTCCTCTCAATTTAAAATGTATTGATGGCACAAATGTTTACTGGCGAAATACAAGGCCATCATCAACAACTTTTTGTAGGCCAATAAAATTTCAATTTGTAAAAGAAACGGCAAATGTTATTTCTGAAGAAGTTGAAAGGGTGCAAAATGAAATTAAATATTTGAAAAAAACTGTTGTTAATATTTATGACAAAAGTTTTGAAATTTTGCATACTCCTGTTTTAACCATGATTGATGGAAAGGTTGCGAATACAATCACACAAACATCAGGAATGGCTATATGTTTTATATGTCAAGCTAAGCCTAGCGAAATGAACAATTTGGAAGTATTAAGGACAAAACCAGTTTCGGAGGAAGGGCTTCAATTTGGAATTTCCCCTTTACATGCGAGGATAAAATTTATGGAGTGCATATTGTATATAGCATACAACAAAAGTTTTTCAAAGTGGAGAGTAACTAAAGATACAAAACATGAAAGAGATGAAGAAAAAGCGAAAATACAAAGAAATTTGAAAGTGGTTCTAGGCATAAATGTGGACATGGTTAAACAAGGAATGGGCACAACGAACGATGGCAATACTTCTAGACGTTTTTTTGCAAATCCTTCCATAACGGCAGATGTTCTTGGTGTTGATGAAAATTTAATTCATCGCTTTAGTACAATTTTAACGGTTATAAATAGTAATTCCGAAATAGATACAGAAAAATTTAATGTTTATTGTTTGGACACTGCGGAACGATATATACAACTGTACAGTTGGTACTATATGCCTATTACTGTACACAAAGTTCTAATTCATGGGAGTAAAATTGTGTCAGCAGCAATATTGCCACTTGGCATGTTGTCGGAGGAAGCTCAGGAAGCTCGTAATAAAGATTACAGAAGTTATCGCCTAAGCCACTCCAGAAAAACTGATCGCATATCAACAAATGAAGATGTCATTCATATGTTACTAGCGTCTTCAGATCCATATATAAATTCATACCGTAAACATTTCAAGAAGGATATATTGGAATTTTCTGATGAAGTAAAAAATTTGTTATGTTAATAAAGGTACACAAATAACTTTGTTTTTAAATTTTTTTTTAATATTTTCTTTTATTTATTTACAGATATTTTCATTGAATATGGGCGTGACTGTTACTGAATTTTATTTATATTTTAATCAAATAAAAAACACGCAAATTTAAACCTGTGTAGCTTTTTTAAGCGATCTAGCTTTGTTAACAAAGAAAATATTGCATTTTATGTGGTCATTTTGTATGAAAAGTAGGCGTATTTATTAACAGATTTTGCTAATTTTTTCACCATTGGTTAATATTATCATAAAATTGCAATGAGCAAAAAATTGTGACTCTACAATGATTTTTAATTTTTGTGTTATATGGGAAGTAGGCGTGGTTGTGCTCGGATTTTTTTCATATTTGCAGAATTTTTTTATCACAACCAAATACTTATCTGTACCAAAATTCAAGGCTCTACGATGTTTCCTTATATTTAATGCCACCAATCGTATGAAGCTGAACCACTGTGCGACGCTGTTCCAGTGAGTAAATTGTGTTGGATACCCTACTGTCACCAATAAGCACCTTCGTCCTCTCCTCCATTCAAAATAGACCTCGAAGCTCCAGCCCACACATGAGAGTTGTATTCCATTTTCGGTCTGATATAAGTGGTGTAAATAGTAAGGTGATCAGATGAAAACCAAGGCACTTGAATGCTTCTTTCGAAACTCCAAAAATGTATTTTGGCCAGCGGACATTGCACTGAATAATCATGCCTAGAACATCAAGAACTTCTGATTCCTTAATATTTACAAAAACTAGACGCAATTACCTATCCACTGGTATATAACACTGTATATTCCGCTTTATATTACTTTAAAATATTCACTGTTGACATAAGCTCTACTTGTTGCATGTTCACAGTGCTTACTATGCACTTCTCATTTTATCAAGGGATACATATAAATGCCATGATTTGATTGTAATTTTTAGCTTAAGTACAATTTGTTGACGCAACTTCAACTTTTTGTTAACCAATGCCACGTAAGTTGATAGTAGACTACTTGGTTCATAGAATTTGTATATTATCAAAAAAATTCCAAATTTTACACAAAAAAATTTTTTTTTAAAAATTTTATTTACGTATATAAGAAAATTTCTAGAATTATATTAAAATAAACGCTTATTAAAAAAAAAAATCGCCTATATATCCAAAAATCACCTAAATTAATTTTTCAACAAAAATTTTTAAAATTTTATTAAAAATCCCCCCCAAAAAAAAGTTTACCTAAAAAAATAATAAACGCCAGAATAAAAAAATCGTCAATTTCACCAAAATTAAATATTCAGCAAAAAATTTAAAATTTAATTTAAAAAAAATAGTAAACGCCAAAATTAAAAAAAATCGACAGTTTCAACAATATTTAATTTTCAAAAAAAAATTTCAAACTTTATTAATGCAGTGATTGAATTGTTTCATGGACTGTTAAGATACATATGGTTGTTGAAACTACAACTTCCCTATTTATTTAGTGTTACATTCATTACAACAAATTTATAATAACCTGCTCGCTTTTTATAGCTCAGTCAAGGGAAGCAAAAACAAGAAAGAAACGAAAAATGATGGAGATTTTCGTGCAATTTTACAATTACAATTTTCATGCTATTAACGGACTAATTGCACTTAAAAAGTTGAAATATTGCAGAAAAATAACAACAGTATACGCAACGACTGACTACATAGCAAATATTTCATATACTCCAACTGGCAAAACACACTCGCACAGGGCAGGATTATAAAGGTATGTATTAGTAAAAATCTTTATCAATTAAAAGTAAAAAAAAAAAAAATAAACTGAGTTAAAAGAAAAGATAAAACTACAAAAACCTACAACTGGTTTAACTAAACTTCTAACTAGGTTTAACTAAACTTCAGTTATCAAAGTTTATGTTTACTAGGTTTAACTAAACTTCAGTTATCAAACTTTAATCTTCAAGCTTTTGGAATCAATGTTTTGTTTTAATCGTAGGTCTTTTAGAATCAAAATTTAGCTTTAATCGTAGGTTTTTTCATAACTTCTAGACCCTAATAAATGACTGCTCAGTCCCAATGCCAACAAACTTGCATCGAAATATCTTTTAATACCTCGCCTTCTCTGCACATTTCCCACCATTTACAACTACAATTGTTATTTTGTGAAAAACCGTATAATTTTGTTCACCCTGTTCATGATGATTCTAGCCGGGAAAGTTGTGAACACTTTTGCTGAGCATTTGGGAACGGAAAAAGGAGATGAGAAAAATAACAACAAGAAAATAAAGTAGAAACTTTAATATAGAGTTGGTTAAGACAAAAAAAAAAAAAATACGGAGAATAACTTTTTCATTTCGTTATTTTATTTCTTTTATTTTTACTTTTGCCTAAAATTACATTAAAATGCATTCAGCTGGTTTGTTTAAAAGTTTTTCACGTTTCGTTCTGTTTTTTTTTTTTGTTGGTCTTAAGCCAGTATATAAAATAAAATTAAAGTGGCGAAAACATGAACCAATTGAAAATTGGTAGAAAGAAATGAACAAAGAAAGCAAAAAGAAGAGGAGTTAAAGATGAATTGATTATAGTTTAGTTTGAAGAGGTTTTTAATTAAACAAATACAAATTGAAAAGGAGTTTTAAAAATAACATTAAAGAATTTGGGGGTCAAAATTATTTTTAAATTTCTCTTGGTTTTTTCCTGTATTAAATTACATTTATTATTCTAGTTTAAAACACATTTAAAGTACCTGATTTTTTTTGATATATTTTTAGCTAAAATGTACAAAAATCTTTAATAGTCTATTGTAATCTTGTGCATGCATTGTATTTGTCTGTCTCCCCTTAAATAATTGACAAATTTATCCCTTGTGATGTTTATCAGTAGCATTTAATTCCGAAAGCTTGTTGCAGACAAAAAAAATGTAAACGAAATAGCTTTTTGAGTTTGGAAAACTGATGGGTGCAAACAAAGGCACCTGGGAAAGAAGTTTCTGATAGAAAAGTTTTCGATATTCTGCAAAAATATTAAAAAATTTCTTCAAAATCTAGCAAAAACTAACTAAAACCTTTGAATATATATTTTAAAATCCAAAAAAGAATTTTGTAGCTCAGAAAATGATGCAGTCTTTTTTAATGGCATTGTTATCATTTTAACGAAATGGGTTACTCAAGCTACAGATTTGATGAATGGAAATTATTTAGGGACAGCTCAAAGCGAAGTATAAAATGGGTTTTACTAGATATTGGCAATAAGCAGGCAGCAGAGCCTATTGCTCATTCTACGAAATTAAAGGAGGAATATCAAAACGTAGATCTTTGTTTAAAGTATTACGATCACCAATGGTCGGTTTAAAAGTGGTTAATTTCTTGTTTGGTCAACACAGTGGCTACACTAAATTTCTATGTTTCATTTGCTTATGGGACAGCAGAGCAAAACATTACCATTGGATCAAGAAAGACCGAACTCTGAGAGAAAACATGACTGTTGGAAAACAAAATGTTATATACCCTTTTGTTGCCAGAGATATGATAATTTTGCCGCCATTACACACTAAAGTGGGACCTACGAAGCAGTATATGAAGGCATTAGATAAAACAGGTCCATGTTTTGCCTTTCATTCAAGAAATTGAAAACTTTTTACCAATAAACCATACAGTCGTATAATGTTGGTTAAAATTACTAGAGGATTGTGAATGCCATTCACACGTTCTTACCCATATGTTCTTTTTTTATTTATATATATTTTTAGGTGATTACAAGTGTAATGTGAGATTTATTGTGACATGTTTGTTATATTGTTTGAATGATAGATGAAGGGAAACTAAAAATGTGATAAAGAGTTTTTTTCCTAATAAAAAGTTTGTTAAACAACACTGATGTACCACTAAATAGAAGTAAATAAAAAGTAAACATAATTACCTATCAATCGCTATATCAAATTTATTTATTTATCTTTATTTCAACTAAATTTTGTAGCAAAAATATGATAATAAAAATTTTACATAAACAAACTTTTTAATAGGCTATATGTCCTTATAAAGCTTAAAATATTAAAAAACTTCTTATATTTCTAAAAACTAGACGTTATTACCTATCCATTGGTGTATAACACTTTATTTTGCGCTTTATATTACTTTAAAATATTCACTGTTGAAATAAGCTCTACTTGTTGCATGTTCACAGTGCTTACTATGCACTTCTCATTTTATCATGGGATACATATAAAAGTAATGAATTGATTGTAATTTTTAGCTTAAGTACAATTTGTTGACGCAACTTTAACTTTTTGTTAAACAATAACACGTTAGTTGTATGTAGACTGCTTGGTTCGTAGAATTTGTATATTATCAAAAAAGGAAAAAAATTGCAAATTTTGCAATTGGGGCTGACCTACATCCTCTTTTTTTGACCTAATATTGATTTCCGTGGATATGGCTCCATCGATGGTGGGTTATGGACTTCGGACCCTGGATAACGAGTCTAACCACAGGACTGTGGAGATAGTATTTGGTATCGGTGATTGTGTTGGGCGAATTAGGCCAACTAGGTATGATTATGACAGGATAAACAGGGATCTTTTAGATACTATCTTGACCAGGGGATTTGATGGTTGCATTGTCTCTATTGATAGGAATGTTCATGAACGTGAGATCGACGAATGTGTGGATTTGATGACCCGGGCCTTTCGTGATGCCATATACAACTCTATACCTAAGGTTCTTACGGGTCGTAGAGGCCTTCCGAGGTTACTGCCGCACATTCTCGGTTTTATCGCGGAGATGAAGAGGCTTCGTCGCATTCTACAGCGATGTGGTGATCCGGGCGGTACATTATTTTGAGGGCGGACATTAGAAATCTCGACAGCATAATTCAGAGGGCCATTGCTGAGGTTGATCGCGCACGCTGGTAGATTTTCATGGGGGGCATACGATATAACAACAGGACTTTTGGAAAGATTAGGACTGCGGCTGGTCTGGGTAAACGGGCTGTTGTGAGTGACATAGTTGACTCGGGGGGTACCTTGGTATCCGATGACAACGGGAAGGCTCGAGTACACCAGGATGGACAGAGAACTGACTCGTTTTCTAGTGGTGTAAGGGAAAGGGTTGCTACACCTCAACGGGGATCTCCTTTAACGACTTTTGGGACTGACTGTACTGCTGGTGGTTTTGGGTTCATTCACGTGGAGTCGATAGGCGATACTTTGAGGAGGAGACCTAATAAGAGGTCGAGCGGTTTGGAATGGATTCCGGATTTTGTAAGTTGCTGGAGCATTTCATTTTGAAGGAACTTGTTGATGATCTGGATCACTCTTGGACTCTCAGTTTGGCTTTAGAAATGGCCATTTGACCTCGCACGCACTGATGGTCTTTGCGGATTACATTTCCAATGGTCTAAATAGGAGATACCTTACGATTGCCGTGAGCCTTGATTTTGCTAAGGCATTTAAACTGATGGACATGGGACTTGAAAGGGATCTGATGAGAGGCTGTTACGACTGGTGTACCTCAAGGGTCGTTGTTGGGACCTGTGCTGTATAACACTTTTATGAGTAATATACCTGCGCCTCCTGATAACGACCTTTTGTTGTTATATGCGGATGCCATCCTTGTGGCGTCTTCTGGTCCGTTTGAATGGGTATTTTGCTATGCTCGGGGAATACTTCTCCAAGTGGGGGGTTCGTCTTAATGTTGGTAAATCGGCTGCCGTGATAATAAAGGGCAGACGTAAACATTTATATCCAAATGGCAGATCCTTCATCCCCTCTCTTAGGATTGGTAAAGAATGAATTCCTGTCTTGGACAGGATGAAGTACCTTGTAGTGGTATTCCACGAGAACTTCATGTTTTATCGTCACATTGATGACGCTTTGGTGCGTACTAAGCGTGCTTATGCCTATTATCGGGCGGTATTGGGTCGTCGGGGGCTTGATAGGAGAATTGGTCTGCTTCTCTCTCGACAGGTGATCCGTCCTCTGATGTCCTATGCCTTTCCTGTCTGGTTCAGATTATCTCCTGCACAAATGGAATGGCTGAGGATATGGGAGAGACGAATTGTGGTTTCTTGTCTGGGTTTGCGGCGCAGACGGGGACCTGATGGGATATATCGTAGGCCTTTGAGAGGATTGACGCATTCATGGTTAGGTCAGGTATTGCATTTCTGAAGAAGGCGCGTTCCTCTGAGAACAGTCTTGTCAAGGGATGCTTTGATAGGGCGGGAAGTCCGGGGACTGTTCAAGTGTCGCGTTACATGTCACCGATAGACCTTCTTTCTCTTGAGGAAGGTGGATTTCTCTATGATGGTGTAAACTTACTATTTTATCATAGGAGGATTAATACCCTTGACTTGGTAAATGTGGTGTATAACATTGAATCATTGCTAAAAACAACAACAAGGCTTCAATTGAACATTTACATGTATTCCATGATAAAATGAGAAGTGCATAGTAAGTACTGTGAACATGCATTTTTATAAGGCTTGTTTTAACAGTGAATATTTGAAAGTAATATAAAGCGGAATATAAAGTGTTATATACCAATGGATAGGTAATTACATCTAGTTTTCAGAAATATAATAAGTTTTTTAATATTTCTAGCTTTATAAGGGAATATAGCCTATTAAAAAGTTTGTTTATGTTGAAATTTTATTATCATATTTTTGCTAAAAAATTAAGTTGAAATAAAGCTAAAGAAATACATTTTATATATCAATTGATAGGTAATTAAATCTACTTTTTATTTCTGTTTTCTATTTAGTGGTACATTGGTGTGGTTTAACAAACTTTTTATTAGGAAAAAACTCGTTGTCACTTATTTTCAATTGTTGTTGATAGAAAATTTGTAATTAGTTTCCCTACTTCTTCGATTCTTTCCGATTGTTGTTGATAGAAAGATTTTTAGTTTATCTACATCTATTATTCCCTTAAATAAAAAATCATCTCCCCTAAGTTTAAGGTTGCGTGCATTTATCTCGCTCATTTAAAGGTAGCGCCTATTTTTGAACCACACATATAGGTAATTTTTGTTTGTTTTGAAAATAAAAGCTGCAAAAAAACAATAAATATAACAAACATGTCGCACGATATCTCATATTACACTTGTAATCACCTTAAAATATATATAAATAAAATTAAGAAAACATTTGGGTAGGAGTATGTGAATGGCATTCACACTCCTTCAGTAATTTTAACCAACATTCTTCTACTGTATGGCTTATTTGTAAAAAGTTTTAAATTTCTTGATAGAATGGCAAAACATGGACCACTTTTATTTCATGCCTTCTTATACTGCTTCGTAAGTCCCAATTTCGTGTCTAGTGGCGGCAAAATGATCTTATCTCTGGAAACTAAATGCGGGTTTATAACATTTTGTTTTCTAATAGTAATGTTTTCTCTCAGAGGTCAGCCAGTCTTTCTTGATTCAATGGTAATGTACCCACAGTGATCACCAAACAAGAAATTCGCCACTTTTAAATCGACCATTGGTGACCGGAGCAATTTAAACGAAGATCTACGTTTTGATATTCCTCCTATAATTTCGTAGAACGAGTAATACGCACAGTTGCTTGTTGATTGCCAATATTAAGTAAAACACATTTTATGCTTCGCTTTCCGTTCATTAGCTTTGTAGCTAATGAAGGCAACCAATTTCATTACAAAAAACTGCCATATTTTCTGAGCTACAAATTGGAAGAAGTTCTTTTTCGTGACCGCGATAAAATGAGACTGAAGTTAAAAGATTTCTTTCTTTGAGTATAAATGCTAGCAGTTCAGATCCCTCTTGCGAAAGGGTAAGGTCTCTCTCTTATTAAGTCACAAAAATTAAGGCGTGACACAGTGGCACCTATAGAAAGAGTGGGATTGCAAAAATCCAAAATTTTCGTTCAAAAGTTATGATTTTAGCAACATTTTAATATCGCTGTGTCTGATAGATGTTGATTCACAGGACATACTACGTCCTATGAGTACAATAGAGGCATTTTAGCTACCGTCTACTATCTAATTTAACAATATTAAATCAACTTCCTAAACCTAGAAGTTAAGCGGCGAGCACATCGATATAAAGTAAAATGGGCTGACAACATAACTAGGAAAGCGTTGGCAGCCGTTGAAACTTATCATAGTCGGGACTTATACCAGGCAGCAAACAAATTAATAAACCACAAATAATCAGCAAGCGGAAAACCACTAAAAGATGATAGCGGAGAGCTTATAAAAGCGAGCGACCAACAACCATGAAATTATGGCATGATTTCAATACTTTGTATGGGATCTGACTCACCCCCAGTTCCGATCCCTCCTATTTTTTGGTTGAAATTCATTGATTTCGTATTGCTTTTTCTTAGTATAATGCTTGAAGTCACCTCTGTCTTATTTATATTGCGTTGGTCTCTTGGTACCTTTAGTGATTTTAAGGTTGTCCCTATCATATTCTAATACCTATTTTGCATGCTTTTACATGCCAACATTCATGTTCATATTTTTGCACATTGGTTGTGAAAGTAATATTCTTTGTGGAGTGTAAAGTCGAAAATGTTTATTCTATAAATGTAACATACAGTGATATAAATTAGGGTGCTGCAAAAAAGTAAAATAAAAAAAATTGGCAAATTTAAATACATTTTCAAAAGAAACTGAAACAAATTTAGCAAAACCTAGTAAACTAGCAAAGAAAAAATTTGAAAATTTCAAACGGAATGACAAACTTATATATACCACTAGCACTCATGGTGAAGCATATGACAAACTTAGAAAGGATTTCCATATTAATGAGAAAGCTGTACAAACATTTCATATTCTAATACTTTTTCCAAAATGTTTTTATTCAGAGAACTAAGTACCAGCCTATTAAATATTTAGCACATATGTATCTGCCAAATATTGTATAGTTTTTTTTTTTTTTTTTTGTTTGTTATAGTATATTTACTATATTAAATAATATGTATCCACATACAGACATACAACAATATAGATGAATATTTAGATACATAGTCTTGTTACATACATATATAGATGTTATTTTGTACAAAACCAATTGACAATTTTAAATTAAAATGTCCAACAAAATTATGCTTTTCTATGTAAAATGTTTTTCTCTCAATTTTTGCAAAACATTTTTTATATTTTTTTTTTTAAATACATACATATTTTTAATTACAATGAAAATAAATATATTTGTATGTATACAAAATTTAATACAAATTGTATGTACAATTTGAGGTTTTCAGGGGGGAAAAAAATTTAAATAAAAAAACATTTATATTTTTGTATTTTTACATATATTTAAATACATTCATAAACCTAGATGAAATTTTTGAGGTTTTAATCATACCATTACAAAACTTTAAACTTTTTGTTTGGGAGAGATTTTTATTTTTTTGAAAAATTATAAACATTTTTATAATGAGAAGAAGTTTGAGGAAAATGTTTTATTTAAACATATTGCTATTACTTTTACTTCTGCTTAAAAGTAATGGCTATGAATTTTAATTTGAGCAAAATTATGTGAAGGGAACTTAAAGTGAAGGCTGATGCATAAAAAAAACTCTCATTAAATTGTATTAAACAAATTTATGAAATAAATAGAAAATTTATCGAAAAATTAGAAAAACATATCAATAATTAACACCGCTGATATATCGTTGTGATGTGATGTGAGCGTCGTGTCGCTTTTATATTGTGTGTGCATCCCTTGATGCGTGTGCTGAGCTTTCTTGTTTGTCGGTGAGCGATCGAGTGAGTTGTTTATTGAGACCTCAGGTACATTTTGTAGTTGACTGTTTCCTTGAATTTTGAACGGTTTGTCACTAAGGACCTAAATGGGGGAAAAAAGGTAAAAAAAATCCGACAACTTTGTCTCAGAGAGTAAATCGAAAATCCGAACGGTTTGCAAGATATGAGCCAGAGAAAATTATGACTTTTTTTGCAAAAATAACACCGAGGCCCCAAAATTTTTGGGGACCCATAGAAAAAGTGCATGACCTTGGGCAAAACTAGAAGACAAGGGTCTTTCAGTGTCCGTAAATGGTAATATTTCCATGACTTAAAAAATTACACACAGTGTAACTAAGGAGTGAGTTCGAAAAATGCTTAACGTACGTATATGTTAATAAAAACGAAACCACTAAACCTACAGTTTTAATTTTTTTTTATTTGATTGAAATTGTTATTTCAATTTACAAAAAAATCATTTCTAGAGTTTTAATAACTAGTGATGAAATTTTGAACCTTTTTCGAAAAACCTTCCATCAAGGTTTTTATAGGACTTTCTGTCGCTTTGTTCGAACAGGTTGTCTATCTCCATTTGAAAGCTACTACACTTTTGGACACCTTTTTTGTGCTCTTTAATTCTCTTTTAACAAGAGCCCAATATCCCTCCACTGGACTCAGCTCCAGACAGTTTGGAGGAATTGCCTCTCTTGGTACAAATACCACATTATTGTTCTTTTACCACTCAAGACCTTTCTTACTATAGTGACAGGGTGCCAAATCAGGCCAAAAATAAGTGGACACACTAAGAAGTCTTATGAATGGAAGCATTCTTTTTTGTAGATGTAAATTTCGGTATTTATAGAGCCCTTTGTAACAAATGTTTGGCTTTTTTGCCGCAACTGCATATTGCTTGTCATACCAAGAACTTTTCGGGAAATTTTGTCTGCTATTGGGTCCTAAACTTTTCTTCAACATTCTCTCGAGCATCTGCAAAATTGAACCAGAAGCTGCGAAAAATTTTCCATACGTACATTTCATCATCCATTATGCAGCAGGTATATTTTTTGTATAAAATTTGACTTCAATTTCCGAGCTCTGTCTTTGGTCTCTAAATTTTTAGCAGAGTTCCTTTCAGGAACTTCTTTAGCCTTGTAGGCTTTTAAATCTGCATTAATTTTTACTTTTCGTACCAAGTAGTCCGAGCACTGAGCTAATCGGGCTGCTTTCCTACCGGATGTGTTTGGAGCTCTTTTGAAAGTGCTTTCTATTTTTTTTTCTTTAGAAACATCATATGGACCATTCCTTCTACCGGAACCAGGTTTTCTATCAACGGACAAGTTCTTCCAGTACTGTTTAATAACATTGGAAACAGTTTGACGGCAGACCTTTGAAATGCTTGGAAAAATTGTTGTAGTACCAAGTTGGGTTTTGTTGAAAATATTTAATAATTTGATTACGCACTTTTTTCTGTTAACTCATTTTAATCAGTTTAACCACAAATGAACATAATAACTGACATGCTTTACAAAGGTAACTTGTCCAAAAAAAAAAAAAATCAAATAATACTTGGGTTAAAAGTTTTAATGAAAAATGTGTGTTAAGAATTTTTCGAGCTCAGTCCTTACATTGTTTAGCCAGGAAATTTCTATTGAAATTGCTCATTTAGCTTGTTGACATCACCATCAGCAATTGCACTCGCATGTTTGTCAATATCGTAATTTTTTCTACTCGTTTCCAAAGGTATGAAGATTTCAAGCATTCATCCACCTCATCTGCGGGCATTGATCGAGGAATAACGGGCAAAGTTTGGCGAAAGTCAATAGCAAGAATCAGAGCACCTCCTATCGTTTGGTTATTTCCTCGAAAAATACGCAGGGACCGGTCGAGCGCTTCGAGTAATTTCTTATGTGCCATTGTGCATTCATCCCAAATGATAATTTTGCACCTTTTAATGAGTGTGGCCAAGCCGGAGTTTTTCCTAAATTTACAAATTGGTGATTCTGTCTGGTTCAAACTGAATGGAAGTTTGAGTGCTGAGTGCGTCCGCCGAATAATAACGTCGATGTAATTCCAGATGATGGCACTGCGAGAGCAATACAATTCAGGATTCGAAACAAATTTGAAGGAAGTTCGCATTATCATTGGGAAGCAGAAGCAATGATCCAATTCTTTGGTACATTTGACCTTGAACTATAAAGGTGGGCACGAAGCCGAGGTTGTTTACGATATTAGTTGCCCCGAAAGGATATTTTGAAAAAAGTGCTTGGCAGCTTAGGCGGCAGAACCACCTTACTGTTCGCGGGGATTCCTTAGGGAACTTAAAAACGCTACCATGTAAGCAAAGTTTGTTCATTGCGCCAATCAGTAAGTCATTGTGATGAAATGCCGCCAACTTTAAATCGATTCTTTATCTTGATCGAACCATTCGGAAGCGATTGTCTGCAGCTTTCGATGTACTGCGACGCATCTCCTCAAGACGTGATTCGCGATCTCTTTCTGATTCCGCGTCTCTAGACATAGATGATTTTTTCCGATTTTCATGTTACAGCTGCTCTTATTTCAGAGTATACCTCTGTGAACTCTGAAGCGAAATTTTTAGAATTATGTGATACATTTGGCCTTGAACTTTAAAGGTGGGCATGAAGCCGACGTTGTTTACGATATTAATAACCCAGAAGGACGTCATTTGAAAGCATAAGTTGTACTTTCGGATATTTAGAAGTGGCTCAGGCGGCTCAACAATTGGTGGCAGAACCATCTTACTGTTCGCGGAGATTTCTTAGGGAACTTAGAAACGCTGCAATGTAAGCAAAGTTTGTTCATTGTGCCAATCAGTGAGTCCTCATGATGAAATTCCGCCAACTCTAAATCAATTCATTCTCTTGGTCGAGGCAATCTGAAACGATTGGCTTTTAGTATTTTGATATGCTAATGGGGTGTATCTGCAGCTTTCCATGAAGATGTACTGCGACGCATTTTCCGAAGCCGTCATTCTCATTCTCTTCCCGATTCTGCGGCTTTAGGCGTAGATGCCCTTTTGCAATTTTCCTCAAGACGTGATTCATGATATCTTTCCGTTTCCACGTCTCTAGACGTAGATGCCCTTTCCCGATTCTTATGAAGACTTGATTCACGTTCCGCAGCTATTTCAGCTGTGCTTATTTCAGAGTACACACTAGTGTGCTCTGAAGCGAAATTTTTAGAATGATGTTAAGCATCGAAATGAAAATTGTCATGCATTAAAAAGTTTTTACGCGAATACAAGGAAGATGAATCTAGAGTATTTTATTAACATTTTTATAATGCCTTAAATACTTTACATACACAGATAATACAGATTCGTAGTAGCAACCGAATTTGTTTTCAGTCGAGTGATTCGGTTGCACATGTGAAATCGATCGGTTCTATCAACAGGAAGTCAGTTGATAAAGAAGAATTTCGGTTGCAGCAACTAAACTTTTGTTACCCCTACTAAAATATTGTAGCCACAACTGTAAAATTCGGTCACTAAGGTAGAATCCTTCAATTGGCAACAAATTCGGTTACTATCACGTTTTCTCTGTCTAGCTGTCAGTATAATATAGCATACCAAAACAATTTCCTAGCTACATTTCAAACTCTTCCTAAACACAAACCTTTTATCCTGCCTTACCTCGTTTTATCTCTGTATTCTTTTCAATTAAATAAAATCATTTTCTATTGTGTTTCTAATTAATTTGATCTTGTTTCCATTTTATTACCTTTTAAAAATTTAATTTTTACTTTTTATTATAAATAAAAAAAATAAATACAAACATACATATCTCTAGTTCATTTCTTAACAAAAAAAAACAAGAGCAAAAAAATAAAAACAATTTTTAAATTTATTTTATTTGATTTTTATAATACATTTGTGATTTATTTGATTTCTTTTTTTTTTCCCCCAGCAAGTATCTATCATTTTATGCAATTTTGTTTTATTGTCGTTATATTGTGCAACAGTTGTCCAAATACTTGTTGTATTTTGTTGGAAGAGCAACAAAATAAAAATTGCATTTATTTGAAATAAATTGTTTGAAAATGTCTCATGTGTCATTTAGTTTTAAATGAAAAAAATTCACAAAATTACATTTCACTTTAGAAAATAAATATGTATCTATGTATATAGAATTTAGATGTAGTTTATAGCAGTACCTAGCATACTTACTCGTATTATGGCAATAGAATGCAGTTTAAGATTAGATTTTGGGGGAGTAGGAGTACACAAGGTGGCCAGTTTATAAGAAATTAATGTATTTTCATGAATTTCCTATGTAGGATTTATAGAACTATAAATTTCAGTACTACTTACTACTACTATTCTAATGTTGTCCTGCTAACATTTAATGAAATAAATGCAGAATATTATTATACCCCTCACCTTCGTGAGAAGGGTATATATAAGTTTGTCATTCCGTTTGTAATTTCCACAATATAATTTTCCGACCCTATAAAGTATATATATTCTGGATCCTTATAGATAGCGGAGTCAATTAAGCCATGTCCGTCTGTCTGTCTGTTGAAATCAATATTCTGAAGACCCCAGATATATTGGGGATCCAGACATCCTTTCGAGCAGTTTCCTATTTAAAATCAGCATTGCTTTGCGTATTTTGTTTTTGTTTTTTTTTTTTGGTGTTTCACAAAAAAGCAACAAAACGTACATATGCTTGAATGTGTGTTGGTTTCATTGCTTTGCGTATTTGGTTTTGTTTCTTTTTTGGGCGTTGTTGTTTTAATACCCTTCACCTTCGTGAGAAGGGTATATATAAGATTGTCATTTCGTTTGTAACTTCTACCATATAATCTGTTCGTCAGCAATTAAATGTAAAATTGTTAAATGTTTTCTTAATATATGTAGGATGCAATACACTAAAAGTGGTCAAGATTCGGCATAGCTGAATATAGCACTCTTACTTGTTGTGTCCTCAGGAGGACCACTGAGGATTTGGAGTTTTCTACTGGCTCATACCTTTTATTGCTTTAAATTATTACTTTTAAACTTTTTTCTATAACTAAGTTATTTTAATTGGTCACCCTAATTCTTGTTCTAATCTTTCCTTTTAGAAGAAGTTATCATCATTTTAGCAACTTGTATGTGTTAGAAATTTATCCAATTTCTTTGGAATTTGTGAATTTAAGTTGTAGGAAAACATTTTCTGACAGTGTTTATATAGATGTTTCTCAAGTAATTGTTTATTAGTTACTAACTGCCGAATAACTTTAGTATAGCTACATATACTGAATTACTTGAGGAGACCTGTAAACTTCTCCTGAAAACCCAGTTTCCTGGTCCAATGCCGTTTAGTCTAACTCTGACTCACACATGGCTTCCCTCAATATCCAATAGTAAGTAATCTCCGGTTTGTAGATAGTGTCTTTGGTTTCAAGCGGGTAAAATGGGCGATATTTAAGTTTAGCCCATTCAAATCCCCAGGAACTGATGGAATTTGTCTATGCTTTCTACAACAAGGAGGTGATATTATTGTCCCTTAGATATCCAGAATCTTTATATTAAGTCTATGGACTTGCTACATGCCAATGACTTGGCTGCGGCTAAATCTGAAGAACTTCCTAAGTCGTAAAGACCAATTAGTCTCAGCTCGTTATTCTTGAAAAGGATGGAGAAACTACTCGATAGTTATATAAGGGACACCAATCTCTTGATGAATCCAATACACGGTTTTTAGTTTGCTTACACAGTGCAACACGAAAAACTATAACCATATATGGACACCACTACGATATAAAAGACCCAAAGAAAAATCTGTGTCTCCCAGTTTTGCCCCAAGTCATGCACTTTTTTTATGGGCCCCCAAAGATTTGGGGCACCGTTGCAATTTCTGCAAAAAAGTTATAATTTTCTTAGGCTCATATCTTGCAAACCGTTTGGAATTTTGATTTACTCTCTGAGGCAAAGTTGTAGCTCTGGTCTTAAAGAACAAAAAATTTGAACATATAAAAACAAAAAACTTCATCTTCAAGATCTAAATCGCAAAAAAACGTTAAAAAACTATATGTTTTCTTTACCTTTTTTTCCCTGTTCAAGTTCATAGATAGCAAACCGTTCAAAATTCAAGGAAACAATCAACTACAGGCAAAGTAGTAAACTCAACACACGCATCAAGGGACGCAGCACGCAATATAAAAGCGACACGACGCTCAAATCAAGGCATTACACAGCACGACATCAACGAGAGCTCAGCGGTGAAAGTTATATAGAAAGTTCTACAGCATAATTTGCACACAACATTGGCAACTGACAATTTCAATATGTAGTGTAAAAAATTGATTTATTTATCTACCTTTGCGGTCATGAAATCAGAAAAAAAAAGTACCACAAGATTTCAAATAGAAAATAGTCTTTTAACTAGTGTATTCAATAGATCATATAAGTAGTTTTTCGACGAATTAGACTTGACCGGTTAAAATTACACACCTAATACAGTGTGTCGACAATGTTATAACAATCTCATGGCATGGTTGAGTAAAGGCAATGATAGTATGAAGTATTGTAGGCCGGTAAACTGGATTAATCGCCCAGGCGATCATGATGAAACCAGTTGCTATGCATGCGTAAATTACACAAATGTCTAAATCGACATGCTGAGGAGAACAAAATTTATTAGGCAACTGTAACAGCCACACTATCACTGCTGGCACTTGAACATTTTGTATCACTAAGGCCGCCAACTCTAGATCGTAGGTCAGAATTTACAGGAATGACTAGAGCAAATGGTGTTACTTAAGAAGATTCATTTGATACCGATTATGAGCCCCAACAGGGAAGAGGTGGACCACAACTAATAACACAAATGGAAATTTATTTCATTGTGGCCATATTGGGACAATCGCAGAGTTTTTAAAGCCAAACAAAATGTACCGTAAATGGCAAGCTGTATTTACACTCTAAATGATTTAATTCGTTCGCTTACTGCAACGATATAAAAGCTTTGGTGGTAAAAATGGGAATAAACTACATCGCTAGTGAGTGGAGATCATTAATTGATGGTTCCGTTTCAAGCTTGAAAGCAGTGTTGTTGCATGCGTCGAACCGAAAACCTTTCATTCCGCTAGCAATGGGTATTAACATGAAAGAAAGCTATGAAATATTGAAAGATATAATGAAAAAAATCAAATACTATGAAAACAAATGGAAGATTTGCTGTGATTTGAATGTCATCAACATTTTGCAAGGGATCATCGATAAGGTCGGCTTTCCAAAATTCTTTAGTTTTCTTTATAATTGGGATTCGCACTCACCTCTGAATCAATTCCAATGTAATTCGTGGAGATCAAGGGGAAGTGTGGAGGAACAAATGAAACAACATGGACTGAAGAATGGACCTTTAATTGACAATACTCAAGATATCTTGCTGCCACTGCTCCACATAAAATTGGGAATTATTAAAAAATTCACCGAAGTGGCCGTTGTAAATTGTCCAAATCCGTTCGAATATTTGCGTTTTCCCAAAGCGTATTGATGGTAAAATTATAAAAGAGATTGTAGTAAATTTAAAAGACATTTTTGTTCACCTCATTGTACTATTTACCACTATGTTAATGTTTTCTTTTCTGTCTTCATTTAACAGACGTACTTAATGGCCCGGATATTAGAAAGTTATTTAAGAGCAACTTTGATTCATGGCTTGATGAAAATCATTCAACGGGAATGCACCATAGTCTTGGGAGCCGATCGAGACGCGAAACCGGAAGCAAGAGAATGGATGAAAGAAATGCTGCATTATTTTTAGATTTTGAATTTTGAGATTTTGACATTAAAACATAATTTTCATCATTTTCATTTTGACGATTTTATCAAACACCTCCCTACCGAATCCATTGAGCGAGGAGACCGGTTTCACCAAACCACAATGCCCATGGAAAAACGTTACAAAGGCAAAAAATTTGCATTTGCTTGCAGAGGTAATATAAATTTTATTGATGCATTGTTTAGCATTCCTTTTTTGAAACAAATGTAATTAAAAAATGTTCGGGAAATTTTTCACTTTTGCGGCTACATAGAAACTACCTTAACGGTCATAAGAATCATTCCCAGGAAGTTCATATGTTCTAAAAAGTTATTTACTTAGATCTTAGGTACATTTTCGTAGTTGATTGTTTCCTTGAATTTTTAACGGTTTGCTACCTATGGACCTGAACAGGGAAAAAAGTTAAAAAGAGTTTTTTGCGATTTTAATCTTCTTCACAATTTTTGTTTTTATGACAAGACAACTTTGCCTCAGAGAGTAAATCAAAATTCCAAACAGTTTACAAGATATAAGCCTAAGAAAATGATGACTTTTTTGCAAAAATTACACCTGACTTTGGAGAAAACTGGGAGTCACAGGTTTTATTTTGTTTGGTCTTTTATCACTTAGTGGTGTCCGCATATGGTTATATTTCCATGACTTAAAAAATTATACCTAGTTTTATCAACCTGGTAAATCAACGGTGACTGCCATTCATCATGTAATGACATTAATCGAGAAGGCTATAGGTGTCAATTACATATCACTATGTGCGTTTATTGACATTCAAGGGGCTTTCGGTAATACATCATGCTGTTGAACTGGCACTGTATAGAAAGGGAATGGATTTTGGAAATGCTGTCATCGAGGGCTATTAATTTAGAGCAAGGAGGATCATCAAGAACCATACGAGCAACCAGGGGATGTCCACAAGGTGGCGTATTCTCGCCTCTATTGTGGACCCTGGTTATATATGAACTGCTGGAAGAATCTCCGCACATATGGTTACGCCGACAACTTAGTAATTTTTGTTACTGGGTGGGATGACGTAACGATATCGGATAGGATGCAGACTGCTTTAAATATAACCACCCAGTGGTACTTGGTTGACCACCAACCCAGCCAAGACAATTCTTGTACCATTTACTAAACGGAGAGTTATTAGAATGGCTCATATATATAAGCAATATATGCCTGCCAGCAAATTTTTGGTAAAACGTGGGTGTTAAAACCAAATATGATTTACTGGTCTTTTATCACAGTGATTAGGGTTTTATCACAGATATCGCCTTGGTATGGAGGAGCAGATGACATTTACTCTTCTAAAAATTACCGATAACTAATTTTGAGACAAGTTATCAAAAACTTAACTACAAATTTTAGCGAGATCAACAAGGGATATGCATTCAAAAATAATATTTTAATAATTTTCAAGGATTCTTAAGCATTATTTAAAAGCATATAAAACAAATTTGACATTTCAATTCTTTTCATTTTCTTAAACATTTGTTATTTTTTTGTTTTATATTTTTCTGCTCATTTTTGATACGTGCAACACTTCAGGTGCAGTGGCAGCATCCGCCGCCAAAAGCAAAAAATAAAAGTATCCAAAAAAATGTTTCTTAATTTGCTAGTGATGCTTTGTGCCAAACTTATATTTATTTTTTTGTAACTAACTCCTTTTATAACAGCAGCCTTTTTACCAACAAACAAACAAAAATTCCCAAAAAAAAAAAAAAAAAACGAGAGGAAAAAGGATCTTACCTTCGTCTATATGTAGAAGAATTTTTGCAAATGGCGTCAAAAGTTTACAGCGCGTGAAACGCAATGTGTTTACCACCACCATCACCAGGCCAAGAGTAATAAATTTTCTTAAAAAAAAACACACTTTTTTTATTTTTGTTTTTCTGTTACAAAAAAATGTGTAAAAATAACAAAATTCTTTATTTTTTTTTTATTTTAAACAAAAAATAAACGAAGTGTAACATGCCTGAAGCGCATCTGTTTGTTCTTCTTTAGAGCAACAAAAAAAAAAAAGAATCATTGTGTTCAGTTTTCCACTTTTTTTGTTTGTTTGTATGATGCTTTATTTTACAGCTGAAGTGATTAAGGAAACCTTTGAGGAAATGAAATATTTTAAGAGCCAAAAAATAAATAAATTAAAGAAAAATTTAAGAAATTTGTACATAAATTCTTCATAACGAAGAAGGTGTTGCAAGCCAGACATGCTAAGAAAACAACAGATGCTTTTAAAAACCAACTTAAACCACCAAAATTTCGGAAGGAACTGAGTTATTGTTCTTTAAAAAGTCTTTAACTAAGATCTTTCAACAACTGCTATACAATTTTTAAATAATTCTTATTTCAATCATATTGAATTATTCTTTACTTTTTTTTTAATTTTCAAAATCAAAACTAATATTCAGCGTCAATTATAATGTCATTGTTAATAACAAACTAAAAAAACGAAACATAGAGTAAACTGACTTTGAAGTTGAAAACAAAAATAATACAGAAAACAAAAAGTCAAACAGCCGCATAAACAAGAAAGCGCTAGAGAAGTCCTTACAGGCAAACAAGGCTATTGGATAAGCTATATAATATTAAGAAAACTGAACTAGAACCTGAAACAGAACTAAACTTAAACTGAAGTAGAACCTGAACTAGAACCTGAACTAGAACTGAACTAGAACTGAACTAGAACTGAACTAGAACTGAACTAGAACTGAACTACAACTGAACTAGAACTGAACTAGAACCTGAACTAGAACCTGAACTAGAACCTGAACTACAACCTGAACTAGAACCTGAACTAGAACCTGAACTAGAACCTGAACTAGAACCTGAACTAGAACCTGAACTAGAACCTGAACTAGCACCTGAACTAGAACCTGAACTAGGACCTGAACTAGAACCTGAACTAGAACCTGAACTAGAACCTGAACTAGAACCTGAACTAGAACCTGAACTAGAACCTGAACTAGAACCTGAAATAGAACCTGAACTAGAACCTGAACTAGAACCTGAACTAGAACTGAACTAGAACTGAACTAGAACTGAACCAGAACTGAACTAGAACTGAACTAGAACAGAACTAGAACAGAACTAGAACAGAACTAGAACAGAACTAGAACAGAACTAGAACTGAACTAGAACTGAACTAGAACTGAACTAGAACTGAACTAGAACTGAACTAGAACTGAACTAGAACTGAACCAGAACTGAACTAGAACTGAACTAGAACTGAACTAGAACTGAACTAGAACTGAACTAGAACTGAACTAGAACTGAACTAGAACTGAACTAGAACTGAACTAGAACTGAACTAGAACTGAACTAGAACTGAACTAGAACTGAACTAGAACTGAACTAGAACTGAACTAGAACTGAACTAAAACTGAACTAGAACTGAACTAGAACCTAAACTAGAACCTGAACTAGAACCTGAACTAGAACCTGAACCTGAACTAGAACCTGAACTAGAACCTGAAGTAGAACGTGAACTAGAACCCTGAACTAGAACCTGAACTAGAACCTGAACTAGAACCTGAACTAGAACCTGAACTAGAACCTGAACTAGAACCTGAACTAGAACCTGAACTAGAACCTGAACTAGAACCTGAACTTGAACCTGAACTAGAACTTAACTAGAACCTGAACTAGAACCTGAACTAGAACCTGAACTAGAACCTGATCTAGAACCTGAACTGGAACCTGAACTAGAACCTGAACTAGAACCTGAACAAGAATCTGAACTAGAACCTGAACTAGAACCTGAACTAGAACCTGAACTAGAACCTGAACTAGAACCTGAACTAGAACCTGAACTAGAACCTGAACTAGAACCTGAACTAGAACCTGAACTGGAACCTGAACTAGAACCTGAACTAGAACCTGAACTAGAACCTGAACTAGAACCTGAACTAGAACCTGAACTAGAACCTGAACTAGAACCTGAACTAGAACCTGAACTAGAACCTATACTAGAATGTGAACAAATCTTATTTAAAATAATGTGTAGGGAGTAAAATCATTTAGAGGACTGGTTGAAATAATTTAAATTGAGTTTTATTTTTGTTTATATGCTAGCAACACTTGAGACGAGGCATTGATTTTTTTGTTTTGTTGGGCCTTTTTTCTGTTTCTTCTTTTGTGGCTGTTATTGCCATTGCCGCTGTTTTTAATGGTGTATAACCTCCACTAATTCGTCCTTGTACTGTAAGTATTTTCTTGTTTTTTTTTTTTTTTTTTGTAGCGTTAACAAAACACTTAATTTCATTTTCGAAAAAAAACGTATAGAATAAAAAATATAAAAAATGAAGAAAAATTAATTTACTTGAAGACAAAAAACAAAAATTTTTTAAAAAATTTTTTTTCGCTGATGATTACAAATTTGTCTTTTTTTTGCTTTAAAAAATGTGTGATTTTATAAGCTTTAGAAAAAGCAAATGAGAGAAAGCATTTAGACGAAGGAATAATAAAAAAGTCTATGTATTTAAGCTTTGGGAAAAGCCCATTAAGTGTTATTAGTAAAAAGAAGAGGATTTTCTAAAAATTTTCTTTTTTTTGTATAATAATAATAATAACAAGCGACAAATCAGTAACATTAGAAGTTTAGTCAACAAAAAAATAAAAAAAAACATCCTTGCAGGACACTGGCAAAAAGCTGCGGTGCTTTAATTATATTTTTACTACAGTCTAGCTGACTGACTTAAGGCTTAATACTCTGTTTAGTAAAGCACTAATGTGCTAAATCCAACGGGGGGTATAGACATAAAAATATTATGTAGATCACAAGTTTTTTTTTCTGCTGAGACTTAACAAAAAATTAAATCTTTTCAGTTGTTTTCATCTTCAATTTAACTTGGCCATTTTTCTGGTGGATTTTTATATTTATTACTGCAATTTAAACATTAATTCCCTAGTTGTTGTCATTTTCATTCATGTTCATAATTTGCGTTTCAAGTTACAATTGCAAATTGCAATTGAGTTTCTCTTTTCGTCTATTTTGTAAAAAATTACTTACTAGGGGGTGGTTTATGATATTTTTTTTTCTGGTAGAAAAATTAAATTATACTTACCGCACAATGACTTTGTAATGAAATGAAATTTAGCGTTAAGGACCAAAAGGAGGGTAAAAACAAAATTATGCCAGCAAATTACTAGTAGTCGTGCAAACACCACTTACCTAAAATGAGAAAATAGAGAAGAGACGAAATGAAAAATTAATAAACATTTTCTTTAAATTAAATCTAAATTGTTAAATTGGATACTGTTTGGCAGTGGAAGTACATAAAGAATTTATAATGTCAATAGTTGAAATGACTGAATCAGAGTGCTCAATTTGTTTTATTTCAATAAAGATGAGGTTTGTTACAGTTCAATTTAAGTCTTGTACTAGTCCAGGTCCTAGTTCGGGTTCAAGTTCAAGTTCTAGTTCGGGTTCAAGTCCAAGTTCTAGTTCAGGTTCTAGTTCAGGTTCTAGTTCAGTTTCTAGTTCTGGTTGTAGTTCAGGTTCTTGTTCAATTTCTACTTTAGATTCTAGATCAGGTTCTGGTTTAGGTTCTAGTTCAGGTTCTAGTTTAGGTTCTAGTTCAGGCTCTAGTTTAGGTTCTTTTCAGGTTCTAGTTTAGATTCTTGTTCAGGTTCTAGTTCACTTTGTAGCTCAGGTTTTAGTTGAGGTTCTAGTTCAGCTTATGGTTCAGCCTCTATTTCGGGTCCTAGTTCAGGTTCTAGTTCAGGTCCTAGTTCAGGTTCTAGTTCAGTTTCTAGTTCAGTTCTATTTTAGTTCTATTTCAGTTCTAGTTCAGTTCTAGTTCAGTTCTAGTTCAGTTCTAGTTCAGTTCTAGTTCAGTTCTAGTTCAGTTCTAGTTCAGTTCTAGTTCAGTTCAGTTCTATTTTAGTTCTTGATCAGGGTCTAGTTCAGGTTCTGGTTCAGGATCTTTTTCAGGTTCTAGTTCAGGTTCTAGTTCAGGTTCTAGTTCAGGTTCTAGTTCAAATTGTAGTACAGTTCTAGTTATCTTCTAGGTTAGTTCAAGTTCAATACTGGTTCACTGCTGAAGGCTAAAAAACCTAATTCATGTGCAATAAACATAATCGTTTTTCTTATAAAATATCTCCGTTATTATTTTTCTTTTTAAATCGCACTAAATTCAGTGACTCATCCAGATTGTAGCCATTACTCTTAGACACATTTAATTGTCTGTATGGAATTTATTATTGTTTCCTTTTTATTCTCCTCTTGCAATCGCATTGCCCTATCAAATTCAATGATCTGTAAACAACGACATTTCAATACGAGTTCTTCGAATAATAATAAAGCAAAATATTAATGATTTTGTTTTTAAGGAATTTGGTGGAGCTTAGTTTGTTGAACTCTGGCTGCTACTATGTTTAATATGAAACTAAAAAGAAACTTGTTCTACTGTAATGTAGAATTTTACTAAAGAAGGCAACAAAAAAAAAACTACTGGAGTCCTTGCTTGTTTAATTAAGGAAGTGAGTACCTAATAAATAAATTTATATACCTTTTTACAACCAACTACTTTATTTAATTATGTCCATTTGGTTGTGTGTGAAATACATGATGATTCTTTCCTAAAGTCTATTACATATAATCAGTATAAATCCTTCGAATTTGTATTCTTTATATTTTTGGTCAGTTTGTAGACAATATCACAAGGCTTATGTGTTGTGTAGTGTTTAACGGTACGAATCCTCGTATTGAACCTGCTTTATTTAAAATTCACACGTGTCTTCAGTGACTTTTAAAAATTACATCTAATTTGACGGTAATGAGTTGTTAGGGAAATAAAACGTGTAATGCTTTTTTTTCCTGATCATAAGCTTAAATGTTTAGTATTTGAATTATAAGACCTAATGTATGCTAAACATGTAAGACACAATTATCGTTTTTTCTGCTAGTTTCAGTTCCTAAATCTCTGATTCTAGTTTTGTTCTAGTTCTAGTTCTAGTTCTGTTCTAGTTCTGTTCTAGTTCTGTTCTAGTTCTGTTCTAGTTCTGTTCTAGTTCTGTTCTAGTTCTGTTCTAGTTCTGTTCTAGTTCTGTTCTAGTTCTGTTCCAGTTCTGTTCTAGTTCTGTTCTAGTTCTGTTCTAGTTCTGTTCTAGTTCTGTTCTAGTTCTGTTCTAGTTCTGTTCTAGTTCTGTTCTAGTTCTGTTCTAGTTCTGTTCTAGTTCTGTTCTAGTTCTGTTCTAGTTCTGTTCTAGTTCTGTTCTAGTTCTGTTCTAGTTCTGTTCTAGTTCTGTTCTAGTTCTGTTCTAGTTCTGTTCTAGTTCTGTTCTAGTTCTGTTCTAGTTCTGTTCTAGTTCTGTTCTAGTTCTGTTCTAGTTCTGTTCTAGTTCTGTTCTAGTTCTGTTCTAGTTCTGTTCTAGTTCTGTTCTAGTTCTGTTCTAGTTCTGTTCTAGTTCTGTTCTAGTTCTGTTCTAGTTCTGTTCTAGTTCTGTTCTAGTTCTGTTCTAGTTCTGTTCTAGTTCTGTTCTAGTTCTGTTCTAGTTCTGTTCTAGTTCTGTTCTAGTTCTGTTCTAGTTCTGTTCTAGTTCTGTTCTAGTTCTGTTCTAGTTCTGTTCTAGTTCTGTTCTAGTTCTGTTCTAGTTCTGTTCTGTTCTAGTTCTGTTCTAGTTCTGTTCTAGTTCTGTTCTAGTTCTGTTCTAGTTCTGTTCTAGTTCTGTTCTAGTTCTGTTCTAGTTCTGTTCTAGTTCTGTTCTAGTTCTGTTCTAGTTCTGTTCTAGTTCTGTTCTAGTTCTGTTCTAGTTCTGTTCTAGTTCTGTTCTAGTTCTGTTCTAGTTCTGTTCTAGTTCTGTTCTAGTTCTGTTCTAGTTCTGTTCTAGTTCTGTTCTAGTTCTGTTCTAGTTCTGTTCTAGTTCTGTTCTAGTTCTGTTCTAGTTCTGTTCTAGTTCTGTTCTAGTTCTGTTCTAGTTCTGTTCTAGTTCTGTTCTAGTTCTGTTCTAGTTCTGTTCTAGTTCTGTTCTAGTTCTGTTCTAGTTCTGTTCTAGTTCTGTTCTAGTTCTGTTCTAGTTCTGTTCTAGTTCTGTTCTAGTTCTGTTCTAGTTCTGTTCTAGTTCTGTTCTAGTTCTGTTCTAGTTCTGTTCTAGTTCTGTTCTAGTTCTGTTCTAGTTCTGTTCTAGTTCTGTTCTAGTTCTGTTCTAGTTCTGTTCTAGTTCTGTTCTAGTTCTGTTCTAGTTCTGTTCTAGTTCTGTTCTAGTTCTGTTCTAGTTCTGTTCTAGTTCTGTTCTAGTTCTGTTCTAGTTCTGTTCTAGTTCTGTTCTAGTTCTGTTCTAGTTCTGTTCTAGTTCTGTTCTAGTTCTGTTCTAGTTCTGTTCTAGTTCTGTTCTAGTTCTGTTCTAGTTCTGTTCTAGTTCTGTTCTAGTTCTGTTCTAGTTCTGTTCTAGTTCTGTTCTAGTTCTGTTCTAGTTCTGTTCTAGTTCTGTTCTAGTTCTGTTCTAGTTCTGTTCTAGTTCTGTTCTAGTTCTGTTCTAGTTCTGTTCTAGTTCTGTTCTAGTTCTGTTCTAGTTCTGTTCTAGTTCTGTTCTAGTTCTGTTCTAGTTCTGTTCTAGTTCTGTTCTAGTTCTGTTCTAGTTCTGTTCTAGTTCTGTTCTAGTTCTGTTCTAGTTCTGTTCTAGTTCTGTTCTAGTTCTGTTCTAGTTCTGTTCTAGTTCTGTTCTAGTTCTGTTCTAGTTCTGTTCTAGTTCTGTTCTAGTTCTGTTCTAGTTCTGTTCTAGTTCTGTTCTAGTTCTGTTCTAGTTCTGTTCTAGTTCTGTTCTAGTTCTGTTCTAGTTCTGTTCTAGTTCTGTTCTATTTCTGTTCTAGTTCTGTTCTAGTTCTGTTCTAGTTCTGTTCTAGTTCTGTTCTAGTTCTGTTTTAGTTCTGTTCTAGTTCTGTTCTAGTTCTGTTCTAGTTCTGTTCTAATTCTGTTCTAATTCTGTTCTAGTTCTGTTCTAGTTCTGTTCTAGTTCTGTTCTAGTTCTGTTCTAGTTCTGTTCTAGTTCTGTTCTAGTTCTGTTCTAGTTCTGTTCTAGTTCTGTTCTAGTTCTGTTCTAGTTCTGTTCTAGTTCTGTTCTAGTTCTGTTCTAGTTCTGTTCTAGTTCTGTTCTAGTTCTGTTCTAGTTCTGTTCTAGTTCTGTTCTAGTTCTGTTCTAGTTCTGTTCTAGTTCTGTTCTAGTTCTGTTCTATTTCTGTTCTAGTTCTATTCTAGTTCTGTTCTAGATCTGTTCTAGTTCTGTTCTAGTTCTGTTCTAGTTCTGTTCTAGTTCTGTTCTAGTTCTGTTCTAGTTCTGTTCTAGTTCTGTTCTAGTTCTGTTCTAGTTCTGTTCTAGTTCTGTTCTAGTTCTGTTCTAGTTCTGTTCTAGTTCTGTTCTAGTTCTGTTCTAGTTCTGTTCTAGTTCTGTTCTAGTTCTGTTCTAGTTCTGTTCTAGTTCTGTTCTAGTTCTGTTCTAGTTCTGTTCTAGTTCTGTTCTAGTTCTGTTCTAGTTCTGTTCTAGTTCTGTTCTAGTTCTGTTCTAGTTCTGTTCTAGTTCTGTTCTAGTTCTGTTCTAGTTCTGTTCTAGTTCTGTTCTAGTTCTGTTCTAGTTCTGTTCTAGTTCTGTTCTAGTTCTGTTCTAGTTCTGTTCTAGTTCTGTTCTAGTTCTGTTCTAGTTCTGTTCTAGTTCTGTTCTAGTTCTGTTCTAGTTCTGTTCTAGTTCTGTTCTAGTTCTGTTCTAGTTCTGTTCTAGTTCTGTTCTAGTTCTGTTCTAGTTCTGTTCTAGTTCTGTTCTAGTTCTGTTCTAGTTCTGTTCTAGTTCTGTTCTAGTTCTGTTCTAGTTCTGTTCTAGTTCTGTTCTAGTTCTGTTCTAGTTCTGTTCTAGTTCTGTTCTAGTTCTGTTCTAGTTCTGTTCTAGTTCTGTTCTAGTTCTGTTCTAGTTCTGTTCTAGTTCTGTTCTAGTTCTGTTCTAGTTCTGTTCTAGTTCTGTTCTAGTTCTGTTCTAGTTCTGTTCTAGTTCTGTTCTAGTTCTGTTCTAGTTCTGTTCTAGTTCTGTTCTAGTTCTGTTCTAGTTCTGTTCTAGTTCTGTTCTAGTTCTGTTCTAGTTCTGTTCTAGTTCTGTTCTAGTTCTGTTCTAGTTCTGTTCTAGTTCTGTTCTAGTTCTGTTCTAGTTCTGTTCTAGTTCTGTTCTAGTTCTGTTCTAGTTCTGTTCTAGTTCTGTTCTAGTTCTGTTCTAGTTCTGTTCTAGTTCTGTTCTAGTTCTGTTCTAGTTCTGTTCTAGTTCTGTTCTAGTTCTGTTCTAGTTCTGTTCTAGTTCTGTTCTAGTTCTGTTCTAGTTCTGTTCTAGTTCTGTTCTAGTTCTGTTCTAGTTCTGTTCTAGTTCTGTTCTAGTTCTGTTCTAGTTCTGTTCTAGTTCTGTTCTAGTTCTGTTCTAGTTCTGTTCTAGTTCTGTTCTAGTTCTGTTCTAGTTCTGTTCTAGTTCTGTTCTAGTTCTGTTCTAGTTCTGTTCTAGTTCTGTTCTAGTTCTGTTCTAGTTCTGTTCTAGTTCTGTTCTAGTTCTGTTCTAGTTCTGTTCTAGTTCTGTTCTAGTTCTGTTCTAGTTCTGTTCTAGTTCTGTTCTAGTTCTGTTCTAGTTCTGTTCTAGTTCTGTTCTAGTTCTGTTCTAGTTCTGTTCTAGTTCTGTTCTAGTTCTGTTCTAGTTCTGTTCTAGTTCTGTTCTAGTTCTGTTCTAGTTCTGTTCTAGTTCTGTTCTAGTTCTGTTCTAGTTCTGTTCTAGTTCTGTTCTAGTTCTGTTCTAGTTCTGTTCTAGTTCTGTTCTAGTTCTGTTCTAGTTCTGTTCTAGTTCTGTTCTAGTTCTGTTCTAGTTCTGTTCTAGTTCTGTTCTAGTTCTGTTCTAGTTCTGTTCTAGTTCTGTTCTAGTTCTGTTCTAGTTCTGTTCTAGTTCTGTTCTAGTTCTGTTCTTGTTCTGTTCTAGTTCTGTTCTAGTTCTGTTCTAGTTCTGTTCTAGTTCTGTTGTAGTTCTGTTCTAGTAACAGTTTTTATTATTTCTGTATAAAAATTCTTAAACTTATTTGCTGTTATTTAAATTATTAAATTCTCTAAAAACTTGTTAGAACGTTTTTAATTTAAATTTAAACTTTTCTATTTTATTTTATTAAATTTTAAACTCTTTTCAGAGTTTATTTATTCCTGCAGCTAAACAAAAAAAAAAAAAAAAAAAAAAAAAATGGACAACTACCCAACAGCAAAAAAAAAAACGAATGTTAAGACTTAATTTTCTATTTAAATCTATTGTTTGTGTTTAGTTATTTATGCAAAATATTTAGTACAATTTTATTCTATTGTTGTTTCAAATACAAACGACTACATGAAAACATACACAAACATAAACATGTACACATGTATTGTTTTTGTATGTGTCGCTATGGTATTGTTGTGCTAGTAGTTGTTTTTGTTGTTGCTCATATCCTTTAGGGAATTTTCAATTTATTTTTGTCACTTAAATCATGTTGAATAAAAACGATTGTGTGTACGTTTGTTTAGAAATAAAATCAAGTTAACTTTATGGTTTATAGACGTTTTTTTCCCTCGCTCTCTGTCTCTCTTTGTTCCTGTAACTCTTTGTTTTCCACCCATTGACGACAATTTTACAATTGTCCTTCTCCTTGTTTAATAATTGTTAAGTCTGCATATGTAAGTTAAATGTTTGTGAGTGTCTCTCAGTGTGTGTTTGTTATTGTATATTGTGTCCTCTATTCATTATTTTACGATTGAAGTTTCCTATTTCCGGTCGTTTGCATACATACACATTGAGACACACACACACACATATTCTCATTCATTATTGTTTATGAATAAACTCAACTCATACACTCTACACCCCTGGATTTCCTTGTTTATTGTTGTTGACTTTTATATGTGTGTTATTTGTGTGCGTGTTTGTTTAAGTAGTGGCATGAGTGTCAGTGGCTAACGAAAAAAGGTTATTTCCTGTTTTATTGTCATTGCTGTTGTTCTTGTGGATTTTTTTGTTTTATTTCCTCTTTTTTTTTGCTATTTCACTTTGTCATATGTTGCATGTTGCTGGTTGTTTGGCATAAAAACCAAGACAAATGAAGCGGTTTTTTCTTTAACAAGTTAATTTTACTTTTCTTTGCCCAGAGATTTTGTCTTCGTTTTGCATTTTGTTAGAAAATTATTGACTTTCTGTTTGTCTAGAAGATTTATTTGCTTTAATTAAGTGCTGTAAAAAAGGGAGTAAAAACACCTTAGGGTTCTGTATGAGTATGACTAATCAAGTGAAAGTTTGGAAAGTAGTAATTTAAAATATATTCTATAGTAAGAATTACAAAATTATTTAAAATTTTCTTTAATTTTATCAAAATAAGTAAAACTTTAAATGCAATATTTAAATGTGGTACTTAAAGCCTTAATAACTTAGTAAGTGTTAGTATGAGCATAATTTCTGAACTTCTCTTATAGTTAATGTAAGTAAGTTAGGATAGCTCCGTTTGTATGGAGGAAAATAAGGTGTCGGTGTTCCCAACTAAAATGAATGTTAGCCTTGTTTGAGTAGACCATTTCTTAAAATGCTTGTCCTGGAGTTAATATTTGTTGAGCTGGATCAAGTTATAAAAAGGTCCTTTTTTAAGGTTTTTATGATTTATATCTTAATTTTCGCAAAGGAAACCTGTAAGATATTGGTATCGTGTGTATGGTCTTCCTGATTTCTCGTTATAGTCCAAAATTTTGAAAGTTTTGTAATTTTTGTGAAAAAATTTAAGTTTTTAAAATTTGTATACATTAATGTATAACTTAGAAAAGCGGGTTCCCTACAAATGGTGTATCTTTTGAACGCAGGTTTTGTTTTTAATAACATATACGTCATTTTGAGGGCAACATATCTGTCATTATTCTCCCTTAGTTACTGAACATTATAATGTAAACAATAGGATTTTATTGCTTCAAATTTTGTGGCAACAAAGCGTCATATGCGAGAAGTTTTGCTTTACTTCTTTAATTTGAAAAAAGAGCCGATTGCTCACCGAAGCTTATGGTGAATATGCTCCAATGGTTTCAACGTGCGATGGATGGTTTGTGTGATTCAGGAGTGGTGATTTTGACTGGCAAGACAAAGATCGCAAAGGCCAGTCATAAAAGTTTGAAGACCAAGAATTGGAAGCATTACTTAATGAAGATTGTTGTAAAACTTATCAAGAGCTTGCAAAACCATTGGCAGCTACTCAATCAGCAATTTCAAAACTTTTTCGAGCTGCAAGATGCATTGAAATGTAGGGATATTGGGTACCATACGGATTGAAGCAGACAGACCTTGAAAGACGATTTTGCATGTCAGAAATGATACTTGAACGCTATAAAAGAAAATCATTTTCGCACCGAGTCATTACGATAATCCAAAAAGCAAAAGTCCGGCCAACCAGACGAATCGACAGCAAAGCCAAATATCCATGGCGCTAAGGTAATGCTTTGTAGTTGGTGGAAGCAAAAGGGTCCTATCCAATATGAGCTGCTGAAATCCAGATAGACCATCACAGCGAATCTGTACAGTAAATAACTGATTAGTTTGAAACCAATAAACGCCCAGAATATGGGGGCTGATATGAAACCGTTATATTCCGTCATGACAACGCTGTTGAAAACTATTCAGAAATAAGTGGTTGGGAAGTTTTGCCTCACGCGCCTTATAAGTAGTCCAGAACTTGCCCCGTTCGACTACTATTTGTTTAGATTGATGGAAAACGCTCTATCTGGGAAACGTTTAACTTCAGTGTATCCGAAATTGGCTTGATTTTTTCTAGGCCTCAAAAATGAGCAGTTCTTTTGGCTCAGAATCCATATGTTGCAGGAAAGGTGGGAAAAGAACATAAATAACAATAACCAATACTTTGAATAAATTTATATTGTATAAAAGTTTGAAAATTAAAGCTAAAATTTTGGAAAAATCCCGCATTTTTAAGTCATATATCTAATAGAATCATTTAATGTACAAAAGCTGGTCAATAAGTCTGTGACTTTTTTAATGTAACACATATTTTTGAGCTCTATGCTTTTTGTTTAACTTTTTTTTTATCACTTCCAATAAATAAGATTTGTCGAGGTCATCATAATATGTGTTATTTAGTGAGATAATTTAATCATTGGATCAACTCTCTTTATGCCGATACATTTCCTCAGGTTGGGCAACAAGAAGTTGTCAGTCGTGGCTAATCCGGATAGTAGGGCGGAAGAGGGAGCATTTCGTACAACTAATTCATGGATTTTTGCCTTGGAAACTTCTCATGTGTTTGCCCCTTTGTAAAGCAAACTGTTAGTCGTCGCGGCAGTCACCTTGTGGAAAGCTTTCTCATACCCAAGTTATCATTAAAAATTTAAAGCACTGAGCCATGTGAGATGACTATCTGTGCGTCCAGAATGTTTGGCATCTTCCGTACTTGTACGGCCTTAAGTAAACTCAGTAAACCACTTTCTTAGCATTGAAATTGATGGTGCGGGATTCCCATGTTATTTATCAAGCTTCTACAATTTATCCTTACGTCACGACATAGTCTGCTATCAATGGCTGTCAAACACAAACTTAATGACGCTTGTTCAAGGAGGAGTCAAGTGACAGATGCTTGTTGACAGGAGCAGTGTTTCCATTTCAGTTATCAGCTGGTTAATTTAAAAAGTAGCGGACTTTTATGAAGAAATCATTAAAAAGGAATATATATTTGAATATCGATAGACGAAACAATGAATAAGAAAGAAAGAACCATAGTTATGGTATTTTTAGTCCCAATAATAAAACTGAAACAAAAATGTTTTTTAATAGCTTGTAAAGCAATTAGGTTGTAAAGCTATTTAAATTTTGGAAGCAGAATTTGTTAATCTACATAATCCAAAATCCATTTTAATTTTTTACCAAAAAAATACGCGCGTTCTCTATTGGTACTTAAAGCTTCAATTAGGATATAAAGTTAGCCAGATCATCCTCAAATTTCGCTCCAAAGAACTTTAATGTATATGGTAGTCATGTCACCTTACTTTGTGATGATCGGTCCATAATTAGTCATAGCTCCCATATAAGACCCGTTTCTAAAAATCAAAGAATAAAAAGAACTTTTTTTCCTTAGAGCCATCTCACCAAATATTGCAGATATGACAAAGTGTTTTTTTAGAATCCAATTAACTTTTAGTTTAGTGCGGAACATCCACAACTTTTTTTTTTTGGTAGGGCCACCCTAATGTCTATATGTCGGCCTGTGTTGGTATTTATTTACAAATGCATTTTGTCTATTTTATAATGCACACACACACACACCCTCATATTTATATATTTAAGTTTTATTTAAATATAAAAAGTTTCGTTTCTATTTTTCACTCATCTCTTGCTACCTTTCCTTCATTCTCATTCCTTCATTGCTCTATTTTTAACTAAATGAAACAAAACCTAAAAAAAAAACTTTTATTTCATTCAGTTCAGTTTTGTTTTTTTTTTCTGTTGCTGCTGTATTTAACAATTCAGTACATGTTACGTGCAAATTTGTTTAAATCCTTTTAAGTGTTCAAGTTGTTGTGTTTTTGTTTTTTTTGCGTGTATGTGTATGTTTGTATACATGTGTATGATATGAATGAATATATGTATGTGTATGAGTGTATTAATGTATATTTTATAGTAGTTTTATGTATAGTTAAAAGCTTGTTCATTTTTTTAAAGCTTTTCATAAAATTTTATATACAGTTGAATATATGCGAGCATTTTTTTTTACATTTTCATTGCAGTTAGAGAAATTAGAGAGGTAGAGAGGTAAACTCAGAAATGCAACAGCCTTATACCTGTTATATACATCAAATAGAACAATGCCAGTATGACGGTTTAATCGACCTAACGAAGATCGTACAGAAATCGTATGTACATAAATCTTGTATAGGCATATCAGATATACTTATGAGAATTTTGGTAGTGAAAATCAGCAAAATCGACACGAATGTCTGACCACCACTGTTTTTATTTTGGAAAATATATTTGGTTATATCTCAGATACAGACATCTCTACAAAAGGCCTTTCCAAAAACATTTATTAAAAAGAGAGCCAAGAAGTCTCACCTACAAGCCACAGAAATTAAAATTTACTAACTTTATAGGTTCAAAAGTTATGAGACATTGTCTCAATTAACCTCTAAATAAATATTAATCATACCCCATCATGTTTCCAAATAAAATCTTAATTTTGCTAATTAAGCATAAAACGCTTTATTTACAACTTTCTTGTCTTTCTTAAATGTCCTTTTTGAAAGAACTTTTTTTGATTTTCTCGAAAAAATGGTAAAATTGACCTATAAAGAGAGAAGCTAGAGGGTTGAGATCTTCTGCAAAAATAATCCTCATAAAATTCCACAATATAAATCTGACAATAAGAATTATCTCAGACATAAACTTAAATTTTTTTTTTTCATTTAGACCAAAAAAAAAAAAAAAAAAATTCAGCTACTTCCCTTTCCAAAAACATTTATCAAAAAGAGAGCCTTATTTTCTTAACCCAGAAGTCTCATCTATAAGCTACATAAACTAAAATTTACTAACTTTATAGGTTCAAAAGTTATAAGACATTTTCTCAATTAATCTCAAAATAAATATTAATCATACGTCACCATGTTTCCAAATAAAATCTTAGTTTTGCTAATTCAGCTGAAAAAGCTTTATTTACAACTTTCTTGTCTTTGGTGGCCCCCACTGAAATTTTAAGGCAAAAATTTTCGTAGAATATTTTAATCCTTAAATGTCCTTTTTGAAAGGACTTTTTTTGATTATCTCGAAAAATTTGTAAAATAGACCCATAAATAGGGGAGATTGAAAGTTGGGATCTTCTACAAAAATGATCCCCATAAAATTCCACTATATAACTCTGACAATAGTAATTCTTTGAGACATAAACTTACAAATTTTTTTTCATTTAGACGAAAAAAATTAAAACTTTGACCTACTGCCCTTTCCAAAAACATTTATCAAAAACGGCGCCACATTTTCTTAACCCAGAAGTGTCATCTACAAGCCACAGAAATTAAAATTTACTAACTTTTTAGGTTCAATATTTATGAGAGATTGTCTCAATTAACCTCTAAATAAATATTAATCATACGTCACCATATATCCAAATAAAATCTTAATTTTGCTAATTAGGCGTAAAACCCTATATTTACAACTTTCTTGTATTTGGTGACCCACACTGAAATTTTACGGCAAAAATTTTCGTAAAATATTTTAATCCTTAAATGTCCTTTTTGAAAGGACTTTTTGTGATTTTCTCGAAAAAAGGGTAAAGTTTACTCATAAAGAGGGGCGATAGAAGGTTGAGATCTTCTACAAAAATTATCCTCATAAAATTCCACAATATAAGTCTGACAATAAGAATTCTCTCAGACATCAACTTACAACATTTTTTTTCATTTAGACCAAAAAAATTAAAACTTTGTCCTACTGCTCTTTCCAAAAACATTTAGTCAAAAGAGAGCCTTATTTTCTTAACTCAGAAGTCTCATCTATAAGCTTCAGAAATTTAAATTGACTAACTTTATAGGTTCAAAAGTTATGAGACATTTTCTCAATTAACCTCGAAATAAATATTAATCATACGCCACCATGTTTCCAAATAAAATCTTAATTTTGCTAATAAAGCTTAAAAACCTTTATTTACAACTTTCGTGTCTTTGGTGACCCCCTCTGAAATTTTCCGGCAAAAATTTTCGTAGAATATTTTAATCCTTAAATGTCCCTTTTGAAAGGACTTTTTTTGATTTTCTCGAAAAAAGGGTAAAATTTACTCATAAAGAGAGGAGCTAGAGGGTTAAAATTTTCCACGAAAATAATCCTCATAAAATTCCACTATATAACTCTGACAATAATAATTCTGTTAGACATAAACTTACAAAATTTGTTTCATTTAGCAAAAAAAAAAAAAAATTAAAACTTTGACCCACTGTAAAAAAAAACTCAGACCAGCTGAACTGTAATTTTATTCTAAAAAAATTTCCTACTCAACATGCCCTTTCAGAAATACAGGGTCGCTTTTCTGTTCCAAAAACGGTGTTGAGGAGTTTTGCTAAAATTTGAATTTAAATTAATAAAAAATTTATATATTATTTTAAAAATTAAAAAAATAAACACTAAAATTCTTGCTTATAAACTTTAAAAAGTATATGATTAAACCTAATTTCTACAACTCTAAAGCCTTATATTTACTTTGCCTTGAGAAAGTCCTAACTAGTTTGATGGGTTGAAAAATTATGATTTTTTTTCCCAAGTAACCTCTCAATTAATATTAATCATACGCAATCGGGTTTCAAAATAAAATCTAAAGAAATTTTAGATTTCTTTTACAAATATTAATGTTAAACAAAACATAATTAAATTTAGGGCAGTAATTGCAAATATGGCTAAGATTTTTATCATTTGTTTTAACATTTACAAAATTGTTTGAAAATTTATATTAAATTTTTTAAATTTCTATAAAAACTTGCATATGAACTTAATGTTTAATATCATGAAAACTATTTATTGCACAGCCAAAAGCCTTAGCTTTCCATTGCCTTAAACAAATTGATGCTACTTTGACTGGTTCAAAAATGGTAATGATTTTTCTCAAGTAACCTGTAAATAAATATTAATCATACGACACCGAGTTAAAAAAATAAAATCTTAAGAAATTAAAGATTTTGTTCAAAATATTAGCAGAATGTTATAAAAAAAACAATTAATTGATCAAAAGGTTGCAAATTGTTGTAATTTGAACAATATATCAAATATATCAAAATTTTTTTATTATTATTTAATTAATAAATAAATATTATTCATACAACATACAAAATAGGTAATTATTGGTACTGCTCTACATAGTCAATGTCCTACTAGCAAATACATTTCTCTCTGTGTATTGTTTGTTAAAAAACATTCATCAACTTACGAATAAAATATTTTTTTTTTCAGTATTTCTCTAGTAGTATGTGATTGTGTGTTAATGTTTATTTACATGTGTGTATGTGTTTGTTTTCATTTGTTTATGTATGAGTGTATGCCGACTTGTGTGCATGTTTGAGGCGAATGTGCGTGGTTGTTCTTCTTATTTGAATGCAAATTGTTGAAAAGGAAACAAACAAACAAACGGCAAAAAAAACCTTGTGAATTCATACATTTGTATGTATGAGTTAAACAAAATAAAAATAAAAAAGAGAAACATGATTTTTATTTTAATCACTAAAAATATTTTATTTTAATAGCATTACTATACTAAAAAATGTAGAAAAGTTTTTCTGTTCATACTATCTATCCACGAGTACCACATGCCCTACAAATTTGTGACAAATCTGTATGCCTTACAGGCAAAAGTTTCTTAAAGGTAGAAAAAAACATAATAAAAATCACATGTCCGGTAAGGTCCGGTGCTTCCAGGAATAGATGTTTCGCAGTATTCCTGGATTGGAATTTGCCATGTGTGTAAAAATGCTTAAGACACATAAAGCTTTCTTTCAAAAAACGAATTTCATAATTGAAGACTCTCTTATGGGTACAGCAATAGCATTATTTAGAAGTATATGAGGAACGGATAGAGTGAAGCCATTGGTGAGTAAGGACGAACATAAAATCGATTACAATTTCGCCAAAAAATTTAGCGAAATTTTAATTCATTTTGATTAATAGGATTCTCTGAAAGAGTAACAAACTAAAATTAATTATAAATACCTTACAAATATGTACTTTGTTAAAAACCAATAAGTAACTCTTTAAATTATACCCTATTTAATATGATTCCACACAAATTCAAATTTATTTAAATTGATTTTCATTTAAATGAATTCCCCCATCATTAAGTGTTCTTTAACCACATCTGTCGTTTTATAGAATTTGTCACATGTTTTACAAAATGTTACTGCAAAAATGTTGGTCACTTGTCATTATGTACATTTTTAATTGATGCCATTTAAAATGAGAGCTTTTATTTGAACATTTTTATTTTACTATTATTTTTATTTTTTTGCAAAGAACTCATTTTGTTTAAAAATGTTTTCAAGTTGGAAAATATTTATGCAACATATAAAAATGTATTTACCAACAGCTGTCAATGTGATTACATTTGGTTAGTTTTTTCCACATAAACGAAAAATAGAAATGTGTAGCATACTTTTCAGCATTAACAAATTGTAAAAAGCGAATAATATTGAATAGAAAAATATTTAGAAAGCAAACAATGAAAAAGAAATTTTGTGAAATAAAAATGGAAATATTTTAGCTTGGTAAATGGTAACTATCTATTGAATAGTGTTTGTTTTCTATAGAAAACACTTTTCTATAGAAAAGTCTCTTTAGAAGACACTCTTCTATAGAAAAGTCTCTTTAGAAGACCCTTTTTTATAGAAAAGTATCTTTATAAGACACTTTTCTATAGAAGAGTCTCTTTAAAATACACTTTTCTGTAGAAAATCTCTTTAGAGGAAACTTTTCTATAGAAACGTCTCCTTAGAAGACACTTTTCTATAGAAAAGTCTCTTTAGAAGACACTTTTCTATAAAAAGTCTCTTTAGAAGACACTTTTCTTTAGAAAAGTCTTTTTAGAAGACACTTTTCTATAGAAAAGTGTCTTCTAAAGAGACTTTTCTAATAAGACACGTTTTCTAAGAAGACACGTTTCTATAAAAAGTCTCTTTAAGAAACACTTTTCTATAGAAAAGTCTCTTTAGAAGACAATTTTCTATAAAAAGTCCCTTTAGAAGACACTTTTCTTTAGAAAAGTCTCTTTATAAGACACCTTTCTAAAGAAAAGTCTCTTTAGAGGCACTTTTCTATAGAAAAGTCTCTTTAGAGGCACTTTTCTATAGAAAAGTCTCTTTAGAGGCACTTTTCTATAGAAAAGTCTCTTTCGAAGACACTTTTCTATAGAAAAGTCTCTTTAGAAGATACTTTTCTATTAAAAGTCTCTTTAGAAGACACTTTTCTTTAGAAAAGTCTTTTTAGAAGACACTTTTCATTAGAAAAGTCTCTTTAGAAGACACTTTTCTATAGAAAAGTCTCTTTAGAAGACACTTTTCTATAAAAAGTCTCTTTAGGAGACACTTTTCTATAGAAAAGTCTCTTTAGAAGACACTTTTCTATAAAAAGTCCCTTTAGAAGACACTTTTCTTTAGAAAAGTCTCTTTATAAGACACCTTTCTATAGAAAAGTCTCTTTAGAGGCACTTTTCTATAGAAAAGTCTCTTTAGAGGCACTTTTCTATAGAAAAGTCTCTTTAGAAGACACTTTTCTATAGAAAAGTCTCTTTAGAAGACACTTTTCTATAAAAAGTCCCTTTAGAAGACACTTTTCTTTAGAAAAGTCTCTTTATAAGACACCTTTCTATAGAAAAGTCTCTTTAGAGGCACTTTTCTATAGAAAAGTCTCTTTAGAGGCACTTTTCTATAGAAAAGTCTCTTTAGAAGACACTTTTCTTTAGAAAAGTCTTTTTAGAAGACACTTTTCTTTAGAAAAGTCTCTTTATAAGACACCTTTCTATAGAAAAGTCTCTTTAGAGACACTTTTCTATAGAAAAATCTCTTTATAAGACACCTTTCTATAGAAAAGTCTCTTTAGAGACAGTTTTCTATAGAAAAGTCTCTTTAGAAGACACTTTTCTATAAAAAGTCTCTTTAAAAGACACTTTTCTTTAGAAAAGTCTCTTTAGAAGACACTGTTCTATAGAAAAGTCTCTATAGAAGACACTTTTCTATAGAAAAGTATCTTTGGAAGACAGTTTTCAACAGAAATGTCTCTTTAGAAGACATTTTCTATAGACAAGTCTCTTTAGAAGACACTTTTCTATAGAAAAGTCTTTTTAGAAGACACTTTTCTATAGAAAAGTCTCTTTAGAAGACACTTTTCTATAGAAAAGTCTCTTTAGAAGACACTTTTCTATAGAAAAGTCTCTTTGGAAGACACTTTTCTATAGAAAAGTCTCTTTAGAAGACACTTTTCTATAGAAAAGTCTCTTTAGAAGACACTTTTCTATAGAAAAGTCTCTTTAGAAGACATTTTTCTATAGAAATTTTTTTAGAAGACAATTTTCTATAGAAAAGTCTTTTTAGAAGACAATTTTCTATAGAAAATCTTTTAAGAATACACTTTTCTATAGAAAGGTCTATTTAAAAAACACTTCTCTCTAGAAAAGTCTCTTTAGAAGACACTTGTTCATAGAAAAGTCTCTTTAGAAAACACTTCTCTCTAAAAAGTCTCTGTAGAAGACACTTTTCTATAGAAAGATCTGTTTAGAAGACTCTTTTCTACAGAAAAGTCTCTTTAGAAGACACTTTTCTATAGAAAGGTCCCTTGAGAAGACACTTTTCTATAGAAAAGTCTCTTTAGAAGACACTTTTCTGTAAAAACGTCTCTTTAGAAGACACTTTTCTATAGAAAAGTCTCTTTAAAAGACATTTCTATAGAAAAGTCTCTTTAGTAGATACTTTTCTATATAAAACAAACAACAAAATCCTGCTGTTTCCTTCTAAATATTAGATTTAATACATTTTCCTTAAAAGTTTCAGTGAAAAATAAACAATTTTTTTTATCTGTTAAAACCTAAAACCCAAGCGTTTGAGAACAAACAAAACTATGCTAGCAAAACAAACTCTAAGCATCTCCTTATCCTTTTAATTTAATTAATTAAAAAAAACCCCTGGTTTCCATTTGAATATTAGTTTTCCTGTAACTGGTAAAAACCATAACTACTTTATAAACTATTTTACATATTGGAATTGGGGGTTTGTTTTCGACTCCATCATAATGCTGTCGAACACTTTAAACGAAAGAGTAATAAAAAAGTAGTACAGGATGTATATAAAACGGTATTTTTTTTTACAACTACAACTGTGATTTAATTAATTTTTACGCACAACCTCAAACATCAAAAAATTTCTAAAAACAAACACACATACACACACAGGCAATAGTACAGACTTACCGATTTTAGAGTGTGACACACAAACAGGATATTTACACACTTATAAATGGCTGTATAAGTGGGTACATATGCATGTATGTATGTAAGTGGGAGTCTGTGTGAGTGTTTATGTGAGTAACCGAGTTCACTATGTAGATTTTATGATGGCATTGGGTTTAACCAAAAAAACCAAACCGAAGCATTCAACCCTGTTAAAAATAACTGGACTGGAAAATTAAATCGAGTATAATTTCTTATTCCACTACGACTGCTGCTGCTATTTTGCTCCTACTTTTATTTTAGTTTTTTTGTACTAATACCAAAACATTTCTCTTTTTTTTTTTGGCAACTTTTTTAAAATTTTCATAAAGTTTTTTGGTTATCGTTTTTTATGCTTTTTGTTGGAAAATAGAGAAAAAAAAATTGGTCAGAGTCAAATAAGAGTGCTTACAATTAAAAAAAAAAAAGTTTTATTGTCACATTGTATTCTGCTTGGTTTTATTCTCTACATTCAGTTATTTATTTTGGCACTAATTAGAAACTTCGATTTTTTTTGCTATAAACTTAAGTTTTAAATTTCTCTAAATATTTAACTTTTGCTTTGACCAAAATAATGTTCTGATTCACAAGCAAAAACATTGGTTTTCATAATAAATAATACTAAACATTTTGTCGTGTTGAGACACATTTCCATTGAGAAGCGTCTGGCTGGAGCAAATTTCTATAGAAAAGTGCCTAGTTGGGACACATTTCTATAGACAATTGTCTTGTTGGGACACATTTCTATAGAAAAATGTCTTGTTGAGACACATTTCTATAGAAAAGTGTCGGGTTGGCACACATTTCTATAGAAAAGTGTCTTCTTGAGACACATTTCTGTAGAAAAGTGTCTTCTTGAGACACATTTCTATAGAAAAGTGTCTTCTTGAGACACATTTCTATAGAAAAGTGTCTTCTTGAGACACATTTCTATAGAAAAGTGTCGGGTTGGCACACATTTCTATAGAAAAGTGTCTTCTTGAGACACATTTCTATAGAAAAGTGTCTTCTTGAAACACATTTCTATAGAAAAGTGTCTTCTTGAGACACATTTCTATAGAAAAGTGTCTTCTTGAGACACATTTCTATAGAAAAGTGTCTTCTTGAGACACATTTCTATAGAAAAGTGTCTTCTTGAGACACATTTCTATAGAAAAGTGTCTTCTTGAGACACATTTCTATAGAAAAGTGTCTTCTTGAGACACATTTCTATAGAAAAGTGTCTTCTTGAGACACATTTCTATAGAAAAGTGTCTTCTTGAGACACATTTCTTTAGAAAAGTGTCTTCTTGAGACACATTTCTATAGAAAAGTGTCTTCTTGAGACACATTTCTATAGAAAAGTGTCTTCTTGAGACACATTTCTATAGAAAAGTGTCTTCTTGAGACACATTTCTATAGAAAAGTGTCTTTTTGAGACACATTTCTATAGAAAAGTGTTTTCTTGAGACACATTTCTATAGAAAAGTGTCTTCTTGAGACACATTTCTATAGAAAAGTGTCTTCTTGAGACACATTTCTATAGAAAAGTGTCTTCTTGAGACACATTTCTATAGAAAAGTGTCTTCTTGAGACACATTTCTATAGAGAAGTGTCTTCTTGAGACACATTTCTATAGAAAAGTGTGTTCTTGAGACACAATTGTACATAAATGGTGTACAAAACTGCATTTTTATTAATTTTTCTATAGAAAAGTGTCTTCTTAAGACACATTTCTATAGAAAAGTGTGTTCTTAAGACATATTTCTACAGAAAAGTGTCTTCTTAAGACACATTTCTATAGAAAAATTACACATTTTTGTAGAAAAGGGTCTTGTTGGGCCACACTTCTTTAGAGAAATGTCTTTTTTTGACACATTTCTATTGTAAAGTGTCTCGTTGGGGCGCATTCTTTTATTCTTTAAAATATTTTTGTTGGTTTGTAACACAATTATTTATTATTTTTTGCAGCTGACCAAATTCCTGTCCCAATAAAAAAGTATTGTTCTATTTGTTCTATTTCCACCAAAACCTCAAAATGACTAAATTTATTTAATAATCATTCTTTTTCCACCAGCAATTTATATTATTTTTTCAAGCGTTTTCTTCTTACGTTTTGTAAGCATTTCATTAAAACAAAGTGTATTTAGAGTACTTTTATTTATTTATTTTTTATAGTTTTTTTTTTTACTTGTCACTACTTTTGCTGGTGCGGCTGCAGCTCTCTACTGCTTAAAATCCTAGATAAGGAGGTGGAGAAAAAAAAAAACTAAAGAAAAAACTTAGATAAACAAACAAACCAACAAGCGAAGCAAAACAGCAAAAAGAACTGAAACGCCAACATACTTAAAGTTTAATTTTCACATAAGTTGCACAAAGACAATCGAAAGTGTCGCTTTAGAACTCTATTAAAAATCTTTTAGTGTTTATTTTAGATGAATAAAAAAAATGTGAGTGTGTGTTTGTAGTAAAAAAGAGAAGAGCCAAAATGAAGACAATGACGGTAACGCTGTCAACGTTTGGGCCAACGTAAAGGATGGCAAACATTTACGAGTAAAACAAAATCAAGGAACCTTGAAAAGTTATTACTGGTACAACTGCCACTGATGCTGCTGCTGTTGCTGCTGTTGCTACTGCTGCTGCTTTTCAATGTACATCACTGCAACTACTACATACTAGTAAAACAATAAGGACTAAAATATTTATTTTAAGGATAAAATAGAATTCAGTAGGGCTTAAACAGCGAACAAGAGAGTGCGGATGAGTGCTACTACACTTTTAACACAAGCAAACACTTTAACGTAAAGATATAGCATTAAAACAGTGACATAAAATTGTAGGCATACACTTAAATTCTAGATTAACTTGTAAATATAAATAATGATCTATAAACATCAGGTATTAGTATGCACTACACCATTTCCAATTGTGTTTCAGAGAATTATAATAGTAAAACAAATGAAAAATTATAAAATACAATTAGAAATTTCTGAAATTCAAACGGAAATTTTCGAAATAGAATTGGAAATCGTGTACAAAACTGCATTTTTTATTGACAAATCTGATAGCTACAGAAAACTAGCACTGGTTACCCACCAAGTTATTTCTAAGGCTTTCAACTGTAAAATTTATACTGACTTAAGGAAAACTGTGTTTCGTAAATGGTTTTCCCTTAGACGAATACTTCTCGCCCACCACTGTACCACCAAATAAGAAATAAACAAACAAAACGTAACTTCCAAGGAAAAAAAATCCAACTTGAATGAGTATGAAGAGCTGAGTGAAAAAAAAACCCATCTACAACACGAAACCAAACCAAACTACAATACGAACGCACTGACAAAATGAAAGACAAAAGCAAAGTACTTAAGAAAAGACTAAACGAACAATATACTAAATAGAATAGCACAAACAAGAATAAAAAAAAAGCAAAACGCAAATAAAAAAAAATCACCAGCTCATAAGGAGTTGAAAATGACATTAAAGTAAACAAACGTTGAAGACGGTAAAACAACAACAATCACACGAAAAAAAGGACTTTAAACCAATACCATTAGAAGGAAAATGCGAAAAAAGGAATAAAACGTAGACAAACGTAGATGGATGGATGGAAGGAAAAACAAATTTCTAAGTAATCAAATGGTTCTTTTTTTTTCTTTATTTTTAGCAAATAAAAGATTTCAAAATGAATCTGATATAGAATCTACTAAAATATTAAAGCCTACATTTAGGAGATTTTTTGAAAACTTTATGATTAAAGAGATTTTCTTATTGTTGCACTAATATTTATTGGGAGGACCAAACGATTTTCGCTTACTCCCTGTATGTTTTTAACAAACTCCATCGTGTTTGAGTCATCAGTGAAGACATGACAAGTGAAATTACCCAGAGAATTTGTTTGTTATTCAGTTAGTCCTCTCGTCATCAACACAGAAAAGTGGGTTGGTAGAAAGTGATATTGTATCCACTAGATAACAACACAGCATGGTTTCGTCTGGTCAGCATTTCAACTATGCCCTAAGTTATACTATCTGATTACCTTATCACAAATAATATGATATTTATTTAAACTTTCCTGTAAACTGTTGTTCTCGAAAACTGATATTTTGTAGCGTCAGCGTCTATGTAAAAACTAAATATGGAGCTTTTGACTTCAAGTCTCAGTAATGAAATTTTGAATATAAAAGTGGAACGTTTTTTAAAATATTCATTGAAAAAATATTCCAAAGAGTATAATATATCCTGATGCAATAGTTAAACAGGTACGAAAGTTATATACATGCTTCAGCAATTTTTTTGCATGCTCGTGTATTCCTCTCTAAGATAATGGAAACGTATTTTTTCAAAGGTTTTTCACAACAATCTCAACAAGACATTTATAAATTTTTAAAATCCAATCAAATGCACTAAAATTATTTGTAAAATCAACCTCTTTGAGGTACACTTTTATTTTCAATTTCCATAATTCCTACTACTCCTTTTGCCTGCAGTTTCTTTTAGCGGCAACTATTAATGATAAAAAGGTTAATTGAAATTTTATCTTTGAACTCCATCAAAGGCAAACAGCAACAACAACAGCAACATATGACACAAGTACTCAGAAAAATACACATACACACACTCTCTCCCTCTGCCACTGTAACCCACACACATACTCTACCCAGCAGTACTGGGTGAATGTTTACCAATAGCTATATAACTTGCCACGTAATTAGCTATTTGAACATGTGCTTGGCCAAGGCACAGGAAATGGTTCTAAGTTGATCGGTATATAAACAACAGCACAAACGCAATTTAGGTTATAAATATTGTTACGAAATTGGATTATCTATTTGAATTTAACGGTCTATAACGGCTCTTGCAACATTCATCATGTTTATAAACATTTCTATGAGTAAAAACTTCTACATATCAAAGTGTTAATAACAGGCTGTTATTAACATTGTTTATAAGTAATTAACAATGTGTAATACCTAGATGCAGAGCAGTCAGTATATCGTACACACTGTTACGAAGATCTCCCAGGTAGGCCAAAAATGTTTGAAGACCACGTATTTGAAGCATTACTCTATGAAGATTGTTGTAAAACTCAGCAAGTGCTTGCAAAACCATTGAGAGGTACTCAATCAGCAACTTTAAAACGTTTGCGAGTAGCAGGCTTCATCAAAAAGCAGGAACATTGGGTACTATACGAATTGCAGCTGAGATACCCTGAAAGACGATTTTTCATGTCCGAAATGATGTTTGAACGCTGTAGAACAATATCAGTTTTAAACCGTATCATTACATGTCATGAAAGATGGATCCATTACGATAAGGAGAGGCGTAGATATCGTATGGTAAGCCCGACCAACCAGCCGTATTGACACCAAAGCCAAATATGCAAAGCGTTGTGGTACCACTCTATATTTGGTGGGACCAAAAGGGTCCTATTTATTATGAGCTGCTGAAATCTGCCTAGACCATCACAAGGAACCTTTACCAAACGCAAGTGATTCGTTTAAAGTGAGCATTGGCCGATAAACGCCCAACATATGCCGCCAGACATTAAACCACACATGGTGCAATACCTGTTAAAAACTATTTAGAATGAAGTGGTTCGGAAGTTTTGCCTCGCCCGCTTTTATGTCTAGACCTTTTCCCGTCTGACTACTATGTTTTTATCAAAGAAGAACGCTCTGTATGGGATACGCTTCACGTTGGAATATAGTATTCGATATATGAGGCCAAAAACGAAACCAGATCAGTCCCTAAGGTGGAATAAAAGTAAAAGAATTAAACAGACTTCAATTCAAATTACAAAGGGAAGCTAACTAGGTAACAAATGACTCTGTACTGGATTACATCTGGTGGGTAAAAAAGCTGTTTTATAAAGTACAGTACAAAAGAAGTTTAAAGTTGTATTCTAGAATACTTAGGGACACTAAAGTAACAATTGACTTCTCGCTAGACTACCTGTGACGTATAAAATACCATACTGAATTTTCTTTGCACAACAAAGAGCATATACGTGTCAAATACCAGAAAATATATATAAATTGGAGTCAGGCAAGTGATCAGATATTATTGGCCGCTATTGTCTATAAGGGATACATTTACTAATAGTAAAACCATTGGGATACTAAAATTTGTATTACAGGACACTAAGTGAAAATTATTTAGAAACCCTAAATTGGCAATTGACTACACTCTAGATTACCGGGGATATATAAGGTAGTAGTGCCTAAGAATATGAGGCATCCCCCCAGTATAAGTGGGATAAAATAAGCTATCGTTAACTTAAGAAATATCATCAGAAGGACTGACATAGGGAAAGAATTGAGAGGAATTACCCTAGAAAATAACTCGAATCATCAGAGCTATGTACGAAGATGCAGAACTCTCAGTTCTTCACAACGGTAATATAAGTCAACCATTTCACACAAACGCTGGAGTAAAACAAGGATGCCACCTGTCACCCCTGCTATTCACTATAGAGTGCTGGATGACATCACAGAGAGTAGAGGAATCACAAGGAGTCTCTCATGCCAACTCGAAGGTTTGGATTATACGTATGATAAATGTCTACTCTAGCACAAGATATCCTACGTGCAAGCAAAAGTAAAAGATTTGGAAAGATTAACACGCATTGTTGGATTTGAGATAAATATCAAAAAAACCAAAGCTGTGAGAATTAACAACGGTAGCACCGATATCATTATGCTACAAGGTCAAATGGCCAAGCTTCCGCTATCTAAACAGTACAGTGGCAACAAATGGCGGAGCTGAAACAGACTTAAATAAAAGGCTCAATAAAACGAGAGCGGCATTTGGAAGACTACAACCAGTATGGAGAAGCTCACAATTATTCAGACGAACCAAGCTTACACTATTCAACGCATGTGTAAAGTTTACTCTGTAGCATGGAAGAGAAACCTGGTTACTATCGAACACCATCACGCAAAAGCTACAGGTTTTTATCAACAAGTGCCTTAGAATCCTATGCAGAATATTTTGGCTTAACAACATCAGCAATATGAATCTCTGGAACCTTATCAACGAGGAACCCCGAGGAACCCATATTAACATTTATGGATGCTGTAAATATTGTGAAATCAGACGCTCTTGATGTGAATGTCTGCTCTCTTGAATTTGTAAAACACTGTAGGAATTACTTCACTGCATCTGATCTCCTCATTATTTACGCCCGACCGAAAATGGTATACAACTCCCATGTATGGGCCGGTGCTTCAAAGTCTAGTTTGGAGCTTCTCAACCACGTACAGGAGAGGGTGAGAGTACAGCAGGCGCTGATCTAGAGGGGGCGACAGAGGAATTTTTCCCCTCCCCAAAACCGAAAAGTTTTCATATAAAAAAGAAGAAAAAAAGAAAAATTTAGAGCAAATATTGATTTCCCCTCCTCCAAATGGTGGACATAGATCCGAGCCTGCAGTAGGGTATTCAACTCTACTTATTCTCTGGAGCACCATCCCAATGTGGGCTACGTTTGCTGTTCTATCGGTTCTACAATGGTATGTGTTCTGATAAAATTGAATGGGCCGGTGCTTCAAAGCCTATATTGGAGATACTCGACTGCGAACAAGAGAGGGCGAATATGATTATTGCTGACAGTAGGGTATCCAACTCTATTGATTTGCTGGAGAACCGTCACAATGTGGGCTGAGTTTTGGTGTTCTATCGGATTTACAATGGAATGGTTGACCTGGATCCACGCCTGCAGTAGGGTATCCAACTCTATTGATTTGCTGGAGCACCGTTGCAACGTGGGCTGTGTTTTGCTGTTCTATCGGTTCTACAATGGAATGTATGCTTATAAAATTGTATGGGCGGGTGCTTCAAAGTCTATTTTGGAGCTTCTCGACTGTGTACAAGAGAGGGCGAAGATGGTTATTGCTGACAGTAGGGTATTCAACTCTATTGATTCGCTGAACCACCGTTGATTAGCGCTTCGCTGTTCCAACGGTTCCACAATGGAATGTGCTCTAATAAAATTAGGGAACTTGTTCCTGATGATTTGACCAGCAGATTTTTACGTAATACACGTTTTTCAACAAGAACACATCCCTTTGTGATCGATTGTCCATGAGAGAAAATTCGTTCTTTAGCCGTATGTGGAACAAACATCCCGCTGAAGTGTTTCCTGTAATTTTCAATGTAGAAAAGTTCAAATCGAACGTCCACAAACACTAATCTCTCTTTCATCCCTCCCGTAACCTATTTCCCTAGTTTCAACATAATGCTTAGCATGAGTACGGGTCATAACCTGAGTGCTGGTCCAGAAAGAAAAAAAAAACACAAATAATACGTAGGAAATGAAGTTGGATTGTAGGCCATAGTGTTGAAGAAAACCCAGGCTTGTCCATTCCTCGTCGTTCTTTGGAATTGGGCATTCCACAAACGTCATTACACAGTATTTTGCATAAAGTTTTGGGTATTGGCTTATAAAGTTCAGTTAACACAAGAACTCAAGGCGTCCGATCGTCAACTACGTCGTTTCTTTGTTCTTTTACGGGAAAAGTTTCCGGACCGTGTTATCTCTTGAAGATATGATCACAATTGGCCACTGAGATCTTGTGATTTACCATCTTGCGACTTCTTCCTTTGGGGCCACGTGAAAGATAAGGTCTACGCCAACAGCCCAGCGCCAATTCAAGAACTCAAATATAGAATTCGTGAGGCTATCGAGGACATAGGGCAGCCACTTTGCGATTTGGTTATAGAAAATTTCATGAAATGGATATAGTCCTGTAAGCGTGGTCGTGGTGGCCAGTTGGCTGATGTTGTTTATCATTATTATCGGCATACCTCTTGTTGTAAAACCCTGTATAAAGTAGCCCACTGACTTTTCTTTGCATTACATAGTGCACATACGAGTCAAGTTATTCTAAACTATTTAAATAAAAGAAAAGCTAATGATACATTATTGAAAATTATTGTCTATAAGGGTTACATGATAACTACTGCCAAAACTGCTGGGTTATGGTCCTGCTTATAAATTCAAATTTAAACATACGGATATGTATTTTAAATAAGAGGATTTTTTTGCATATCAAAATGCGTGTATTTGCAAGTCTTTCTATACCACTCCAAAAACAATTTTGGAATGAATACGTTAATTTTTTGTTTTCACTGGTTGGTTTTATATAAAAAATGGTTTTTAAACATGCTTTGGCTGTACTTTAATCTAAATAATTGCTGCAAAAAAAAAAAAAATGGGAAGAAAAAAATGCTAAATGTATGAAAATCTACATTCAAAGTCCATTTGTGTAAAGTTTAAAAAAACATAAAATTAAATTGAAATGAAATAGTTGGTGTTGGTCAAAAATGCAGGGGGAAGTTTTGGCTACAACCCTTTTTATATAGCAAACTGCATATATTCATAGCATTTACTTTTAGCGTTATCTACTACATATATGTATATACAAATTTTATATTTATATTAAAATGAGTAGTAGAGTATATTTTAAAGTCATTTGCATAAAATGTCTAAAAATATTTTTTTTGTTTGTTCTCATTCGTTTTGTGCTTTACAATGCAAATTTATGCAAAACGTGTCAATGTGCTAACAACAAGCCTAATTTTCAATGGGAGTCTAAAAAGGCGTAAAAGAGTTGAGTGTAGGTTTCAGTGTTGCCAGGAGCTGGCAAAAAAAGAAGCTATATTGACTTCAAAACAAGGCCAGAAAAAGCCAAACTGCTTTAAAAAAATGCCAAAAGAAAAAGCTAAAATATTATAAATTAAATTAGTTTAGTTTTATATTTATTTTTAAATAAAAAGTTAGAAAATATGTTCATAAAATTCATAAAAATAAATAAAATTATAAAGGTACACAGCAGCAAACAAAAAATAACATTAATCATTAATAATAAATAATAAATAGACACATACACATAAGCGATCAAAAACATCTTAAAGGAATGGACCTAAGCTTTCTCTTGAGCAAAAAAAAAAATAAATAAAAAAGGGCCCATTTTGAAAAAAAAAAAATGTCAACAGTTTTAGATTTAGCAAAAAAAGTAAAAAAAAAAGTTTTTTTTCCGAAAGATTGAAGAAATAGCTATGTAAACTATTTGGGATACATTTTGCTAAGAACAATAGGTAATAAGTTACATGGAGGAGAAAAAACACCTGCTTGGCCAAAATGTCAAATTCTGATCCCCTTTAACTCACAAAGTTTTCGAACGATCTTGTTGAAAAATTGTGTCCGAATTACTATCTAATAGAACTAACTATCGGAAGACATCGATTTCAAAAGATGGTTCACTTGACATTAAATGCCCCATATATATTTTTATACAGACAAAACTTAAATTTTGTTTTTTTAATTTAATTACTAAGCATTTACTATTTTTCACATACATAATCTATTTTTTTGGTTTTACGAGTACTATTTTAAATATATTATTAACGGATAAAAAATCGATTTAGCGAAGAGTTTTCATATGAAAATCTTTGTCGCATTTGCTCAATTAGTTTAATTTGCAGTATTATTTTTTTCAGAATCATCACTAATTAAACCGTTTGTTATTTTATCTCTCATTCTTCAAACTTGCATGAAAAATGTGGCGAAAACATTAAACAATTTTCAATTGGGGACAATAATGTATCAAATTCTTTGCATTGTATTACAATTTGAAAACACAAACTATGGACAAGAAATTTTAAAACAGAAAACAGCTTTGTTGGATCCTCTGAATTGCTTACTGGTTTAAAAAAAAATAATACAGCAAATTATAATCAGTATATTAATCACTTAAATGTTTGGCTTTGAAGCATTGCTGGTTTTAACTCGAATCACAGATTCAAAATACGTTTAACGGCTATTTCAAATGACAGCCATCGAGTATCACAAGCCTTCAAGAGTTTGTGGGGCTCCTGTCCATTATATAACGATGAATATAATGTGTAATAACAATTTTGTCTTGAAAGCGAATTTGCTAGACATTTATAGCTTTCAGATATAAAATACTATATTTCATTTTGAAACACTTGGTATTGGCAATTGTTATTTGTTATTTTAATACTGCACAATTCTTGAGTATGTTGAAAAGCTAAATGAAAAACAGTAATGAATTAAAATGAAAATGTCTCACATATATAAATTTAGCCTTTTTATTTTCTTCTTATCCTCGAAATTTTTTGTTTTTTCTAGCCTTTATTTATTTAAAAAAGGCTATTTTCAAATTAAAAAAAGGCTAGAAAAAAGCCACGAAGCTAAAACCAAAATTTCGAGGCTAAAGAGTAAATAAAAAGGCTAAATTTAGCCTCAAAAAAGCTAAACTGGCAACACTGGTAGGTTTGTATATGTTTATAAGGATTTCTGTCTATTTGTTGAGAGAGTGAGAGAGATTGGAAACTAAAAATATATAACACTAACACGAATTTCAACTGTTACATTTCAAATTTGCTGTATGTTTGCATGAATATGAGTTGATGGCTGTGAAAGGAGAAAATTTGCGAAAATAAAATGTGGAACAACAGTTGGCAACGACTTTGAACTACCTTTCAAACAAGTATTTTAACAAATTTGGATACTGCCATAATAATGATTTTAGGCTTTTTACATAAAGTCTTTTAAGAATTCTTATTTTCAATCCAAAATACTGTCACCAACTCTCTAACAAACTTAACTCACTTCCCACCGCCTAAATTTGCCGCTTCAAATATATTTAATGAGAGCACCATAAAACTATACTTCATTCTACCCTAACAGCTGTTAAACACATATTTGAAACACAAGCAAATCTCGTCAACATGGTGGCATTATTGCAATGTTGTTGCATTGTCTAACAAATATCCAAATAGAAAATAATATAAAAGAAGCGAAATGAAAGAAAAAAAAGAAAACCTCCCCACAAAAATTCATTCATACATTCATGAATGCATGCATGACGTTGTCAGTTAGACTTTTAGTCAAAATGTCAGTCAATCTTTTAAGTGGAACACGCCAAATTCAATAGAGTAATGTCAGGTTTTTTATTTAGACTAACAAAACTGGCTTATACAAAGTTGCTGTTGCTGCTGTTTGCTGCCAATCTTACTTGCCACACTGCCGCTATTGCTGTTAATTCTTGAGAGGCAGTTTTCCAAACAACAATAAACTCTTGCTACTACCACAAGCTTTTCCTTATAAAAATTTTTTGGTAGTTTGTTTCACTTTACTTTTTGTTTTTGTTAAACAACATAATATTACTAACTTGGGTGTTTGCTAGAATGGCAGCCATACACTAATCTGTTAATAGAAACATTAACGAGTTCCAACGTAATGCCTATGAAACATGCAATTTTTTTGTAATGTTGTTGTGGCAAGTGTTAGTAACAAAGCCAACAGAGAAAAATGAAGCAAACAAGGCAAAACATGCAAAAAGTCAAAGGATTTAATTTGCTTGCAACATGTTATATTTTTGTTTAAAGGAGATCTTTTCTATCAACAGATACTCAAAGAAAAATTCTTGTCAATTAAAAGTTATACGGCTCAATATAAAAATACTCAAAGGCATATGGAGAGAGCGCGGAATTCTTTGTAAATTTTTTTGTAAAACAAAACAAAAGTAAGCCTAAAAGTAGGCTATGTAATTGAAAGAGTTCTTTTGAGACAATTCACTTCACAGATTATACAGATATGAATCAGCTGGTTCCAGTAATATGGCAATAGAAAATAAACAAAGGAAAATGCGAAAATGGTTGCGGTTTGGAAAGAGGGACAAATATATACTCGTTGCCTATATACTTTTATAAAGGCAAGAATAAAATTGTATTTTTTCTCTCGCTCTGCAAACTACAACCATTGAAAAGTAGTTATAGAATGTCAACATAACCATACGGTTCGATATTACATTTTTGGGAACTTTCATTTGTTTCATATCTGTGATTTACTTATATGGACCGTTATACAATAATTAAAATGATCGTTTTTTTAGACGTATTAATCTTTCGATAGAGATAACTATAAAACTAGCTGTTATACTAACGAAGTGTGTTTGACTATTTTTAAGTATACTTTGGTAAATCACCGTGCAAAGACTTCTTCTTCAGCGATGATGCTAATTTCTGGCTAAACGAGTATGTTAAGAAGCAGAATTTTCGTTTTTGGAAAAAGCAAAATCCGCATGAAACTCTTGAGTCTCCATTACATCCCAAAAAAAATTACTATTTGGTGAGGTTTACATGCCGAAGACGTCATCGGCCCATTTGTCTTTTAATCGGAAACCGGTGCACACATTACCATATATGGCGAACGCTACAGGCAAATGATTCGTGAGTTTTATTATTCCTCAAGCCATTGCAAATTATTTTGAGGAGAAATGCTTCCAACAATACGGCGCAACATACAGCCATACAGCGCGTGGAACCATCACTTTGTTGAGCCTCAAGAAATAGACCTGTGACTTGTCCACCTCGTTCGTGTGATTTCACACCTTTTGACTACTTTTTGTGGAGGTACGTCAAAGCTATGTTCTATGCTAATAAACCAGTAACGATTGATCATTTAGAAGCCAACATTCGAAGCATTACTGACGAATTAAGACCGGGTATGCTCGAAATGGTGGTGCAAAATTCAAGCGACAGAATGGCGTCCATAATACGCAGTGATTTTTACTATTCCTCATGCCATTGCAAATCATGTTAAGGAGAAATGGTTCCAACAATACGGAGCAGCATGCCATACAGTGAATGAAAACATTACATTGTTGAGCCAAAGGTTTGGTCGCAGAATTTTCTCACGAAATGGACATTGAATTGGCCACCTCGTTCGTGTGAATTCACACCTTTGAACTATTTCGAAGCCAACATTCAACGCACTTTTAACGAAATAAGGCCGTTTATGCTCGAAAAATTGGTGCAAAATTGGACCTACAGAATGGCGTTCATAAGACGCAGTCACGGAAATCATATGCCAGAAATTTTTTTAAACCTTAAATGCCATGGAATCTTTGAGCTAATAAAGCCAAAATTTTGGTCATTCCATTGAATTTCTTGAAGTATCGATTCTTTGGAGTCAATTCTCCATTAACCTTTCTCACTATTTCATCTTCAATGTTGTTACTGAGCACCACTAACGTTATTGGCTGGTTGGAAGTAACCAACGATTAAACTGTGCTAACCGCTTTAAAAGATAAATTGATTGACCAGTTGTGTGGCATGTGGTAACAAATGTTAGGAACCAGATTTAATTATACGAAGTCCTTCTAATTCTGCCCAAAAATAGTATTCCAACAGGTCACGAAAACAAACTACATTGCTTATAACATGGCGATTATTTTCATTGCCACCTGCAACATGGTGACGTAAAGATTATTCGTATCTACATCATACGATCAGTGATGACGTAATAGAGTATATCAATATCATCATCTTTTGGTGAAACAGCCCGCTGTGGGCCTTAACCTCATTCACTTTCTTCTTCCATTCTTGCAATCTGATATATTGGCTTTCCTGCAATCTTCTTCGACTCCATCAAGCCATTTTGACCTTGGTTTTCCCCTTATTCTAGTGTGGGCCTTAATCTCGTTCACTTTCATCTTCCAATCGGATGTGTCTTTCGCAGTATTCTTCCAATCTGCTATATTGGCTTTCCTGCTATCTTCTTCGAATCTACCAAGCCATCTTGACCTTGGTTTCCCCTTGCTCTGGTTCTGTATGGAGTAGCATTCATAATTCTTAATTGAGCTCTGTTCTGGGGAATTCTGGCTACGTGTCCTGCCCAGCTTAATCTTTGGGCCTTTATAAATTTCACCACATCTTTAGCCTCGATTATATTGTCGACATCTCGGTTGCTTTTTCTAAGGAAGCCTCCGTTTTCATCACGTTTTGTTCCATATATTCTTCTTATAATTTTATTTTCAAAGCTTATTAGGGCCTCATTTTATAAAACGAAGCGTTCAAACGTAAGTAATTTGTATGAAGAATACTCGGAAAAAGGTTTTAAACTTGAATTTTTTCCATACAAAATTTGTTTAACGTTTGTCGTTGCATTTTATAAAATGAGGCCCTTAGGTTTTCTTCGTCTGCCAGAGTCAACAAAGCCCATGTTTCACAGTTGTATATTAAAACTGACAGCACAACTGTTTTGTATAACCTTATTTTTAATGCTCGTGGTATCAGCTTAGACTTAAATAGTTTGATGTGGGCATGGAATGCCTTATGGGCAGCTTGAATGCGGTCGTTTATAGAGAGCTGCATGTCGTTGTTGCTGTTAATTAATATGCTTTTTCGAACGTATACTGTTGAAGCGTTATTGATTGCTGAGTATTTACGACCGTGGCCTGCGTCATGTGTATGTACTTAGTCATCACCTGGTCTTACACCTGAAGTAATATTAAACTTTTCCGTGAGTTTGTTTTGTAAAGCGACTATGCAAGTTGTTTTTTTGAGTGTGAGTATTACCATTCTCGTTAATTTTTCAGGAATTCCTATGCTTATAAATATTGGTCATAGAGTTCTTCGATTTATCGAATGGAAAGCCAGCTTGAAGTCAATCATGTGCATGTTTAAGTCCCTCTTGTACTTATATCCCTTCTCCATTGTCTGTCTTAACAGAAACATTTTATTAACAGTGGATCGATTCGTTCCATGCTTATAAATACTGTTCCTAGAGTTCTTCGGTTTATTGACTGGAAAGCCAGCTTGAAGTCAATCATGAGCATGTGTAAATCCCTCTTGTACTCATACCCCTTCTCCATTGTCTGTCTTAACAGAAAAATTGTAATAACAGTGGATCAATTCGTCCTAAATCCACACTGGTATTCACCTATGATATCCTCCGATACTTCTTTAAGTCTGCTGATTTGTGAAATCGCCAGTTCAACTTCTTGTGTTGAGGGCAGTGCATCATAGGTTGATGACGATTCTCTTTGCAAATGTATTTCGTCGGCTAAATTGATGGGTCGCTCTGGCACGTTTAGCAGAGCTGTAAAGTACTCCTCTCACCTCTTTAGTATTGTAATGTTTTCAGTATGATTTTACTATGAAAGTAAAGCCCAGTATAGAAATATTGGCTCTTCAAATTATCGAGAGCTTTTCAATGAAGTTGACTGATAGAGCTTTACATCATATAAAATCGTATAATCAATTGATTTAGCTTTTATTTTAACTGCATGACATAGGGCTGTGAAGTTTTTAATACTTTGATCGGTGGGTTATCTCACTACTACCGGAGCTCTCAGTAGAGACTACTTTATTACTCTAAATAATTCATTGTATCACACAAAGCCTTTGGAATGGGACTGCTATTACCAGATTGTCCCTGCTATTATTGATTCAGAATTTTTAATTCATTCATGAACGTCACTATAACAAAACTGTTGATATTGACTGGCATTGTCAGGTAATCAAAAGTTTGAGTATGAAAGTGCATTAAAAACCAAAATTGGAAAATCTTTATTTAAAATTCAAATATGTTGTCAAATATAGGTGCTCAGAAAACAGTATGTCATATGAAAATCAAACACACTTGAAACTATTGTGATACTACTGGAACCAGTTCATTTTGAAGTTCATAATATGTCTTATAAATCTGATCATTAATCGAGCTCGTTGTAATGAATGCAATTGCAAAGCTTTTCTCATTATAATCTCAACCAGTCGCTGCATATGATGACTAATAAGTATCCAATTATCACCGATAAAAACACAGAGATACACCTTCTATTCACTAAAAGCCAGAAGCATATAGAACACACTTAGACCTACTTTTTTATTACAGTATCTTGCTCAAGTAGATTTCCTTTTTGATATACATATTCCAATTTAAATTTCTCTAGGTCTGAATGTTCATTGTAGATCTTCGATCCAATAACGGTCATTAATTTGTCCATCAAAGTAAATAATGCAATAAGAAGTGTTCAATATACTCCACCTCCATCTCGTTGGACAGTGATTCTCCTAGTACTCAACTCTACAGCTCCGACAGAAATCACTGTATTCAATACCTTGTCGCTGCATATGTAGGCCAATGAGTGACCAATTATCACAGATACAAACACATAGATATGCATTGTAGTCATCGAAAATCATGCTGTAGTACGCTCTATCTATCAGATGAGGGCAGAGTTGTCTAGCACTACAGAAATCAGTCCAGGAGACCAATCTCATCCTTATCAATTCTTCAGTCCAACGACGAAGTCTCTAAGCTTGCATAGTAGCCATACATATCAAATGTGTGGCTACTTTCCCATTTCAAGTGGAACCAGCGACAGTCAAATGCGGTTCAGTTCTGTGGAAGGAGGATTCCAGGGCTACATCTCATAAAGATCATTCGTTTACTCGTTAACGTGAGACAGTTGATTATAAAGAGTTCAACGCTTTCCAATTAGCTCTCATCTGTTACTTCGCCAATGTTCTCTCGTTGTCATATCCACAACTTCAACAGAGTTCATTTTATTCAACATCCAGTCACAGTATATAGCGTTCAGTGAGATAGAGACTATTTATTACAGTCAAGAAAACATAAATATGTCTTCCACTCATCAAATGTAATGAGATACTTAGTTCAACAGTTTCCTGACTATCCTGTAACCATTTCTGGTGATCCACCCATCAAATATTCGCCAACTCTTCGAACCGAGGCCAAAGACTGCTTTCAAAATAGTAATGTTGTTACCGAAAACGAAGACCCAGGCATTCCCCAGGGTCTTCTTTTATTAAGGATTTTTGAGAATTTTCCTTCGCTACCAAATACAAAGGAGTGAGGTCTAGGGGTATTCTACCACATTTGAGGATGTTATGTGATTAGCTTCTTTAACCTATATGGAAGTCATTCTCTGTACCATTTCTCATATTTCCCAACTATATTTAAAGTCTTCTTGCTGAAGTAAAGAGCGACTTTCCTATCATGTTTCTTTATTTATCCGATCCATAAGATTCAGTTTGATCCAAAGATCCCATGTATAGAGGCTGCAAATTCCCACTTTTAGTTTAAGGTTTTCAATCCAAATATATATAACTATTGAATAGAGAAACATCAAAGAGACGCTTCCAATGACATTATTTCAAATTTAAAGCCTTAATTTGCCTGCTCCACTTTCTAATAAGTATGTTTCTCTAGCTCTCCCTTTATCTATTTTCCTAGATTTAAGTCCTTTTTAATTGTCATAGTTGTAACACAGCATTGCTGGTGTCCTGGCAAAACTGCTAGTCATGATGGTATGGCGTTGTGGGTAATGGTGATGCTGGTTGAAGTGGTTAATGTAAAATATGTTATGAATTATTTGTTCATCCTCTTCGTCTATTCTTTTTTTTTTTTTTTCACTGCTCATAAAGCAATTGTTGCTTTTTCCAAGGTTTTTATTGGGGTTTTTCTTTATTTCAATGGTTTTGTAGCAACATGTGCTGCAAAATTTGGTGTGGTTTTGTTGATAAAATGCAAGACTATAGCAGCAAATAAGTTAAAGCCATTAAAACGTATATTATACATGCGCTAGTTATTTGCTAAAGTTAAATGTTGTAGATTAATCCATTGCAATTGTTAGAAACGAAATTTAGTTTAAAGATTTAATTTTTTTGATATAAGAATGGGATTTTATGAGTAACAACAAATTTTTATTATTATATCCAATAGGGTATTTGGTAAGAGTTAAAGGATTGCTCCAAAGATCATATTGTGGACGAACAATTAAGTTGCAAGCCCGTCATTTATATTCCAGCAATAGATTTACTTAGCGTTAGCTAAATGACATAACTTAAATTGTATTGTGTAGTGGAGAGTTAAGCTATTGCAATTACATATATGACGAATCAATTAAGTTGGTATATTTTTGATATTATAGATTTTATAGATATTCTATGATAACCTGATAACCGAAACTCTCTATAGGATTCTAATTGAAGAGCTGTAAAACTTGGTAGCAGCAATAATGCTTCATTGTACCTTTTGAATATGTGCAATTACATCAAACCCTTCTTCAAGAGTCTTGTACAGAAACACTTATTTTTCTATGACAGTCTTCCTATATTACACAGTGGGGCAGAATTAAAATGTGTAATTTTTTTGAAGGACGGAGTTTTATAGTGGCATATTTTTTAATGTAATTGATATATTGAATTGAAGTTTTTTTTTGTAAGAACAAAACTTTACTTATCTAGACAAAAAAATAGTATGAAATAAACGAGGATCAAATTGTTCCTAATACTTAAAATCATATACAAATTTTAGTTTTAGAAACTCAATAACAAAACTCAATGACAAAACTCAATGAAATTTTCAAAGTGTTTTTAAGTTTATCATTCTAAAATACAAATTATAAAAAACTTAACAAAAGGTCAAGAGGAATCCCCGTCTTTTGACAAAACTTCCTAAAAATTGGAGCGAAGGTCCCAAAAATTTTATTTTTTACTATTTTGTCCTTAGGGTCCACATTCCTTCGTAGCTGGAAAAGTACTATGAGTATAAATAGGAAACACATCAAGGTCTGCAAAACTGCTTTCCGTTTTCTTAGCTCAGCTTTGGGATTTTAGAACAAGTGGCCCAAAGTTGAAACTTTGACAAAAAATAGGTCATACTCCGAATGACGTAGGGGCGACATATTAGAAAAATAGGACATTTTTTATACCCCAAATATACCTTACAGAAAAACATAAAATTGTTATATGTTCTTATAGAAAGTTTTTTTTTTTAATAAAAACAGAGCTAATTCACCTTTTTGCTCAAAAAACAGCAAAAATCGACTACTTTTTAAATTGAAAATAATTTATTTTGCTATTGCTCAGAAATCTTTTGTATATTATTTAAAATTTAGTTGTGTAACTAACGCAAAATATTGAGTTCATTCGGTGCAAAAGTAAGCCCTATATTTATGGACCAAGGTATGGCTGTTTATTTGTGGTCTAATAAGGACCATGGACACTCTAGGATACTGAATTACTATGAGCACATACAAGGTAATGTAGATTACTACATCGCAAACCCCTTTTTTGATAGGCATTTCCATATTATGATCCCAAATAGCGATTTATGGCAACGCGGACTCTTCTCCCCTGCTGATATCATACGGATATACACTGATGGCTCTAACAGGGGAAATAGGATCGGTGGAGGTATCTATATTGAAAACGTTGGGATAAAATCCTACTTTAGGCTACCTAACTTTTGTACTGCTCTTCAGGCTGAAATTACTGCCAATTAACTTGCATCCATCTGGTAGAGGTATTATCGAATATCTGGTGATATATGTGTATTTAATGACAGCAATGCTGCCGTTAACGGAATAGCGGGTGTCTTCACGACATGTAGGTTAGCCGAGGTATACCGGGTATCCCTAAATGAGATAGCGAAACATTCTAGGATAACGCTCATATGGGTCCCTGGACACGATGGAAATCAGGGTAATTGTATAGCAGATGATTTGGCCAAAAGAGGTGCGATGCTGAGTGAGGAGGCGATCGACCCCTTTTCTGGTATTTCCGTTATTAAATGCAAGATGCCTGTTTAGCAGAAACTATATGAGACTGTACAAAACAGGTGGACTAATGTGCTACAGCGAGGTCGACTTTGCCCGTATTTAATTCCAGCTGGACTAATCTACTTATAGAATAATGTCGTTAGCAAATAAGGCTAATTATCTCCTTTATTACAGGACACTGTTTAATCGGGACGCATGCTAGATGAATGGGCCTACTGTAGAATGATAACTGTAGAAGCTGTCATAATAAGGAAGAGACTATTTATCACCTCTTCTGCCAGTGTCCAGATCTGACAAACCTGAGGGAACGCATCCTCGGATTTCCATTCCTACAATGCTTGGACGAGCTATCCATCATCCGGGTATCTGGTTGGTTTAATTTGGAGTCGACGGAAGTATTGTAAATACCCTGCTGACTACCCCTTGGGTATCACAATGGGATCAGATTTGAATGGATCCAAGTGAGCTGCTTGAGGAGACCCTGCCCATAGAACCTTACCTAAGGTATTGCAATCGGAATAAAAACCATTGAAAAAAGGTATTTTAGATATGAGTATAAAGACTAAGTTCCTTAAATTTAATTTTGGATTTCAAGGCTTCAAAATCCTGTTGACATTTAAAAGGTTGCTTTAAATTTTTCAAAGATTTGCATTAAATAGCAAACACTTTTTTATCTTTAGACTGTTATTTCTTATTGAATTATAAATTATACAGGATAGAGTTATTATGGAATGGAATATCGGGCAAATGGCCTCCACGGTTTTGCTAGCACATACGCACTCTTTTGTCGTAATTTCCCATATTCATATTGCTTCAATGTGCCAGAATGCTTTGGTTGTTGGCTTGTTGGTTTATAAATCTGACTTCAAACAACCCCATAAAAAGAAATCCTATATTGTTAAATCACACGATCTTGGGATGCAATTCTTAATATCTAAACGAAAGCACAAGACTAGGAAATGTTCCATTAAGTAATTGAATTTAATCTTATTTAAACCACATATCAATCCCATTTAGTTTTGGCATTTAGTTTCAGGAGAGAGAACCTTGTCATTCTGTCACGATAAATAGCACCAGTATTAGTCACTGCTCAACCAGCCACATTTTCAAAGAAATATGGTCAAATTATGCCTCCAGCCCAAAATTCGTAACAGTGACATGGTGCGGATGAATTTCTTGTTCTATACGTCATCAGAACCCTATCTGAGGCAATTTTAAGGATTAAAAAAGCCATCATGTTGGAAATGGGCCTCATCACTTCAGATGACTTTGCTGAAGCACACCGACTGTTTCAACATGCGAAAGATGGTTTGTGTGATTCAGAAATAGTAATTTTGACACGGTATGCAAATAATGCCCAGGCCAGAATTGGAATTGTAGGCATTACTCCATGAAGATTATTTTAAGACTCAACCAGAGCTTGCAAAATCGTTGAGAGCTAGTCGGCCGTAATTTCAAAACGTTTGCGAGCAGCAGTATTCATCCAAAATCAGTCAAATTCATCCAAACCCAGTGAAATTCATCCAAAACCATACGAATTGAAGCCGAGGGACCTTGAATTTCGATTTCGTATGTCTGCAATTCTGTTTGAACTCTATAAAAGAAACTAATTTTTGCACCTACTCATTACTTGTAATGAAAAATGGATCCATTACGATAACTCAAAGCGTAAGACATCGTATGTGAAGGCCAGCAAACCTGTCGAATCGACAAAAAGCCAAATATCCATATCCCTAAGGTAATGCTCTGTATCTTGTGGCAGCAAAAAGGTTTGAAAACAAATAATTGGATTCATTACTGCATGAAGATAGTTGTCAAACTCAACAAGGGCTTGCAAAATCATTGGAAGCTACTCGGCAGTAATTTAAAAACGTTTTCGAGTAGCAGGATTATATTGTACCAATATTTAAAAATTAAGGATACAAATTTAAAAAAAACTCCCTCATTTTAAGTCTATATTTTAGAATTTTTCAATTGAAAATTGAAGACAACGTTTCCCGAATTGCAAATAAAAGTTTTACTCCTTTTTCGTATTCAACATATCATCAATCTTTTGTTAGCCTACCATCATCAGTAAACTATCCATAATGTAATCACTACTTCGCTTATCATACTAATGCATTCAACTGCTGCATTCATACAACTAAACCATAATATCTCCTTAGTTCATTGACCTGTACACGGCAAACATGAAATACCTGCAACCTTTAAATGCAACTGGTATGCCGGTAATCAACTCAACAGTCAGTGGGAATAAATACTCTAGTTAAGAAATAAAATGATTGCCAACATTAAATAAACAAACAAAAAAAAAGTAGAAGGATGAAGGTACAAAAACTACTTACACGGTCATGCCAGTCAATAACTATTAAAGACAAACTAACATAAACCATATACAGCAGCAATACTCACAAAAATGGCCACCCCTTAAAAAACACCCCTTTTTCTTATACACCAGAGATTATAAGGTAAAAATCACTGTACAACATAAATAGCCGGAATGAAAATAGTTAACTTTCCACCTTTTTATTACTATTTTACTCAACTCTAGTACTAAATATCCTTTAATATGTTGTACGACAATTGGTATAGAGCGAAAGAGAAAAGGCGGAAGGGGGTTCGTTTGGTTCGTTCATACTACTACGAACATGCTTAACAAACCTTTTCCCACCATCGACTATGTTGTATGTAGACGTCATCAATGCCAGACTCATCAACATCCTCATCAACGCTGCCAATATCAGTGTTAAATCGATGTTGCCTGTCTGACTCTTCTACTTATCATTCTATGCGAATGTAAAAGGACGTGTGGCAGGCATTCAACCTGCCTGACTGCCTGTTGGTTGGGTTGACTGGTTTGTTAAATGGTTGCCTGCAGCTCGTTATAATTGCATTGTAATAGGAAAATAGTTGTGTTATACTCCACCATTTTAACACCCTAATAGTGCAAGCAACATTCACACACAAACTAATTTCCTTCTTCTGCCCACTAATGCACATAAATACACAGCCATATAAGAAAGGGGTTGTAAGCGTTTTATTAGAAAAGTAGTGAACAAAAAAAAAATAAAAAAAATTAAAAGATGAAAAAGATTGGTCTACTAATTTCCAATCTCACTTGACGTTAAAGTCATTTATTTCTCATACATTTATAGAACTGCTAACACGAGTAAGTAAAGGGTGTTTTTTTAAGCCAGACAAATGAATATTTGAAAGATCAATACATGGAATTAGCATTTGAAAATGATTTCGGGCATATGACTGTTCTTGGTGAAGCGCATTCTGGACGTCCAATTTTGGTCTACTTCTTCGAGCATTGCTGGCCATATAACACGTATTAGCTCAAAAACTAGCAGCAATTAACTCCTTGGAGGCCAACATTGTTCATGTTCTTGGTGAAGTGCATTCTAGACGTCCTATTTTGATCTACTTTTTCGTGAAATATAAACAATTATGCCCTCCAATGCGTTAATTGTAGCTGGTTTATCAGCATAAACCAGTGACTTTCAATGAACGCAAAGGAAATAACCGAAAGGTGTCAAATTGCACAACCTTGAAGGTTAATTCACAGGTCTATTTCTCTAAATCAAGTGATCGCCTAATTTTTATTTCAATAAATCGATGGTTTCGGTCGCCATATGGCACATGGCACCATTCTGTTGAAATCTTATGGATCAATGTCATCCATATTTTCAAACAAAGCTTCGGCTTCATTTTTGAATAAATAAAGTCCGATGATGCCACCAGCATGTAAACCGCATCAAATGGGGTCTGTGGGGTCTGCCGTAGATTGGTCTTACTCTATATAAAGCAAATTTGTTTATCAGCAAACCCGTTAAGCCTCATCCCTGAACACAATTCCGCTATAAACAGTCGTCTATAAGTTGCTCGAATCATTGACTGAATTTCAAACTAATTTTTCAAAATTTAATAGTGTTTCTCAAGCGTCATTCTATTTACGATGACTTGCCAGATTATTACTGATCATAAATGTCAAAAAGTGAGTACAGCTGACAGTTCGTTTGACCCACGAATGCAGCAAACATTTTAATACAAATAGGACCCACGAATCAAGCTATAATCTAACTACAAATAGAACCACGAATGAAGCGAAAATTTAAATAGAGAGAGACCCATGAATGCACATAAAATTTAAATAGAGAGAGACCCATGAATGCACTTAAAATTTAAACACAGAGAGACCCACGATTGAAGCTAAAATTTAAATACAGAGAGACCCACGAATGCAGCTAAAATTTAAATACAGAGACCCACGAATGCAGCTATAATCTGATTATAAATAGACCCACGAATGAAACTAACATTTAAATATAGAGAGACCCACGAATGCAACTAACATTTAAATACAGAGAGACCCACGAATGCAGCTATAATCTGACTATAAATAGACTTACGAATGAAGCTAAAATTTAAATACAGAGAGACCCAAGAATGCAGCTATAATCTAACTACAAATAGACCCACGAATGAAGCTAAATACAGAGAGACCCACGAATGCAGCTTTAATCTGACTATAAATAGACCCATGAATGAAGCTTAAATCTAAATACAGAGAGACCCACAAATGCAGCTAAAATTTAAATACAGAGAGACCCACGAATGCTCCTACAATCTAACTACAAACAGACTCACGAATGAAGCTAAAATTCAAATACAGAGAGACCCACAAATGCAGCTATAATCTAACTATAAATAGAACCACGAATGAAGCTAAAATCTAACTACAAATAGACCTACGAATGAAGCTAAACTTAAAATACAGAGAGATCCACGAATGCAGCTATAATCTGACTATAAATAGACCCATGAATGAAGCTTAAATCTAAATACAGAGAAACCCACGAATGCAGCTATAATATAACTACAAATAGACTCACGAATGAAGCTAAAATTTAAATACAGAGAAACCCACGAATGCAGCTATAGTCTAACTACAAAGAGACCCACGAATGCAGCAAAAATTTAAATACACAGAGACCCACGAATACAGCTAAAATTTAAATACAGAGAGACACAAGGATGCAGCTATAATCTAACTACAAATAGAACCACGAATGCAGCAAAAATTTAAATACAGAGAGACTCAAGAATGCAGCTATAATCTAACTACAAATAGAACCACGAATGCAGCTAAAATTTAAATACAGAGAGACCCACGAATGCAGCTAAAATTTAAATACAGAGAGACCCACGAATGCAGCTATAATATGACTATAAATAGACCCACGAACGAAGCTAAGATTTAAATACAGAGACCCACGAAAGAAGCTAAAATTTAAACACAGAGAGACCCATGAATGCAGCTAAAATTTAAGTACAGAGAGACCCTGGAATGAAGCTAAAATTTAAATAGAGATAAACCCACGAATGCAGCTATAATCTAACTACAAATAGACCCACGAATGAAGTTAAAATTTAAATACAGAGAGACCCACGAATGCAGCTAAAATTCTAATACAGAGAGACCCACGAATGCAGCTATAATCTAACTGCAAAGAGACCCACGAATGAAGTTAAAATTTAAATACAGAGAGACCCACGAATGCAGCTAAAATTTAAATACAGAGAGACCCACGAATGAAGCTAAAATTTAAATGCAGTGAGACCCACGAATACAGCTATAATCTAACTACAAATAGACCCACGAATGAAGCTAAAATTAAAATACAGAGAGACCCACGAATGCAGCTATAATCTAACTACAAACAGACCCACGAATGAAGTTAACATTTAAATACAGAGAGACCCACGAATGCAGCTATAATCTAACTACAAATACACCCACGAATGCAGCTTAAATCAAACTACAAATAGACCCACGAATGAAGCTAAAATTTAAATACAGAGAGACCCACGAATGCTCCTACAATCTAACTACAAACAGACCCACGAATGAAGCTAAAATTTAAATACAGAGAGACCCACGAATGCAGCTAAAAATTAAATACAGAGAGAACCAAGAATGCAGCTATAATCTAACTACAAATAGAACCACGAATAAAGCTAAAATTTAAATACAGAGAGACCCACGAATGGAGCTATAATCTGACTATAAATAGACCCCCGAATGAAGCTAAAATTTAAATATAGAGTGACCCACGAATGAAGCTAAAGTTTAAATACAGAGAGACCCACGAATGCAGCTAAAATTTAAATGCAGGGAGAACCACGAATGCAGCTATAATCTAACTACAAATAGACCCACGAATGAAACTAAAATACATTGTGTAAGTTCTATCGCGCTTAAAAACACACCCTTTACTTGCACCACTGTTGCTCTTTCTCCTTCTTCATCTTCGTTTCCTCGTACGGGTATTATTTAACTGGCAATCCTTGTTGCATGAGGCCATGGCATCAAGTACAAGAAAACAAATTCCAAAAAAAGTAACCTGTTACGATTGTATGTATGTATGAGTGTGTGTGTCTGTGTGTCGGGGCAAAGTTTTTATCGGTTACACTTTGGTATTTATTTATGTGTCTGCTGCAATTATAATGTTTTTCGTATATGAACTGTAACAGTAGAGTTTAGCCTGATTTTTTCGCTGCTAACTGTTATACAAAGGGGACTATCTTTTTCAATGTACTACAGTGGAAGGGAAATTTGGGCGGCTACCTGCTAAACTAACTAACTAGGGTACAAGTGGATTGGAAAAATAGTATGATAAGAGTGAGATTAAAGTGAACAATAAATAAGGTTCGAATAAACTTGTGTAAATTTAGGATAGTAGAATAACTATACTGGATTATGTGAAGACTGGAGAGTTCAAGTTTAATATGACAGTAGGCATATAGAAGATTAGACTATAATACAACAGTACCATACTCAAGGATCTATTCATAATTCTCTTTCCCTTTTATTTCCTCAGAAAAAATTACAATAATCTTTACCACTTTTCTTAGCCACTGTTGGCTTTCACTCAACTTACTTCTAATTAGTTTTGCATCTCACTAGCTAATGATTCTAAAGGCTAATAACACATGCATTTAGTACATGATTTTGCAAAAATTAGTTGATGTGTCTTTAAACAAACCAAACATGACCTTTTTGCCCTTGCAGCGGTTTTAATAATCGTAAATAAAACATTAATGTATTAATTTTTTTGGTGGTAAAATATAGAACGTTTGCCATGTATTGGCATTAAAAGCCAGAAGCTATTTTAAAAATATTTAAGCATAAATGGTGAACCATTTCATGTTACAAACATATTTAAATACGTTTAATTGAAAAGAAATTGAAATACCGGAAAATAAATCCGGAATTGAGAAAAATTATTTAGCAACACAAGATTAATGAAAGAAAATTAGACTTATAAAAATATGGATGAAATAAAAATTCTATCTATCTAGAATTTGCTTTTATCTTGTAGTTTTTTCTAAGCCTGATTAAATGCCTCTCTTTACAGTTCATCCTCTTGACCATCCTCTTTTGTAGCGGCGCCTGATTTCTAAACATTATTTGCTTAGTGCTGATATTTCCTCTTTCCACCAATAATTTTCTTTCTTTCTGTTACTATGTCTTCCTCTAGGCATTGCAGGATCTCAAGCGGTTATCATACTTCTACTAATCTTTCCGCTATATCATTGGCACTTCCGTTTTCGATGCTTTGGTTTGAGAATGATGCTGCAAAGGTAGCTTCATCAAGTTTATTGCTTTCCCTACCTTGGCATGTAGCTTTCTCCCGTGGTATAGTTGTGCGGACTTCATTGTCTAGTATTATGAAGTGATCGCTTCGAGTTTAGTGCTCACTCACTTGCCAATGAACGTCCTTAGCTAGAGGGGTACTGATGAATTTAATGTCGACTATCGACCCGTATTCAGCTCTCCTTAAGTTTTGTACACTCCCTGTATTTAGTAGCGCGATGTCGAGTAAGGAGAGATCTTCCAGAATTAATCGTTCACTAGTATTGGTACTTTGAGAGCCCTAATCTACAGCAGCACCATTGAAGTCACCTGCTATGATTAGCGGGTTGTACAGGCTTGCAGCTATCATTAGGTTTTCGATCATCTTTTCCAAATCTGTCGACGTTATATTTGGTAACACATATCAACTATATACATATATCCTACCAATTTTATCCTCACCAAACCATATGGAAGTTTTTTCATTCCTTCCTCAATCGCCTTATTACCGCAGGTACAGACAGCTGCCCTTTCCGATGAATCATTCTCCCATATGTTTTTCTTTAGGTTTCGATAATGTTCGCTTGGTATGACGAAGATTGAGATGTGGCCTATCTCACATCATGGCAACGCATGGCATCGGAACTAAAAACAACAATGGAGATCAATTTCGTAGAATTCTGTCAAACATTTGATCTGGTGATTGATAGTTCAATCTTCCCTCACAAAGATATTCATAAAAATACGTGGACATTCCCAAATGGTAATTCGCGGAATCATAGAGATCACATCTATATTTGTCGAAAATGGAGAGGAATATTAGTAGACGTGCGCACTAAAAGAGGCGCCGATATGGAGTGCGACCACGAGCTAGTGGTGTCCACAAGAAAAATAGACAGCAACTACATAAACGCTTAGATATCACCAAACTACGCGATAAAACTAAGAATGATAGAGTCGGAGGATTGTTAAGAGATTGTTAACCATCACTTAACAGAACATGAACATTTGAAGAAACATACAACCTGCTTAGGAATATGGCAAAAGACAAAATAGGATAAAAATGTAAGGAAAATAGAAAAATAGGAATATCAGATATCACCTGGATTTTAATAGAGGAAAGAAATTGCTTAAATCAACAGCAATTTGAAGATCCAAATACAACAACGCAGCAAAGACCGTTAAGACATCAGTCTGAAGACACAAAAGAAAATACTTCGAAAACATATATATTGAAGCAGAAACAACTGCAGGAGCGAATAATATGAAAGAGCTCCATGAACTAGTAAGTCGAATCAAAATATAAGCTGTAACCATGCCATAAAGGATACAAATGGTCAGCTACATACCGACCTAGAAGATCAACCTCGTCGATGGAAACAACATTTCGTAAGCTTTAGTAATATTGCATGGACAAAAGGAGCCATCATTAAGCTTCAAATGAAAAATGATTTGAACAACTGCGATAACAGGAGAGGCAGCACCCTGCTTAACACTATTTATAAAGTGATTGCTATAATAATAAATAAAAGACACCAGAGCAGACACTGCGAGTCGAACTGATAGGTTTTTGGCCACATCGGAGATCAGACATATACTGTAAGTGTCATAATAGAACAGTCTGTAGAGTAGTGAACCGTTTTATATAGTCTTTGTCGATTCTATAAGAGATGGCGCAATATGGGACTCATTAAGAGCTAAGGGCGTATCATCAAAATTAATAAACCTCAACAAGGGTATGTACACCAAATCCTCAACAACAGGTTCGACACAATGGAATGATAAGTGATTACTTCAGCAAAAACGCAGGGGTGAAGCAGGGTTGTCCTCTTTCTCCATTGCAATTTGCCATGGTACCTGATGAGATAATGTTTAAACTATGCGCGAAGATAAGGAGGATTGTGGGGCTTTCGCAAACATCTGGAAGACTTGGCTGTCGCAGACGACATCTGCCTCATTTCGCACAAATTCAACGATATGCAAAGCAAAGTGGACGATTTAGTCAAGTTAGCAAAGGCTGTAGGTTTATAAATAAACATTGAAAAGACACATGCAATGCGAGTTAATAACATCACCGATAACCAATTAAAAATAAAAAACCAGATGATTAAATTTGTAAATCACTTTTTTAATCTGGGATGCATGATGTCAATTGATGTTTGTGTAGAGGAAGATGTGTCTACTAGACCAAAAATAGCAAGGTTAGCTTTTCGTCGCCTAAATAAAATGTGAAGGGCCCCACAAATATCATAAAACACGAAGATCCGCATATTCAGTGCTTGCGTAAAATCTACACTGCTTTATGAAGGGAAACTTGGCTAATGACAAACAGTATATCATAGAGACTCCAAGTATTTATATACAAGTGTTTATGGCCAAAGAAAATCACAAACACTGAGCTCTGAAGGCTAACAAAGGAAGGACCAATAGTTCCTCAAACAACAAGAAAAAAATGGTGATGAATAGGACATACTCTCCGTAGACCTATTGGCAGCGTTACGGGAGCCGCCTTAGAATGGAATCCCCTAGGAAGTCGGTGCTCCAGTTGTTAAAAAAGTACATGGCGTAGAACAATTTTAAATGAACTTAAGAAAGTTAACAAATCTTTTGATTAAATTAAATTAATTTGAATTGATAGAATTAGTTGGAATTTGTTCCCAAGTGGAATAAATAATGGAAAACAAATTCGGCATATGGACCAACTTGTTTTGATTTAATTGCTAAATGAGTTAAGCTCATTTTAGCAATTTATGTGCCTTCGTAGGATTTTCGGATTGACTTCACTACATCTTCATTCCGTTCCGGAATCTCTAATGTCTTTGCAAATGCGGGGCATATTTCCTGCTTAGTAGTGATGTCGTGCATGTCTTTATACACTATTAATGTTTCTTCCTTATGGGTTTTTATCTTCTCAGAACCATCGAGACTTATTGTTGAACCTGTCGGCAATGCTCTGACTCGCACTTTTTAGTTCCATGATAAGGTCGCCCTTCTGACTGCTTCGAACCTTATTCACCTCATCACCTAACTCTATCAGCTCTGGATCGGTTATAATCTCCCTTAGAATATCTGCCTATGTGACAGCATCCTTTGCTGATATGATCATCTAATTCCCTGCTGTCATGCACGTAATCTCCGGTTTTGGGACATAAGTGTCGTTGGATTGTGGCGGTACATATTCGTTTTTTCTTGTTGGTGAACGTTTTTTTAGTCTTTTCGGAGTTTCTATAATCGATGTTGTATCTATTGGGTCTCTACTACTCTTTGTCCCGGTTTTGTTGGGAAATTCTTGGAAGACGTATGTGAAGCTTTTGTGTTAGTTTCCAGAGGGACACAATTCTCTGCTCTTTTAACACGTACTTTATTGTATGTGGCTCTAATAATCCTCCCTTTCTATCCATCTTTTTGAATTTCCTATATTTAGGGCCCTAGAAAAGCAGTATAATAAAAAATTGCAATATCGCTTTGAAATCCTTAAAAACTGCAAGAAAATTCTGTTATTAAACAATTTGTATGAAGAAGACAGTCGGGTCAGATAGTACTTGATGTTTAGCTTTAAACAAACCTTTAAATTATAATCTACAATCAAAAACCAAAGTTGAGTTAAATTAAATTCAAATTTACTCTAAAGTTCTCTTCCACAACTATTATTTAAATTCAACAGTTTAATTACACATTTACTACTATACATGTGTATAGATGTATGTATGTCTCTCTGTCTAACGCTCTGTCTAATCCTTCCAAAGAAAACTACAAAATCTCTATTATAAACACTGCAAAGCACCACAAAAAAAACCAAAAAAAAAAAAAAAATCTAGAGAACGGCAAGAAAACTGCCACTAGCAATTACACACTTGTTTCGTTGGCACCCATTTTACCCACTGGCTGGCTGGCTGTACAATGTGTGGCAATATACAGCTATTTTTTGCACATCCTTTTGTATGCTAAACCCTAATCCTTTTTATGGTACACGAGTAAAAAGCGGGAACAAAAACTATACTAGAAAAAAAATAGCAGCAACATCATAATGTATAGTAGTGGTGGGGTTTTAATAAAAACATGTAAGAATCGTCTATAAAATAATGCCAGTTAGAAATATGTAGTTGGTGAAAAAAAAACCAACAACAGTATGAGCCTGTTTTCAGGCTGCAACACATACGTACTAGTTCTAGTATAGATGAAGGGGTTATGTGATCTATGTTGGTATGTATAGTAAATACATAATTCCTTAAACTGTGTATGCAAAATATAAAGATGAAATAATAGGGAAATATAAATATAAGTATGAGGAGACTAGCAAACCCGGTTCGCTTAGCTATACCAATATAGTAAATATATGAAAGGATATTTTAAAGTGTGTTTATTTATCTAAAATGTGCCAAACTACAGTTTCTCCCCTTTAAGGTTCGAATTTCAAAAAAGTACCAAACACCTGTCTGCTAATTTTTTAAGTATATAAAGATACATTTGAAATTTTGTTTGTTTCTACATTAGTTTAGAAGACACAAGGTTACCGAATTTTCAAATTTTTACCCCATAAACCTTTGAATTTCGAAAACTCCCTAACTAGTGGGGAACTTATCGTCGCAGATTTCCTGGCCGTCCAACGCCTACTGGTGAAACACTGCGACTTTTAGCCGCTCGCCTCGAAGAGACTGGCACAACACGAGATGCTGCCAGGCGTGGCAGACCCTGGAGTAGCCGTTCTGCAGAGAATATTGCTGCTGTAGCCGAGGATGTCATGGAAGCGCCGTCGACATCGACCAGACGACGTGCCGCGCAAATGGGTATCAGTCGACGGTCTTTACAGCGAATTTTGGTACAAGATTTGAAGATGTTTCCGTACAAAGTCCAGACGGTGCATCAGCTGTTAGCTGCTGACCGCCAATCGCGTCTAACATACGCTCAAACCATCCTTAATCACCACCAAGAGGAAGATGATTTTTCATCAAAAATAATCATGAGTGATGAGGCCCATTTCCATCTTAGCAGTTAAGTAGATAAGCAAAATTTACGCTTCTGGGGCACAAGTGGTGCAAAAGTAAACTTCATTTGAGCCCTTTTTATGGCATTTTCCATCACTTTGGCCAAAACTTCCGGCGATAGGTCCTCACATTCTTGACGGATATTGTCTTTAAGAGCTGCAAGAGTCTGATGCTTGTTGACATAAACCCGCAACTTCAAAAAGCCCCACAACCAATCAGAGTAACCGTTTGCCCCGCGACGTCTTCGAAGAAAAAAGGTCCGATGACTCCTCCAGCGAAAACAGCACACCATACAGTGACTTAGAGCGGGTGTAATGGCTCTTCGTGGGTTACACGCGGATTTTCAATGCCCCAAAGCGTAAATTTTGCTTATTTACGTACCAGCTAAGATGGAAATGTGCCTCATCACTCATGATTATTTTTGATGAAAAATCATCTTCTTCTTGGTGGTGATTAAGGATGGCTTGAGCGTATGTTAGACGTGGTTGGCGGTCAGCAGCTACCATCTGATGCACCGTCTGGACTTTGTACGGAAACATCTTCAAATCTTTTACCAAAATTCGCTGTAAAGACCGTCGACTGATACCCATTTGCGTGGCACGTCATCTGGTCGATGTCGACGGCGCTTCCATGACATCCTCGGCTACAGCAGCTATATTCTCTGCAGAACGGCTACTCCAGGGTCTGCCACGCCTGGAAGCATATCGTGTTGTGCCAGTCTCTTCGAGGCGAGCGGCTAAACGTCGCAGTGTTTCACCAGTAGGCGTTGGACGGCCAGGAAATCAGCGACGAAATTCACGTTGTGCCAAAGTCACCGACCAATTATTGGTCAAATAAATAGTCAGCAATATTCCGCGTTCTGGAGCAGTGTAGCATAACATTGTTTATTAACGTGTATTTCGCATCTGTTTACTACACAAATGTCAAAACAGAACTGACATTAGGGGCCAATCGCAAAATTTATAGCATTTTCTGATAGGAGAATTACTTTTGCGCCACCTTGTACAAGACTTCAATAATTTATGACAGTAAATATCTTAATCTATAGCAGCAGAAGATTTTTTTAATTAAAAATATTTTATATTCTCCCTAGTTAAATGTTTAATTTGTTCAATAGTTCCATGGTGTTCCCAGAAACCATTCAAAAGTTGTATTTTTTGGAGATATTTTTTAGAATAGTTTCATCACATATAGTTTGGTCATCACAACGAATCTGTTTTCTCTGTGTATATAAAGATGGTAGTGTCAAATTCCAATTGTTTTCGATAAACTCCAAGTTTTGAAATCGCATTACATAATATAGAGTGTAAATTACTAATTTTTATAATAATAGTGAGATTTTAAAAACTTTGAGTGAGTGGTTGGATGTGATCGAAACAATAGGGATGGCTCCTCCTATACAAAGCTAATATTGATTATAGAATATTTTAAATTACTTTGTTTCCAATAGCCCTTTTTGATCTAAAAGTGAGGAGGGTCGGAACCGTGGGCTTGATCTATCCCATGTATAGGAAATAGCTAAGTATTATTGAAGGTAGCATATTTTCTAGATCCTGATAGTTTCTCTCAATTATTGACTTTCTTTTCATTTTGCTTAGAAAATCCACAAGTAACAACTTTTTCATTGTTTTTTTATATTTAAACCTCTTGCCTTTTGCGCTCTGCTGCAGGATATGAATATTTAAATTAGAGGGGGTATAAACCCTGCAGTTTAATAGGAAGTAGATGTCTAAATAGCTGTGGCGATATTGCTATTTAGTCTTGAATTCACGTCATACTTTTCTAAGGTTAAGTTATGACAAGGGTGTTAATTACCTTTGGGTAACAAAATAGGAAATCAGTCAGAATTGCAATTAATGTAGTGTAGAAAATAATAGTATGTTTCTGAATGTTTGGTGCATTTGACTACAAAACAATATATCAGATGAGCTCTGGGTTCGATTTCCGCCGGAGACTCTGAGTGTATCTGCAGACAAGTAAAACGCTTCGCAGTGTGTGTTTGTTTTTAAAAAAATAAATTCTAGACAAACTGCAGTTAAAAGCCTTGCGAGTAGTTTGGTGAGTAATCAGTGAAGCTTCCTAATTATTTGTTTAGTAGTTCACACTGCTGGGCTTTTTTTCTGTATATATTGCTTCATATTTATTCAAAATGTTTAGGGTTTCACTTTGTAGGCCTTTTAAAATAACTGTTTACACATTCTATAATATACGATACGCATTCCGCTCTGCCTTCTCTCAGAAGATGTTCTAAAAGGGCTTTGCTTTTCCATCTAAAAACGTTCATACACATTTATAATTGCTTTGCAAAATCAGGTCTAACAAATATTTATTTCAAATTCAAACATGCTTGGTTTTGTAATTATTCCTATATGTTGTCTCTCTATAATAAAATGTATTTTTCATGGCTGAGATATAAGGTTTTTTCTTTCTATCTCAGACATTTGTGGGCCAATTTTGTGGGCCTTTTTTTCTGGTAAAGATTTACTAATAGTTCTGTTAGCCGGAGAAGAGGTTATACCTCTGCTGCCTAATAAAACTATGGTAATTGAGTATTGGTGGGATTCTGAGGTTATAGTCCGGTACTCCCTCTTGTTGATGCCGCGGTCAACGAAGAGAATCCCTGCGGCTTAAAACGTGTAAAGAGTATATACGGAAGCATTTCCCCGGCATCGCCGTGCCTCCCTCCGTGAGAGTGTACTACGGGAAGCCTTTCCCCGGCATCGCCGTGCCTCCCTCCTTGAGAGTGTACTACGGGAAGCCTTTCCCCGTCATCGACGTGCCTTCCTCCGTACGAGCCGTTCTACTCCCCGTCAGTCGGTGGCTAACGACGTGATAAAGTGTTAGTCTTTAAATAAAGTACGATTTATAACGTTGTAAGAAAAATAATCCCTGGAAGCCGCGAGTTCTACCCTGGGATAAGGTGGAAAAACACGTCGTTACAATACATTTCAGACCATAATTGATTCATGTTCTCATAGAAGGCTAAAACTACATATTGATGCTGGTTATACAAGATGCGGCATAGCCGACTATAACACTCTTACTTACTAAAAATGCGTTTTACACTTCAATAAATCCAGCAACCATAATTTGTTACATTACAATACGCTAAATAATTCAAAAAGTCGAAAATTCGATTATTGAAATATTTATAAAAGTCTTCAATTCGAAAAATCTACTTTTTTGTTCAACTATAGAAACCTAATTATGATATCATGCCAAATGTATATTTAAGAGGATTTTATTTTCAAATACTTAAGACGAATAAATGACTATTGTTTATTACTAAATAGGCTAGCGAAATTTAGTGAAAATGATAACTATTAGTTAAATGTACAAGTAGTAATATAACTAGTGTAAGGTTTCCAATTAGCACTTTTCAAACTGCTGAGTTCTTGTAAACAAACGAAGTGTGATAAATAACTGAAATCTTTTTAAGTTCAATAAACTTTCTTTCGGTGCAATTCTCTACCGTTTACAAACACAACTGCAGTTTTAGCCGTGGGCATCCCTGAGCTAGAGCTAGTACAGATTGTTTTTATTTGGTATACTGCTAAGTCTCTTAAAGTCTCGACTATTGAGGATATATTTATATTCTAAGAGGCAAAATCTATATACAGAAAAGAGTGTTTTCTTGATAGCACTCAAGCTATTTCTATTGATTTTTCATGAAGGTATGCATTACGTGCCCTGGAGAAATTATCAAGAGTTACGTTATTCCTGATGGAGACATTAACAAGTCTCTCCAGAGTGTTCAATAAAAATGATGACCGATTGATCATCATCAGCAGTAATGTTGTTAATTTTTCTCGCTTTGGGAATGAATAGGACTCTAGCCTTACTTCTTTCTCACGGACTGTAGCCTGAATTCATACATAATGTCTGATACCAATCGATTTTATAACGCAGAGATTAGGCAGTTTGGCTCATATTCTCCTCGCTCACAAGTTAACTTACTAATTCTCTTATATAGATTTGACCGCTCATTATAATCATCTATACAGCTCGGAAAATATTTCCCATTCTGTGCATCAGTATGTAGTGTTTTACAACATTCGGCAATTATAGTGTTAATTGGATACAAACTAATAATAAAAGGGAAATAAAACTATACAACATTCAACATGGTTGTTAACGATTATGTATACGGGTTGTTGGTTTTTGAATTTCCTCTAGAGTGTATACGTTTTTTTTTCATACTTCACACACATATGAACACAACACTCTCACATACATACATACATATACAACTACATTTACCTATAAATAAATACTCAGCAGTTCTGGTAGACTGTCTCGAACTAGTGATTTTACCTATCACTTAGGGTGACAACTAGTTACATAAGTAGAATAGTTATTTTAATACGGGCATGTCCTATGCAGGTGGTCAATTGACCGTTTTTGATCACAATGAGACTGTCTGATAGCTGGTCCAAAGTAGTCAATGCATTGGTGTCACATACCGGTTACATAGATTCAGTTATCTTACTAGCTACCTTACTGGTTACTTGATAAGCTACCGAGCTACTTATTTTAACACGTAAGAGTGCTAATTGACCTTCGACTAATCTGCAAAGGATCAATCCTGGTGGGTAAAATAACTGCTTTCTAAAGTAACTACTTTCTAGGTTACTTAGTGACACTTAATGGACAATTGACTTCACGCTAGGTTACATGAGATGGCAGTATACTTAAGCAAAAAGAAAATAAACTGTATGAGAATTATAACAAAATAATTTGTATAAAATCAGTATATATGAATTAAAGTTTAAAGTGACTACACTCTAGATTACTTAGAGACACTAAAGTGACAAATGGCTTCACTCCAGATTACTTTGGATGCATTTAGTAACCAACTGTCATCCATCTGCACTAAAAGGAGCTCATACGTGTGAAATGACTCAAAAATATATCAACTGGAGTTAGCCAAGTGATCAGACATTAGTAACAATTACTGTCTATAAAGGATACATTGACTACTTTCTTAACTGCTGGTTATGTACTACTTTTATTTGTTACCTTTCTACCCATATAATATCTAAATATATATGTTTGTATGTCTACATGAGAAAATTGTATGGTAACACCAATACTCTGCAATACAAACATATACTAAAAAATAAAATTGTTTAAAAAAATAAACTGAAAAATAAAAAAAATCATTCAAAAATCATTAAGCTCTTTGTGTGGGAGTGTGTTTTATGCAATTTGCTTTAATAAAAATCTTACAAAAAAAAAAAAAAAAAACAACACGCTCAACATTATATGCATCAACTTGTGATTTACGATTGTGTAGAGGATGTTGCCATTTGCTGTTTCAGTTGTTGCTGTTGCTGATGCTGCAATTGACTGTTTGAATGATACCCTAGTGTTAAGTGAAATTATTGAAAGGTGATTTTTTTCTCGACTCGCTCTCGTTGTTTTTTTTTTTAGTTCATTTATTTATTTTCTTGCATTTATAGTTTTTTATTACAATTATTCTTTGAGTGTTTATTTAATTTTGTTTGAGTTAAGCAGATTGAATCAGGTACGTAGAGTACAATATTCATTTAATTTTTTAAATGCAATCATAAAAAGTCGTGTTTTTAGTAGTAAAAAGTTGTGAGAATGGAAACGTGTTTATTGGTAGAGGTCATATTAAGGGAATAAGTAGATTTTTGGTAAAAAAAAGAAGGGTGCAAACCAAATCTATAACAAATAAGTTATTTTACAAATTGGCACAGAATTTATTGACCCATCGAATAGCAATTGCTAGTTTTGTTTTGATATTTGTAAGGTAAATTGATACAGATTACACGTTCGCAAATCATTCAACACAAAACTCTTCAAGAACCCAGGAAACTCGAATAATTTTACCGAATACTGAATGATAGGAGCTATTTTTTATCTGAGAAGAAACGTAAACAAACTAAATTTGCACTCTTGGTCAATAATTATTGTTATATCATGTACGAAGAGCCATTGCAGGATTTAAATGGAAATAAATCTACATTTTCTAAACAAATTTCTAAAATTCTAAAACTAGTTGACGTCTTTTGTTTCTCAATGAATGAATTTGTTTTTTCTTGGACCAGCACTAAGGGGATGACCCCTACTCATACAAACCATTGTGTTAGAACTAGAAAATAGGTTATGGGAGGGATGATAGAGGGAGTAGTGTTTGTGGACATTTGATTTGAATTTTCCTATATTGAAAGTGACAGGATAGACTTCAGGTGGAAGCTTATTCCAAAGAAGGAAAGATCGAATTTTCCCTGCAATGTGTTGTGCGATCCACTGTCAAGTCGACAACAAATTTATGAGACCTTGCGGAAGAACCTCTGCTGAAGCGGATTCCTTCCGTTACTGAAAATTTTAAATATAGATTCGAGCCAGGTTGCTATATTGATAAAAAAAACAATTTGCTTATTTTGGATAAAAAAAAATATTTTTAAACATAAGCGCGTTTTGTGGGTGAACCTTTTTGACAACCGCGAAAAAGTAATACCATTTTTTTAAATAACTCTCAATGGCTAATTCGACTATGCTAGGGCCATTTTGATGGACACCTTTTTAGTTTATGAATTAGGCATACAAATGGAAAGATCCTCTGTGATTTCCCTCCATACTCTCTAATCATAACCTCTACAGACCTGAACATTTTCTCTTCTGTTTTTTGTATAAATAAAATATTCATCTATTTTGATACCCACCATCATAGAAGATATTGACTTTGTCTTCTCGTTTATGACACATCGAAATATTCAGAGCTGAGCCACAAAAGTATATATATTCTGGGTCCTTATGAAATTCTAAGATGCTACTGGGTGTATGACTTAACTATGCGGGATTTACTACAATAGATAGTGTATCTTTTTGCACGCGGTTTTTGTTTTTAATAACTTATATGTCATTTTGAGCGGTACATATCTGTCATTTATTCACACTTAGTAATTAAACATTATAGGGTAACCAATAAGTTTTGCTCTGCTGCCTTAATTTGAAAAAAATGCCGGCGAAGCACATCGATTGCTCACCAAAGTTTATGGTACATGCAAAATATGGTTTTGTTCGTGATTTTGACACGAAAGCCAAAGATCTCCCAGGTTAGTCGAAAACGTATAAAGACCGAGTATTTAAGGCATTACTCAATGAAGATTGTTGTAAAACTCAACCAGAGCTTGGAAAATCATTAGGAGCTTCTAGGCAGCAATTTAAAAACGTTTGGGTCAGCTGGATTCATCTAAAAGCAGGGAAATTTGTTACCACATGAATTGAAGCCGAGAGACCTTGAAAGAGGATTTTACGTGGGTGAAATCATTACTTGCGATACAATAATCCGAATCGTAAGAGACTTTATGTGAAGCCCTGCCAATTAGTCGAGTCAACACTAAAGCTAGATATCCTTGCCGCTGTGTATTTGGTTGGAGCAGAAGGTTCATTTGAAGCAAGCATTGACCGAAAAATGCCCAGAATATGTGGCCAGAGATGAAACCTTTATATTCCATAATAACAACGCTCGGTCATATATTGCAGTACCTGATAAAAATAATTTAAAATGAAGTACTTGGGAAAGTTTTGCTTCCAACCATTCCCTGTCTGACTAATATTTGTTTCGATCGATGCAGAATGCTCTCTCTGGGATACGCTTCACATTGTAACAGACTATCCGATACTGGCTTGATTCATTCTTGGCCTGAAATGATGAGCAGAACATTTGGCTCGGAATCTATATGTTTACAGAAAGATGGGAAGAGCTCATAGCTAACAATGGCCAATACTTTGACTAAATTTATATGGTACAAATGTTTCAAAATAAAAGCTAAACATTTGGAAAAAATTCCCCATTTTTAAATAGTACACCCAATAAAAAAAAACTTACTTATATAACATAACAATTAATCGCATTATGTCTCAACCATTTCTTTAACCCTCCGGCGGGTGAGAAGGACCTTTTTCATTTTCAAACTGAAATTAATCCTTGATAATCCATGGGAAGTATACCCGCCCCCCACATGTATTCCAAGTTAATTTTATCTAGAATCGTTAAAAGCGATTCGTCCAATAGTTTAGTTTCTATTGAGATTTAAATGTGTTTAGTACGAGAACTGAAATTCCAAGAAATCGTTAATAAATGCACTGTCTTTTGGCATGTTTCATTGTTTGAACACATCACAAACGTGTTCCTTAAATTTTTGTCTAACATTCATTATACATGTATAATTAGTATTAGTTTTCATATAAAATTCCATACAAATAGAAATAGGTCCCTGTGGACCTTGTATTTCGTATAAGGGCAACGGATGACTAAAACGTCGGAGGGTTAAATAAGGGATATTTATTATTTGCTTCCTATTGCGGGACTTCTCTCCATGCTGCTAACCTTGTTATTGTTATTTCAACAGTGTAGTGCACATTAACAGTATAGTGTAGTAAGTTTAATGACTATCGCTATAATGATTTTTTGGATATGCGATATTTATTGTTTGCTTTTTATGGCTCTCCCTGCTATTATCAAAATATGCTTGGGTCAGAAAAATTCCTCTGGCACACACGGGCGAAAAATAGCTGATATACAATGGGGTATATGAGAGGTTTCGGACTATAAGATGCAAGTTTTTCTTTTACTTGGTTTGACGGGATGGAGTTATGCTCTATTAAGTAGGGGATGTTCAAGCAATTTGGAAAAACTAAAAGTAATCCTATTTTTAAGCCACATAATTATATAATCCACATAATCATACAAAATTTATTCTGTTTCAAAATCTTTTAAAACAAAAAAGTAATAGTAATTTAAATATTAAAATTTACTAAGTTTTACAGCCTGGTCCGTGATATCGAACGTTGTCTTTTAAAATGACAAACAGCTGTAATATTCTTAGTAGAAAGAAAACAAATACGAACGATAACATAAGCAACTCAATACAAAATTGGACTCACTTATTTTTCTACTAGAAAAAGTACTTATTTTTGTTCGAGATATCCCAAAAGTAATCCTTTATATTCTTTAGTGGAGTTATTTATAGAATTATATATCTGCTAGTCAACTGTTGTACTCACTACACCACTGCTTAATTATTTTATTGTGCGTCAAATAATGGTTTTCAATATATTGTCGATTGTTTTCTCGATTAAGTTTGAACTGTAATGCAAATAGAACGATAAGTCGTAAGATAAAAGGCCTCTTTTTCGAATGAAAGTGAGTGACTAACATTCACTTATGTATTCTTTCGACATAGTGGGCCGGGTTGTTAATTTTAGAAAAATACTGAGATAGTCTTTTTTGGATCACCCTGTTCGCTATGATGTAGTTGAAGTAGAGTATTTTTTAGGTTCACTGGAATTTACTTTCAAACTGAGTTACATAACTATAAAATTGACTTTTGGCCGCCTTCTCAAAATATATATGTGCCACTGTGCGTAGACAACTTTTTAAAACATTCGTGAGTCTTTATATAGTAAACATTTTAAGTCACAGTACTTCTTTAAAAACTACCCTATTGATTTTATATTGATTCCTCTAGAACTAAACAAAGGTTGGGCAAAACAATTTTGATTTTAATTTTTTTTTTTACGCGAGACTAATTGATTTCAATTAATATCCTTGAAAAAAGCCCTAAGTGTCCACATAATTTTGCCTTCCATGCAATGTGGTTAGCAGATTTCCTGACTTTTAAAATGTTTGGGGGAGTTTAAAAATTGAATTTAAATAAAAGCACGCACACCTGACTTTAACCAAGAAAAATAATTAAAAGTTTTTTTATGACAATTTTTCCACTCGTAAGTATTTTATGACCTAAAGACATTGATTTCTTACAAATTTTAACAAAATTAGCTGACTTCAGTAGAAGTTTTAAGGAGAAAAAACAATATACACACTCCTCAAAATTGACCTTATGGTGGTGATAAACAAAAATTGAAACACACCCATAGAGGTGAACAGAAAAGAATAAAAACAATAAATTTATTACTCCATAAAAATACGTAAAAATTGAAAAAAACGAACGAAAAATAAAAGTAGCAAAGAAATAAAATAAAATAATTTTGAAAATCTTTGCAGCAGTAAAACGTAAATAAAACACTTGCCGGTTTAAATGGGAAGCAACCACCCTTAACTGCTCCCGCCTTTAGCTGACGAAATTCTTGAGCCGACGAAAACATTACAGCATAAAAACCACACTGACAGACAGCAAACTGAAGGACAGACGTATAGAGAGATAGACAGTATAACAAATTACTTTATTTTCATGCGTTATATTTGTGCTTTTTTATATTTGGTAGCCTGCTTTTGGGAAGGAATGGCGGTTTTCTGAAGAGGAGAAGGGGGAGAAAAAAGCAATTCCTACAATCGATTTTCATGTTTTTTGCATATTACGATATAAAAAACCATAAAATAAAGTTGATATAAAACAAAAAAACAAATGGCTGCGAATAAGTTAAAATATTTCATGGGATTTTCTCAAATGTTAGGGAAAAGAGAAGTGGTTGTAGTATTAATGTATCAGTCAATTTGTAACATTTTGTTACAGAGGTTTCATGGAAGCAGTGGCTGCCTATTGTAACCTCTCTCTAATATTAACTAACATTTAAATTAAAGTTCAGCTTAAATGTGCTCTTTCATGTCCTATATAAAAAACATAGCCTAACTTAAGGCTGCTAAAAAAAATTAAATAAAATATTAAATTAATAAATAAATATGTTTGTACAAAAACCTGATAAAATATTTTCTGCCCTTGCAAATCATATTCTTCTAAAACATTCTGCAAATAACAAGTAACACACATACTTTAAATCTATAGCTTCAAAAACTTCTGCCTACTTTAAGGCTGTTGAAAATATTATAACCTAAAGCATCTTTATAGGGCTTTCCATAATCGACCAATACCTTCTGAACACTAATTTTTCTAAATTCAATTCCTTTACACTTTAAAACATTGCTGCGTTAGTTAACCAAATAAAATAAAACATAAACACCGCTCAAAATCCAAATGTTAAAATTTTGCTAGCACTCAGCTCTTATTCACAAAACACCAGAGTTTTGAAACAAATACATACAATCAATATAAACAAAATTTATTTATTTTCAACAAAAAAACAAAAAAAAAAAAAAAAAAACACACTGAATCAAACAAATTGGGTATTTCGTTTCGGTTGGGATTTCATCTCAAAATCCCTAACACTTTATTTTATTACATTTTCATTCATTCATACGCATTCACAATCACATTCACTCGTTCGCTCACTCAATTCCTTTGCAGTCTTGTACTAAACAAATAAAAATTGAGGACTATTGCTTTTGGTTTTCGTTATGGCGCAAAAGACTACATTCTATATATAGGAATAGAGTAGTGTAATATAAAAAGCAAATGCTGAAAATAAAAGCACAACATAAAATTCATTTGTTGAAATTGTAAAATTCATTTAAGCATAAAGAAAGTGTAACATCCTTTTATTATGTTTTAGAGAGAAATATATAGACCAAAATACAGTGAAAGAAATAGTTTGTTTATGGTTCATCAATAGGGTCTTTGTACAGACAAGTTTTTTTAAACAAATTTGGTTTTTTTGTATAGGCAACTTTTTAAAACATGTAAAAGTCTTTATATATTCAACCGTTTAAAACAAACGTGGCTCTGTATGTAGTTAACTTTGATAGGAATCGTGGTTCTTTATAGAGTCAACTTTTTAAATAACTTGTGGCTCCTTATGTAGTAAAAATCTAAAGCAATCGTACATCTCTCTACAGTCATAGTTTTATGTTTTTGTGTTTTATCTTTATATAATGAACTTTTTTAAACAATCGTGGGACTTAACACATCTCTCTACAGATATATTTCTACGATTTTTTGGATACATCCGTGGTTGTTTATATAGTCAGTTTTTGGATAAAATTGTGAGTCTTTATATAGTAAATTTTTGGACACAATCGTGAGTCTTTATGTTCCTGTTCTTCCTATTATTATGACGTAAAATTGAGTGTGCATTAAGTCACACAGTATCGGTGATACACGCATTGACTTCTGTTCGGTATTGGGAGCATCGTGCGATTACGACTTCGGCCAGGTACGCACCTTTGTCCCTATCTTTTGCTGTATTGGGTATGAAAACTTACTAACAAACTTTTTGTTTGGTGATGATGGGTTCTCCATGTTCAATGTATAAAAATTCTTTAGTTTTTCTCTACTTATGACAATAATTCCCAAGCAATGTCGGGGGTTCATATTTTTCAAAATAATAATATTTATTAGTTAATTATAAAGAATATAATAAAATGGAATAAATTCTAAAATGATTTTCATTCATCGTACCAAATAGTAAATTTTTCATACAAATTTGTAAAATTTAAGGAAATATTTCAGAAATAATAAAATTTATTATTTTGAAATTTGAATAGAAAATCGATTTATATGTTTATATTAGTTCATATTGCATGCAATTTCTTAAAAAAAATTATCAAAATCGATCAATTTTATTTTTAATTTTTTCTTACTTTTGTAATTCAGAAATTTTTATTTTATAAAATTTAAAAAAAAAAATGTAATTTATATTTTCAAAAAATAACAATAAATCGTACTATTCATAATCAAAAAGAAAATTTGAAAAAAATGCTTAGAACCGCAGTTATCGATTTTTAAAGTTTTGGAAAACAAAACTGGCGGAGAAGTTGTTTTTAGCTATCTAATACATTCTGGATATAAAATGCTGAAAGCATAAATATTCACACAAATTATAAAAAATACTACCCTAAACGGTGTGTAAGATTAGATTTGATAATGAATTTCATAAAAAAAATATCAAAATCGATCATTTTTAGTTTTTATTACTTTTGTAATATAGGGGAAAAAAATTTTAATTTTATGAAATTTAAAAAAAAAAAAAATTTTAATTTTAGAAAAAAAATTAATTTATATTTTCCAAAAAATAACAATACATCGTACTATTCATAATCAAAAAGAAAATTTGAAAAAAAATGCTTGGAACTCCAGATATCGATTTTTAAAGTTTAGGAAAACAAAACTGGCGGAGAAGTTGTTTTTAGCTATCTAATACATTCTGGAAAAAAAATGCTGTAAGCATAAATATTCACAGAAAATATCAAAAATACTACCCTAAACGGTGTGTAAGATTAGATTTGATAATGAATTTCTTTAAAAAAAAAATATCAAAATCGATCATTTTTAGTTTTTATTACTTTTGTAAATTAGGGAAATAGAAATTTTAATTTTATCAAATTTAAAAAAAAAAAAATTTTTAATTTTAGAAAAAAAATTAATTTATATTTTCAGAAAATAACGAAAAATCGTACTATTCATAATCAAAAAGAAAATTTAAAAAAAAATGCTTGGAACTCCAGATATCGATTTTTAAAGTTTAGGAAAACAAAACTGGCGGAGAAGTTGTTTTTAGCTATCTAATACAATCTGGATATAAAATGCTGAAAGCATAAATATTCACACAAAATATCAAAAATACTACCCTGAACGGTGTGTAAGAATAGATTTGATAATGAATTTCTTAAAAAAAATATATCAAAATCGATCATTTTTAGTTTTTATTACTTTTGTAATATAGAGAATAGAAATTTTAATTTTATCCAATTTAAAAAAAAAATTTTTTTGAATTTAAGAAAAAAATTTAATTTATATTTTCAAAAAATAACAATAAATCGTACTATTCATAATCAAAAAGAAAATTTGAAAAAAAAATGCTTGGAACAGCAGTTACGGATTTTTAAAGTTTAGGAAAACAAAACTGGCGGAGAAGTTGTTTTTAGCTATCTAATACATTCTGGATATAAAATGCTGAAAGCATAAATATTCACACAAAATATCAACAATACGGTGTGTAAAATATTATTTGGGAATGAATTACATAAAATATTCATCAAAATCGATCAATTTTATTTTTTGTTTTTTTAATTTAGGGAAATCGAAATTTAAATTTTATCAAATTTAAAAAAAATTTTTGAATTTTAGAAAAATTTGAAATTTATATATTCCAAAAATAGCAATAATTGTATGATTCATAATCAAAAAGAACATTTGGCAAAAATGGTTGGAACTCCATATATTAATTTTTAAAGTTTAGGAAAACAAACTGGCAGACAAATTGTATTTAATATACTCTTTGTGTAGTCAATTTTTGTTGTTTATAATTTAAATCCTACTTTTCCTACAGTGTTTGACTTTTTGTCAATATAATAATTCTAGCCATTTGTTTTATTATGTTTTTCTGCAAAAAAATATTTTAGTCTGTTTTTATATTAGTGTCTATGTCCGTCCATCTGTCTGTCTTTTTGTATTTAACAGTCTGTGTGCATTCTTTACAAGTAATACTCATTCATATATATTGCCAGTGTGGATGATGTGTTTTTGTCTATTGAGGGTTACCAAATCATATCGATTATTCATTAGAGATTGTGTCATAAAAATTTATAATTTGTTAGTTTTCCGATAGTAATACAACAAACCGCACTGCATACACACAATAAATTAATATTTTATTTTGAATATAGCCAAGTGAAATATAAATTAAAGGATGTCGGGTTGAGTATAAGTTAAGTTAGAGAAAGTGTTGAATAGAATTAGAGATTAAAAGTTCTTTGAAAGCAAGTAGTATTTAAAGCATCCTTTTATAAACTTACTGAGAATTTCAAACTTAGAACAATTTCAACTTAATTTGTAAATAAAACTTACATTTTTTTTTATATTTAAACAATTATTACATACCTGCAATGAAAAGAGAAAGAAAATAAATTAGTTTAATCTTAAATAAACAAACTTTAACTTAAATTAATACAGAATAGAAAAAAGAAGAAGGATATTTACAAAATTTTAACTATAACTATGTTCATTATACAAACATATACCTTATAAGTTTTAATGCAATTGATATGTCATCTAATTGATTTGTTTGTTTGTCTGAGAAGTTCTTTAAAACATTTCATTTCATCTGCTTAGTTACTTAATAAAATATTAAACAGCAAAATTGTTGAAATATCTACCCTTAAATGAAAAATTTTTTGAGTACTTAATCAATAATGAATATATTTTGCCAGCATTACTGATTAAATAAACATGTGAAATGTCTCAATAAAGCATTGACGCATAAGTGTCTCTTAAAATACTTGTCAATCAATTGTTTGTGTAAATCGGCTTAAATGCAAAACCAAAAAAGTAAAATTGATGAATGTTAGAAGGACGTTAAAGGACAGACAGACAGTCAGGCAGCTTGCAACAAACCCATGGAGAATTGGAAAGCAATGGGAGAATCTCTAAAAATGTTCAAAATTAACACTTAGCTCAAAAAAAAAAAACGAAATCACATACATATAAACATTAAATTAGACTTTCAAACACTTAAATATAAGCAAAGAATAACCCAGTAAACAAAGGGATTCAAAATAAGTTTCCAAATTCATAATGTTAATGAAATCTCACAGTTACACTTTTAACTTTAGACCAGCGAAAGGCATTGAGCTCTCAAATGAGCTCTCTTGTTTTTGTTTTCACATGTATGCAAGCACACACATTGTATAAAAACAATCAAATCTAGTCAGTCTCGCATGAGTATTGATGGAAGCAGGTTGTTTTACGCTTTTCGCTTTTTATGCTTGTTTATTTCAGTTATGTTTTTGTTTTTTTCTCAACTTTTTACTCAACTCATACAACTACAATATTTAAAAACTGTAGTGGTGTGAGTTTGCCTTTCGCTGCTTTAGACTTAAACGAGTTGTTTTTATCCAGTTTTAATTCAGCTTCAATTGTGGGTTTAATAATGCGTTTAGCTTCAAACGTGGCTTTTTTAGAACTATTCGCTTAGCTTCAAACTTGGCCCTTTTAAAACTATTTCCTTATCTTCTTTTACAGTCCTAGTTTAGTTTAATTATATAGCCCTAGTAGGCCTTCGTCGTAAGTCCTATGTGACCCTATAGTAGCCTCAAATTTAGATCTTTAAATAATCTTAGTTTATTATCAATCGTGGGTCCCAGTTTAGCTTCGGTCGCAGATATCTAAATTGTCCTAGTTAGCCCTCAATCGCAAGTCTGTGTATAGTCTTAGTTCAGCTACAATAGTATATATGCTGTAGTCTCAGTTTAGCTTCAATCATTGGACTGTATTTAGTATTTGTTTAGCTTCTATCGAAGGTCTGTATTTAGTTTTAGTTAGCCTTCAATCGTAGTTCTTTAAATACGCTTAACTTATATTTAATCGTAGGTCTTTATATGGCACTAGTTGAACTTCAATTGTGGGCCTCTATGTAGTCGTAGTTTAGCTTCAGTCAATAGTCTTTTCATAGTCCGAGTTTAGGTTTAGGCGTTGGTGTTTATGTAGTCCAAGTTTTGCATGAATTGTAGGTCAAACTTTGGCCTGAACGAAGGCCTTTATACAGTCCTAGTTCAGCTTCAATTGTAGGTCTTTTTATAGTTCTTGTTTAGCTTAAATTGTAGGTTTTTATACAGTCCTAGTTTAGCTTCAATTGTAGGTCTTATTATAGCCCTAGTTTAGCTTCAGTTGTAGGTTTATGTACATTTCTAGCTTGGTTTCAATTGTAGCTCGTTCTGTAATCCTAGTTTGGCTTCAATCGTAGGTCTTTAGATAGTCTTACTTCTGATACAATCGCAAGTCTTAATACAGGCCTAGTTATGCTTCAATTTTAGGTCTTTATTCACTCGTATATTAGGTATAATCGTAGGTCTTAATAGTCGTAGCTAGTTTCAGTCTTATGGTATTATATAGGCCTAAATTAGCTTCAATCGTAGGTCTTTATTTGGCTTCAATCGTAGGTCTTTATGTATTCCTAGTTTAGTTTCAATCGTAGGTCTTTATTTGGCTTCAATCGTAGGTCTTTATGGATTCCTAGTTTGGCTTCAATCGTAGGTATTTATTGGGCTTCAATCGTAGGTCTTTACATCGTCATAGTTTGGCTTCAATCCTAGGTTTCTATGTAGGAATAGTTTAGATCAATTGCAGTTCTTTATACAGTCTTAATTTCGCTTCAACTTTAGGTCTTTAGATAGTCGTAGGTTAGCTTTCAGTGATTCTCGTTAAACTTTAATGATATTATCTCAGTTTAGCCTTAATCGAGGTTCTTTATACAGTATTAGTTTTGCCTTAGTCGTGGTACTTTTAGAATCTTAGTTAAGCTTAAAATTTGTTTCATTTACAGTATTTGTTTAGCTTCAAAATCGGTTTTGTATGGAGTCTTAGTTAAGCTTCAACTTTGGTTTCTGCTCATTTTAAATTAAGCTTCAGCTTCGGTTTCTGTACAGCCTTAGTTAAGTTTTAATAGTGTTTCTGAGACAGCAGTACCCAGCAGTGATTGGTGACTCTCGCGAACTAGTGATTTTATCTATCATTTAGGAAGACAACTAGTTATATAAGTAGTTACGTGACTGGTTATTTTAACATGTGCTTGTACTAAGCAAGGGTAAATTTACCCTTTTTGATTACAATGATACTGTCTAATAAGTGTGACAAAGTAGTTAATGCATTGGATTCACAAACCGGGTACATAGTGCCAGCTAGTTATTAGCTACCTAACTGATTACTTTATCAGCTGCATAACTAGATATTTTAACATGAAATTGATCTCAAATAGATATATCTAAGACACTCCAATAACTGATTGCTTGTAAACAATTATGCCTCCGACAACTCACCAATAGATTACTTCTGGTGGGTAAAATAACTACTTTCTAATGTGCAGTACAAAATAAACGTTTCGAGTGACTACATTCTATGTTACTTAGAGAAACTAGAGTCAAAATTGACTTCACACTAGGTTACATGCCATGTCAGTGTACTTAAGCAAAAAGAAAAAAAGTGTATGAGAATTATATCAACACAATTTGAATAAAACCAGTTTGTACGAATTACTCACAAAAAAGTGCAGTACAAAATAAATGCTAAATGTGACTACACTCTAGATTACTTAGAGACATTTAAGTGATGACTGATTTCGAGCTTGATTACCTGAGATGTATAAAGTAACCAATTGACTTATCTCTATACTACAAAGAGCATATACGTGGCAACCGTCTTAAAATATATAACTTGGAGTCAGTTAAGTGATCAGTTTGCTTGAACCCCTCATCCAAATGTTTGCTGGGTTCTACAATAAACCTACTGAATGACTATCTACTCTAAGCATATGACACTATATGTATATGTTTTTATACCCTACTATACATAAAATACCATAACATTACATAGATATCTCTGCAAAAGTTAAGCAAACAATAAAAGACAAACTCACCAGAGAGATATAACAAAAAGATTTCAAATGTTTCTCCTGGCTAACAACCTCCCAAAAAACGAAAAACCCAGAAAGTAACTGAAATAAAAATTCGTAAAAATACAAATTTTGTCAAGACTATTGGAAAAAATTCACAGAAAGCAGTGGGGCTAGAGTACAGGAAATGAATGTAATGCAGTTTGTTAAAGCTTTTAGGCACAATAACAATGTATAAGTACTTACATACATATACATTTGTATGTATATCTGAGTATGCATAAATAAGTACATACAACATTAAGATGATGTCGGCAATGACAACGTGACATGTGACCGTAAACAGATGTTTTAAGTAGACACACATCTAATGCACCCTCTACTCCAATCTAATGCTTACACACATGCAAAAGTACACACACAGACAGAGGCACTTACACACACTGGCTCAGACAGCTACATACACTCTCAATTTCAACCATCTCTATGCTATATTTATATGTTAGGATGAATCTGTGTGTGTCGCAAATATTTATGTGATTTGTTAGATTTTTCTTTTGCTTTCTTGTAGCCAGTACATTAAGAAAAGATTTGTGTTTGTTAAAGGAAGAAAAACACATTTTAAAGTCCTACTCTCCAAAAAAAATAAAAAAATTTTAGGAAATTTAAATCATTTTATATTGTTAATATGGAGAGAAGTATTCATTGGCATGAAATTTGAGGAAGAACTACATCTCTGAGGGTAACTAGCTACTTCTATACAATAGGTTGAGTGGAGTATTCATTTCACTAGTACTAGGTTTTTATTCAAATCGTTTACGATCGTCTTGTTTGCATGTGTATAGAGAGCAAGTTTGTTCGAGTTCATAATTAAACTCTTAAATCGACGATCGATTACAATCCTCTCGTCAGACATCCCTGCTTATAATATAACCATTTTATATTACTTTCCTACTATGCTAGTTCCTGTTTAAATGACACTTAAAATATACATTTGTCCTGGTAAATGCATGCATTTCTCTCTCTCATTCCTCCTCTAAAGAAAACATAAAAAACTGTTACTTGTGTTTAGTTTATGTTTTGATTCCTTTCTCTCTAAATCTTGACTTGGCTAGAGTGTCCTTTTTTCTCTGCCAACTTCTTGTATACCTTTAAATAACTCAATTGATTTTAAAATAAGTTTCTTTCTTCATCCTACTGCTGTCTTTAACTGGGTGTCTGAAACAGTATTTGGGGTGTTGGTGTTTTCTATTGAATGTCTATTTTTAAGCTTGAATAAATTTCCAATTGACTGCATTAACAAAACAAACAGGATGGATGCATTCATCCTCTTTTGCTACTCAAATATAAACACACTTGTTTAGATTTTTTTCCACATTTTTATCTTAAATCTAAAATTTCAAAAAAAGCTAGAGTGTATCAAAAAAAAAAAAAGAAAAGAAAACGTATGTAAATGTAGTTTATTCTCCAGATTATCCTTTAGGTTTGTGTTAAAAACATGAGGGAGAGGGTTTAGTATTTTTTCGAATTGTTTGACAATGATTTGACTAAAAATAGTTTGTGATTAGAATTGTGATTACAAGTGGATTTGTTAAAGGGGTTTTTAGTTTTTTTTTTCTTTTAAATATATTTCTATTTAGTATTTTTTTCTTTCGTTTGTATGCTACATTTCGAGCATGATTTCCGGTCTAAAAGGAATGGACATTTATCAAGTGATGTGCTAAACAAAATAAAAAAAAAAAATAAAGAAATGCTTGTAAAGAAGTAGATAGTAGAGAAAAATAAGTATTAAATTGAAAGACTTTAGAAAATAAATTGTTCGTAAATTTCAGATAAGTATTTAAAGATTCCTTGAAATAAAAGGGGATTTAAAAATTTGGCACAGGAAACGAAAACACAACTTCAGAAGAAGCATTTATGAAATTTGTCTTAAGAAGACAACTTTCTATAGAAAATTGTCTTAACAAAACACTTTTCTACAGAAACTTGTCTGAAGAAGGAACTTCTCTATAGAAATTTAACTCAACAAAAAACTTTTCTATAGAACCATGTCTCAAGAAGACACTTTTCTATAGAAATTTGTCTCAAGAAGACACTTTTCTATAGAAATTTGTCTCAAGAAGACACTTTTCTGTAGAAATTTGTCTCAAAAAGAAACTTTTCTATAGAAATTTGTCTCAAGAAAACACTTTTCTATAGAAATACGTTTCAACAAGACACTTTTCTATAGAAATATGACTCAACAAGACACTTTTCTATAGAAATGTGTCTCAATAAGACACCTTTCTATAGAAATGTGTCTCAATAAGACACTTTTCTATAGAAATATGTCTCAACAAGACACTTTTCTACAGAAATATGTCTCAACAAGACACTTTTCTATAGAAATATGTCTAAGCAAGAAACTTTTCTATCTCAACAAGACACTTTTCTATAGAAATGTGTCTCAACAAGACACTTTTCTATAGAAATATGTCTCAACAAGACTCTTTTCTATTGAAATATGTCTTAACAAGACACTTTTCTATAGAAATATGTGTCAAGAAGACACTTTTCTATAGAAATATGTCTCAACAAGACACTTTTCTATAGAAATTTGTGTCAAGAAGACACTTTTCTATAGAAATTTGTCCAAAGAAGACATTTTTCTATAGAAATGTGTTTCAACAAGACAAGTTTCTATAGAAATATGTCTCAACAAAACACTTTTCTATAGAAATATGTCTCAACAAGACACTTTTCTATAGAAATATGTCCCAACAAGACACTTTTCTATAGAAAAATGTTTCAACAAGACACTTTTCTATAAAAATGTGTCTCAACAAGACACTTTTCTATAGAAATATGTCTCAACAAGACACTTTTCTAAAGAAATATGTCTCAACAAGACACTTTTCTATAGAAATATGTCTCAACAAGACACTTTTCTATAGAAATGTGTCTCAACAAGACACTTTTCTGTAGAAATATGTCTCAACAAGACACTTTTCTATAGAAATTTGTCTCAAGAAGACGCTTTTCTACAGAAATTTGTCTCAAGAAGACACTTTTCAATAGAAATTTGTGTCAAAAAGACACTTTTCAATAGAAATTTGTGTCAAAAAGACACTTTTCTATAGAAATTTGTGTCAAGAAGACACATTTCTATAGAAATTTGTGTCAAGAAGACACTTCTCAATAGAAATTTGTGTCAAAAAGACACTTTTCAATAGAAATTTTGTGTCAAAAAGACACTTTTCCATAGAAGTTTGTCTCAAGAAGACACCTTTCTATAGAAATATGTCTCAAGAAGAAACTTTTCTACGACACTTTTCTATAGAAATGTGTCTCAACAAGACACTATCTATTGAAATGTGTCTCAACAAGACATTTTTCTATAGAAATGTGTCTCAACAAGACACTTTTCTAAAGAAATGTGTCTCATTACGATACTTTTCTATAGAAATATGTCTCAACAAGACACTTTTCTATAGAAATTTGTCTCAAGAAGACACTTTTCTATAGAAATGTGTCTCAAGAAGACACTTTTCTATAGAAATTTGTCTCAAGAAGACACTTTTCTATAGAAATGTGTCTCAAGAAGACACTTTTCTATAGAAATTTGTCTCAACAAGACACTTTTCTATAGAAATTTGTCTCAACAAGACACTTTTCTATAGAAATATGTCTCAACAAGACACTTTTCTATAGAAATATGTCTCAACAAGACACTTTTCTATAGAAATATGTCTCAACAAGACACTTTTCTATAGAAATATGTCTCAACAAGACACTTTTCTATAGAAATATGTCTCAACAAGACACTTTTCTATAGAAATATGTCTCAACAAGACACTTTTCTGTAGAGATGTGTCTCAACAAGACACTTTTCTATAGAGATGTGTCTCAACAAGACACTTTTCTATAGAGATGTGTCTCAACAAGACACTTTTCTATAGAAATGTGTCTCAACAAGACATTTTTCTATAGAAATGTGTCTCAACAAAACACCTTTCTAAAGAAATGTGTCTCATTACGATACTTTTCTATAGAAATATGTCTCAACAAGACACTTTTCTATAGAAATTTGTCTCAAGAAGACACTTTTCTATAGAAATGTGTCTCAAGAAGACACTTTTCTATAGAAATTTGTCTCAACAAGACACTTTTCTATAGAAATATGTCTCAACAAGACACTTTTCTATAGAAATATGTCTCAACAAGACACTTTTCTATAGAAATATGTCTCAACAAGACACCTTTTTATAGAAATTTGTCTCAAGAAGACACTTTTCTATAGAAATGTGTCTCACCAAGACACTTTTCTATAGAAATGTGTCTCAACAAGACACTTTTCTATAGAAATGTGTCTCAACAAGACACTTTTCTATAGAAATGTGTCTCAACAAGACACTTTTCTATAGAGATGTGTCTCAACAAGACACTTTTCTATAGAGATGTGTCTCAACAAGACACTTTTCTATAGAGATGTGTCTCAACAAGACACTTTTCTATAGAGATGTGTCTCAACAAGACACTTTTCTATAGAGATGTGTCTCAACAAGACACTTTTCTATAGAAATGTGTCTCAACAAGACATTTTTCTATAGAAATGAGTCTCAACAAAACACCTTTCTAAAGAAATGTGTCTCATTACGATACTTTTCTATAGAAATATGTCTCAACAAGACACTTTTCTATAGAAATTTGTCTCAAGAAGACACTTTTCTATAGAAATGTGTCTCAAGAAGACACTTTTCTATAGAAATTTGTCTCAACAAGACACTTTTCTATAGAAATATGTCTCAACAAGACACTTTTCTATAGAAATATGTCTCAACAAGACACTTTTCTATAGAAATATGTCTCAACAAGACACCTTTCTATAGAAATTTGTCTCAAGAAGACACTTTTCTATAGAAATGTGTCTCAACAAGACACTTTTCTATAGAAATGTGTCTCAACAAGACACTTTTCTATAGAAATGTGTCTCAACAAGACACTTTTCTATAGAAATGTGTCTCAACAAGACACTTTTCTATAGAGATGTGTCTCAACAAGACACTTTTCTATAGAGATGTGTCTCAACAAGACACTTTTCTATAGAGATGTGTCTCAACAAGACACTTTTCTATAGAGATGTGTCTCAACAAGACACTTTTCTATAGAGATGTGTCTCAACAAGACACTTTTCTATAGAAATGTGTCTCAACAAGACATTTTTCTATAGAAATGTGTCTCAACAAAACACCTTTCTAAAGAAATGTGTCTCATTACGATACTTTTCTATAGAAATATGTCTCAAGAAGACACTTTTCTATAGAAATTTGTCTCAAGAAGACACTTTTCTATAGAAATTTGTCTCAAGAAGACACTTTTCTGTAGAAATTTGTCTCAAAAAGAAACTTTTCTATAGAAATTTGTCTCAAGAAAACACTTTTCTATAGAAATACGTTTCAACAAGACACTTTTCTATAGAAATATGACTCAACAAGACACTTTTCTATAGAAATGTGTCTCAATAAGACACCTTTCTATAGAAATGTGTCTCAATAAGACACTTTTCTATAGAAATATGTCTCAACAAGACACTTTTCTACAGAAATATGTCTCAACAAGACACTTTTCTATAGAAATATGTCTAAGCAAGAAACTTTTCTATCTCAACAAGACACTTTTCTATAGAAATGTGTCTCAACAAGACACTTTTCTATAGAAATATGTCTCAACAAGACTCTTTTCTATTGAAATATGTCTTAACAAGACACTTTTCTATAGAAATATGTGTCAAGAAGACACTTTTCTATAGAAATATGTCTCAACAAGACACTTTTCTATAGAAATTTGTGTCAAGAAGACACTTTTCTATAGAAATTTGTCCAAAGAAGACATTTTTCTATAGAAATGTGTTTCAACAAGACAAGTTTCTATAGAAATATGTCTCAACAAAACACTTTTCTATAGAAATATGTCTCAACAAGACACTTTTCTATAGAAATATGTCCCAACAAGACACTTTTCTATAGAAAAATGTTTCAACAAGACACTTTTCTATAAAAATGTGTCTCAACAAGACACTTTTCTATAGAAATATGTCTCAACAAGACACTTTTCTAAAGAAATATGTCTCAACAAGACACTTTTCTATAGAAATATGTCTCAACAAGACACTTTTCTATAGAAATGTGTCTCAACAAGACACTTTTCTGTAGAAATATGTCTCAACAAGACACTTTTCTATAGAAATTTGTCTCAAGAAGACGCTTTTCTACAGAAATTTGTCTCAAGAAGACACTTTTCAATAGAAATTTGTGTCAAAAAGACACTTTTCAATAGAAATTTGTGTCAAAAAGACACTTTTCTATAGAAATTTGTGTCAAGAAGACACATTTCTATAGAAATTTGTGTCAAGAAGACACTTCTCAATAGAAATTTGTGTCAAAAAGACACTTTTCAATAGAAATTTTGTGTCAAAAAGACACTTTTCCATAGAAGTTTGTCTCAAGAAGACACCTTTCTATAGAAATATGTCTCAAGAAGAAACTTTTCTACGACACTTTTCTATAGAAATGTGTCTCAACAAGACACTATCTATTGAAATGTGTCTCAACAAGACATTTTTCTATAGAAATGTGTCTCAACAAGACACTTTTCTAAAGAAATGTGTCTCATTACGATACTTTTCTATAGAAATATGTCTCAACAAGACACTTTTCTATAGAAATTTGTCTCAAGAAGACACTTTTCTATAGAAATGTGTCTCAAGAAGACACTTTTCTATAGAAATTTGTCTCAAGAAGACACTTTTCTATAGAAATGTGTCTCAAGAAGACACTTTTCTATAGAAATTTGTCTCAACAAGACACTTTTCTATAGAAATTTGTCTCAACAAGACACTTTTCTATAGAAATATGTCTCAACAAGACACTTTTCTATAGAAATATGTCTCAACAAGACACTTTTCTATAGAAATATGTCTCAACAAGACACTTTTCTATAGAAATATGTCTCAACAAGACACTTTTCTATAGAAATATGTCTCAACAAGACACTTTTCTATAGAAATATGTCTCAACAAGACACTTTTCTGTAGAGATGTGTCTCAACAAGACACTTTTCTATAGAGATGTGTCTCAACAAGACACTTTTCTATAGAGATGTGTCTCAACAAGACACTTTTCTATAGAAATGTGTCTCAACAAGACATTTTTCTATAGAAATGTGTCTCAACAAAACACCTTTCTAAAGAAATGTGTCTCATTACGATACTTTTCTATAGAAATATGTCTCAACAAGACACTTTTCTATAGAAATTTGTCTCAAGAAGACACTTTTCTATAGAAATGTGTCTCAAGAAGACACTTTTCTATAGAAATTTGTCTCAACAAGACACTTTTCTATAGAAATATGTCTCAACAAGACACTTTTCTATAGAAATATGTCTCAACAAGACACTTTTCTATAGAAATATGTCTCAACAAGACACCTTTTTATAGAAATTTGTCTCAAGAAGACACTTTTCTATAGAAATGTGTCTCACCAAGACACTTTTCTATAGAAATGTGTCTCAACAAGACACTTTTCTATAGAAATGTGTCTCAACAAGACACTTTTCTATAGAAATGTGTCTCAACAAGACACTTTTCTATAGAGATGTGTCTCAACAAGACACTTTTCTATAGAGATGTGTCTCAACAAGACACTTTTCTATAGAGATGTGTCTCAACAAGACACTTTTCTATAGAGATGTTTCTCAACAAGACACTTTTCTATAGAGATGTGTCTCAACAAGACACTTTTCTATAGAAATGTGTCTCAACAAGACATTTTTCTATAGAAATGAGTCTCAACAAAACACCTTTCTAAAGAAATGTGTCTCATTACGATACTTTTCTATAGAAATATGTCTCAACAAGACACTTTTCTATAGAAATTTGTCTCAAGAAGACACTTTTCTATAGAAATGTGTCTCAAGAAGACACTTTTCTATAGAAATTTGTCTCAACAAGACACTTTTCTATAGAAATATGTCTCAACAAGACACTTTTCTATAGAAATATGTCTCAACAAGACACTTTTCTATAGAAATATGTCTCAACAAGACACCTTTCTATAGAAATTTGTCTCAAGAAGACACTTTTCTATAGAAATGTGTCTCAACAAGACACTTTTCTATAGAAATGTGTCTCAACAAGACACTTTTCTATAGAAATGTGTCTCAACAAGACACTTTTCTATAGAAATGTGTCTCAACAAGACACTTTTCTATAGAGATGTGTCTCAACAAGACACTTTTCTATAGAGATGTGTCTCAACAAGACACTTTTCTATAGAGATGTGTCTCAACAAGACACTTTTCTATAGAGATGTGTCTCAACAAGACACTTTTCTATAGAGATGTGTCTCAACAAGACACTTTTCTATAGAAATGTGTCTCAACAAGACATTTTTCTATAGAAATGTGTCTCAACAAAACACCTTTCTAAAGAAATGTGTCTCATTACGATACTTTTCTATAGAAATATGTCTCAACAAGACACTTTTCTATAGAAATTTGTCTCAAGAAGACACTTTTCTATAGAAATGTGTCTCAAGAAGACACTTTTCTATAGAAATGTGTCTCAAGAAGACACTTTTCTATAGAAATTTGTCTCAACAAGACACTTTTCTATAGAAATATGTCTCAACAAGACACTTTTCTATAGAAATATGTCTCAACAAGACACTTTTCTATAGAAATATGTCTCAACAAGACACTTTTCTATAGAAATATGTCTCAACAAGACACCTTTCTATAGAAATTTGTCTCAAGAAGACACTTTTCTATAGAAATGTGTCTCAACAAGACACTTTTCTATAGAAATGTGTCTCAACAAGACACTTTTCTATAGAAATGTGTCTCAACAAGACACTTTTCTATAGAAAAGAAGACTTTTTTCTTAAAAAAAAAACTTTCAATCTTGATTTTCGAAATTTATGGATTTTTTCCCACAATATCTTGTCTCCTGTTTTTTTTTGTAATAATTTAATATTCCCATAATGTTTTTATATTTTACGCTTTAATGATAATATTATAATTTCTTGTTATCATTATCATTGTTGTTGTCGGTATCTCATATAACCAATCAATGGTTGGTGTCCCATAAACGCACGTTCCCATTACAACCCTTTAGAATTCTAAACGATAAAATGAAACGTTGAGAAAATAAGCAGTGAAAAAAGCAAAGAATCTATTTAATAACTAAACTTAACTCTTTTTGCATACGATATGGAGGGAATTGCCTGAAATGGCATGTCAGCTATAGTGAATTTCAGAGTATCTAGAGTTTGTGTGAATGAACTAAGAATAACACTGACATTGTAAAAAGCTTTAATATTGTTTTTAGAGAGACAACAAAAACGAGGGTTATTTAGGAAAGTTAGGTTAAGAAATTTGTTGTAATTTCTTAATAATTATGGAAAATTTTGTCTTGGAAAATCACAGATTTAGTTTGCAAAATTTTCTTATTAACGTGTTAGAAACATACATTAATTTAAAATTCGTTTATTAAATACTAAATCAATTTATTAAGTAATGTGTGTGTAAATCACTCTCACGTCCTCAATACCAAACCCAAATTACTGAAAATCAACTATAATGTTTACCGCTGTCCTAGTTAAGTTGCTATTGAAAGTCAGCAAAATCGGTTCATTGTGAAGAAAATTATGAACCAAAATGTGAGACGACTTCAAAAAAGTTGGATGGTTTTTGTCACTGCTTAGTTTATTGCTATAACATGTACATGAGTTTAGTGTGTACAAAAAAATCATTATTCTAACTTCCTTATGATACATTTCAAAGATGAAGATAGATGGGAAGTGCTGAGTCGACTGCCTCGTCAAGACAATAGTATGATGAAATCGTCAGGTCGCCAATAGTACTTACAATGAAACTATTGTATGTTATTACTACCATATGCCAGACCTAATGACTACCAGCTGATTTTTTCTCTTAACATTTGGCAAAAAATATGATAAGGCTGGTTATTTGTATGATTCAACCTATGACTCTTTATTGGCTACTCCTTTTATACAATTGTTATTCCTATTTAACATACATCCCTCGTCTTTAGTTCATAGCAACTTAAACAACATTTTAAACATTTGTGTATTCTAAACTAATACTTAAGAGCATCTATGGCTCTGTGTTATCAAGATACATAATAATATTCATCATGATTACATGCATTATCCCCTGTATTTCGATTATATTGCATGATGTGATATCCTGTGTGTTGAACAGTTTTCTATTATAGTTTTTCTTTTGCTTCACTCCCTCCTCCTTTTGCTGGTAACTGGATTTCTTATCCTTTTTTTTCTAGATGTTTTGCTTTGCTGGTTATGTCTGTGTATTAGTTTTGGTTTTAAGGAAAAATATTATTATTTCATGCGTCAATGGCTGTGTCAGGGACAAGTACACAACTTGCACCAGTCAAGCAAACAAACATAGCAACCAAGCGATATAATCAAACTGACTCTGCCTCCTCAACTTAAGTTTCATATTTAAAGAATATAATAATCTAAACAGCAATGGAGCAGAGCTCAACTGGCCGGATCGTGCGGCGAGGAAGTGGTATTCTTTAATAGAGTGAGTGTGTGTGTGTACTTAAATTACAAAACCAGTCATGTTTTCAACACAATCACACAATAACAATGGGTCTACTACAATTTACTCCTTTCGTTGCTATACTTTTTTCTTTCATTCTTTGTCCTTTACTCATTTACTTTCTTGTTGAACTTCTTTTTATTGTTCATGCAACAACATGCATGCAAAAGTAAGGGGTGGTTTAAAAAAGAGGTGTTTTCTGGGGACAACAAAAATGAAAAAACTAACAAAATGTTGTTTTTTCTTAGAAGAAGAAGTTTTTCAAAATTTTTATTTTAAGCCTTAATCGTAACACCTCTTGTTTGAAGAGCCTTTAAAACCGACTATTTCCAATACCACACAACCCTTTACTTGCATAAATACTACTACAATGCCACCATCAACATTATCAATCCCACCGCTGTGTCTCGTGTCCTTTGTAACTCATCTCTTATTTAATATTTATCTAAAAGACTTTGTAATTTGTTTCCAAAAGTATAAGTACAATAGAGTGTGTGTGTGTTTCTACCCAGCACCCAGCAGTACTAAATGACTGTTTCGAAATAGTGATCTTAGCTATCATTTAAATGCATAATTTGTAATCTAGGACCCTATATAGATTACAAAGTGACTATCTGATAGCAGGTCCAAAGTAGTCAATGAATGGGTTTCACATACTGGTTGCATAGAATTGGTTACCTTACTAGCTACATAACTGCTGACTTGGAGCTGATTGTCCCAAAATAGTCAGTCTAAAAGACATATCTTAGCACTCAACTCAATAACTCTAATAAAAAAATATAAATTTTTATTCGTTTACTATTTGAATCGACTGTACTTTTTCTGGTATATGGAAGATTTATCTACTGTTGTAAGAATATTGTAGTTGAAGGATGTTTTTTAGGACCTACTATGATCAATTGACCTTCTGCTTAGGACACTCACATATTAAAATAAATAGTCACGTAGCTAATTATGTAGTGATTATGATTATGGTGATCCTTAAGGATATAGATGAAATCAATAGTTCGCTACAGTCACCCAGAACTGCTGGGTATACATAAGTATGTGTGTGTGTCTCACAATATGAAAGTGTAGTTTTGCATTGACAGCAACGGGTGTTTCTTGTTATTTTTTTTTCTCCTTTTCTTCCTATAATTTATTCATAAGTGGCATTATGGCGACAGCCATTCATTGTTTTTAAGGTTTAATAAACGATATTCGGTTTTAATTGTTTTTCCTTAACAATTATAGATATAAAACATTAAGGATAAAGATAATTAAATTTTCCCTTAGAATAGACGTTAGAAAACAATCGAGATAAATGAAGACAGAGAGAGAAAGAGTGAGACAAATTTAAAGGTTGACATAATGTATAAAGTAATTTGGAACTGTTTTTGAAAACAATTTAAGGATTTGTTGAATTATGAAATGGGTTTAGAAAATAGTTTTTGATGGCTATTTTTCAAGGGCGTGGGGGAAAGTTTGGTGGGGCATTATGATCTGGTTTAGCCACGAATACACATATGTATTTTCTCATAGATTTATAAATTCTAAAACACAAAGGATTTTACACAGTGGTAATGCAGCTTGTTATACAAGGTGGTGCAAAAGTAAACTTCCGATGTTTTTTGGCTATAATTAAAAAAAAAAAAATAAATAGTCAGCAATATTCCGCGTTCTGGAGCAGTGTAGCGTAACATTGTTTATTAATGTGTATTTCGCATGTGTTTACTACACAAATGTCAAAACAGAACTGACATTAGTGGCCAATCGCAAAATTTATAGCATATTCTGATAGGAGGATTACTTTTGCGCCACCTGTTATAAACTATAATCAGTTATCGATTACAATTATATAGAATAGAAACAGTTATCGATAACGATAAATATTCCGTTGAATAGAATCGTTTGTTATCGATAACTATTCTATAGAATATAATCGATTGTTATTCTATAGAATAGACTGTAAAGGATATAAAAAACGATTCTATAGAATATAATCGATTGCTATCGATAACTATAGAATAGAATCGATTGTTGTTGATATCGATAACTATTACAAAGAATAGAATCGATTTTTATCCATAGTGATAACTATTCTATATAATATAATCCATTTTTATCTATAACGAAAACTATTTTATAGTACGGAATCAATTATTATCGATATCGTTAACTATTTTATAAAATATAATAATTTCTATCGATATTAAAAAACTTAGAATAGAAACTATTGTTAACGGAATCAAAAACTATCCTCTATAATAGAATCGATAGTTATTTCAATAAAATTCTATAAAATGCAATAGATGTCGATCTATAGAATAGAATAATTTGTTATCGATGTCTGTTTATTTCTTTGTTAGATATAGAAGCCTAAACCAATAGACCGATCATGCTGAAAATTTACTGAATGCTCCTATATATCTGAAAGGAACAATAGGGTACCCTCTATTTTGAAATTTCAAGTGGGCGTGTCACCTCCCATACAAACTAATCAGATATTATGGAATATCTGGTGAACTTTATTTGTGAAAACCACAAAAATTCACGGGAATTACCTTGGTACCATTTTGCATAGCTTAGCTGAAAGTAAATAGTTACTTTAGAATATCTGAAGAACTATAACCGTAACAGTCTTCAAACTTTACACGAATCAATTTCTTATCAGTCATGAAGTCTAACCAAAAATGGCACGGATCGGAACAGGGGGTAATGCACCACCTATACAAAGTAGGTAGTTATTTTCGAATATCTAGGCACCTTCCATACAAAGTAAATAGTTATTCTCGAATATCTAAGTCTTTAAATTTTGCATGAATATCACCCTTATTATTCTACGCAAAAGTAAACTTCCGATGTTTTTTGGTTGTAATTAAAAAAAAAATGAAAAACTTTGATTCTTGTTGTGGATTTTTTTTACTTGGTCTTTTAATTTTTTTACATCAATGTAAATGGCCGCCGCCACAGTTGATTGTCATTTGAGCCCTTTTTCCATCACTTTGGCCAAAACATCCGGCGATAGGTCCTCACATTCTTGACGGATTTTGTCTTTAAGACCTGCAAGAGTCTGAGGCTTGTTGACATAAACTCGCGACTTCAAAAAGCCCCACAAAAAGAAGTGTGGAGCGGTCAAATCTGGCGATCTTGCTGGCCAGTGCAAATAGCCAAAACGGGAGATTAGGCGCCCGGGAAAAGCATCCTTCAGCATATCGGTTAAGGCACGTGCAGTGTATGCCATTGCACCGTCCTGTTGGAACCACATGTTTTCCAATCACAATTCATCAAGTTGCGCGCTCACCATTCACAGTAACCGTTTGGCCCGCGACGTCTTCGAAGAAAAAAGGTCCGATGACTCCTCCAGCGAATACAGCACACCATACAGTGACTTTGAGCGGGTGTAATGGCTCTTCGTGAGTTACACGCGGATTTTCAGTGCCCCAGAAGCGTAAATTTTGCTTATTTACGTACCCGCTAAGATGGAAATGGGCCTCATCACTCATGATTATTTTTGATGAAAAATCATCTTCCTCTTGGTGGTGATTAAGGATGGCTTGAGCGTATGTTAGACGTGGTTGGCGGTCAGCAGCTACCATCTGATGCACCGTCTGGACTTTGTACGGAAACATCTTCAAATCTTGTACCAAAATTCGCTGTAAAGATCGTCGACTGATACCCATTTGCGTGGCACGTCGTCTGGTCGATTACGACGGCGCTTCCATGACATCCACGGCTACAGCAGCAATATTCTCTGCAGAACGGCTACTCCGGGGTCTGCCACGCCTGGCAGCATCTCGTGTTGTGCCAGTCTCTTCGAGGTGAGCGGCTAAACGTCGCAGTGTTTCACTAGTAGGCGTTGGACGGCCAGGAAATCTGCGACGAAATTCACGTTGTGCCAAAGTCACCGACCGATTATTGGTCAAAAAAATAGTCAGCAATATTCCGCGTTCTGGAGCAGTGTAGCGTAACATTGTTTATTAATGTGTATTTCGCATGTGTTTACTACACAAATGTCAAAACAGAACTGACATTAGGTGCCAATCGCAAAATTTATAGCATTTTCTGATAGGAGGATTACTTTTGTATATAGTTTAGGAGCAAATGGATGGTATTGTATTAGTGGGCATGGCATCTTCCAAACAATGTAAACTATCCATTTTGAACATCCAAAGAACTATATTTAATTTTATTACGAATTATTTTCTTATCACTGTACGGAGTTTCGCTGAAAATTATCGGGATTGGATTAGTGGGCGTGGCACCTATCATACAAAGTAAATAGTTATTTTTGAATATCTGGAGTACTATGACTTAAAAATGCGGGATTTTTTAACATTTTAAGCTTTAATTTTGAAACATTTGTACAATACAAATTATTCAAAGTATTAACCATTGGGGATAACGACCCAAAATAACTGCTAATTTTTTGAGGCCAAGAATGAATCAAGACAATTTCAATTTCGTTCGAAACAAATAGTAGTCGAACGGGGCAAAGTCTGGACTATAAAGAAAAACTTCCCAACCACTAAATAATTTTTAACAGGTATTGGAACATGTACCATATCATTGTCATGATGGCATATTACGGTTTCATGTCTAGCCGCAAATTCTGGGCATTTTTCGTCTAATACTTACTGCAAACGAATCAGATGCGTTCGGTACAGTTTCCCAGTGATGGTATGGCCTGATCTCAGCAGCTCATAATAGATTGGACCCTTTTGATCCTGCTTTTAGATGAATCCAGCTACTTGCAAACGTTTTAAAATTGCTGATTGACTAGCTCCCAATGATTTTACAAGGTCTTGTTGAGTTTGACAACAATCACCATGAAGAGTAATGCCTCCAATTCTTGGTCTTCACAGTTTTTTGGCTGGCCTGAGCGATCTTTGCTTTCAGTGACAAAATTACAAACATATCCACCATGTGTTTCGGTGAGAAATCAGCGGCACTTTTTTCAAATTGAAATAATAAAGAAAAACTTCACGCATATGACGATTCGTTGGCGGACTATACTGTTCAATAACTAAGTGAGAATAAATGACATATATGTATCCTTCAAAATGACATATAAGTTATTAAAAACAAAAACCGCCTTCAGAAGTCATTAATAGAATAGATTGTTATCGATATCGATAACTACTCTATGTAATAGGAGAGTACTATTCGATTACTGTTCTATAAAATAGTAGCAATTGTCTATAATATCGCTAACTAATCTATAAATAAGATACAATTTTTTATCGATAATTTCTATAACTATTTCATAGAGTATGTACAACTTAAAATTTAATTTTATTTCCTATTCGTATCAATCCTCAATTGCATATCCCTCTTTCAACCATGGAATTAAATTCAATTGAATTTTCTAATGAATATTGATTACACTTCATAATCAAAAGGTTTCCAAGCAATTTTGTTTCAAAAAAACATTTAACAAAGTACAAATGTTTTACAAAAATAGCACATGCTGATGATTCCTTTTAAATTTAATTTTAAATAATTAAATATTTTATATATTGGCATACAACAGTAGTAGTTTTCAATTTTAGTTGCCTTTAATTGCAATACACTTTTATAGTTTTGTTGGGGGTTTTTTTGTTGTTGTTGTAAAATTCATAAAAATTTTGTAGTTTCACTTATAAAACAATTTGAATTTCTCTTAAAAATTTATATATTTTTTTTTATTATATTCATATACATATGAATATGAATATAACTACAAGCATAGATACACACATACAGTAGTAGTAGTAGTAGTACCAATACTAAAACTGTAAATATGTATAACACAGAAAAACAAAATGAAAGCAACAAAAACAATGAAAAAATAATTGCCAACTGTTGTTTTACTTGATGGCGTTATAAAATTGCAATCATTTCAATATTTATACGCGCAACGGGTGCAACTTCCGGTAAACAGAGCAATATACAACAAAACAGCAGCAGCAAAAACAACAACAAATTTAACAAAATACTAGAACAGCAAAAGCGTCAACGGGTTTTTTTATATATCTACATATATAAAAAAAATTAAAACTCAGGAGTTCTAGGAAAAAACAATCGAAATAGGTAGCAGTTTAATACTCAGTCATATATGGAGTCATACACTCTTAGCCAAGCATGATTATTAGGGTGTCCCTTATTTTGCAAGTTTTCAATGATCTCTAGCTTTAGAATTGTTTTCCCTTATGCTAAAAATCTAATAATGAAAACTTCAGCAATATCGGTTATTGTTTAAAGGTTGTATCCAATTTCAAAAATTGCAAAATATGGGCCACTCTAATGTGTATATTCATATACACTTTCACATACATGGTGTACCATGTATAGATGTGTTGGTGTATAGGGATATATGTAGATTTTTTAAATTGTTCTTTATGTTTATACGTATGTATGTTTTTGTATGAGTTTCTATGTATTTGTTTGTTATATTGCATAAGTGTTTGTTATAAAATGCACAATTACAACATGTTGTTACCAAACAATATAACACTACACTCATATTGTTGCTATAGCTGTAGTAGCTAAATGTATGTACATATGTATGTATGTGTGTATGCAGTATGAGTTTCGATTTTTCATATTCATAGTTTCACTCTTTGATACATTTTAGATTGGTATTCCCTACAACTGGTATTTAAGGTAGGGAACTGGTATTTGTAACCGTTTTTTTTAAAATAGCTGTAATTACCATAAAAAATTTAAATATAATAAACAAGTCAGAAAGTATGGTCGGTCAAACACGACCATATAATACTCTACACTAAGTAAATGAGAAAAACAGTTTTCTTTCAAGATTTGAATACTTTATATTCGTGAGTGATTTTCGGAAGTGGGCCTTATATGGGAGCTATGACAAATTGTGAACCGATCACCATCAAAATTAGTCATGTTATTAAAGTCTTTATGAAAGTTATTAATGTTGAATTTTATGTGTATACCAATATTTTTAGGAGATTTATGCTTGTTAAAGTGATTATAGGAAGCAGACCTTATATAGGAGCTGTGACTAATTATGAACCGAATCATGAATTTTGTATATACAAAACTTATTTGGAGAAAAACTTGTGCAGATACCTATATAAAGTAAATATTTACAAACATCTGCAGAAATCCAATATACCCTCCCAACTATGGTGGTGTAGGTTATAAAAATCATGCACACAATCCTTGAAAATCTGATATTGTCGGTTTCAATGATTGCAAAGAAGCTATAGCTTCGAAAAAGTAGTGTAAATTATACTATAAAGAGTGTTTTTTAAGCCCTATATAACTTATGAAAGGGTTGACTGTTAAACAAACCAACATACTACGCTCAATTGAAGACATTTATGATCAGTATACTCTGGCATATCATCCTGAACAAAGCTACCAAATTATCAAAAAATTACTATTAAAATCTGTTAGAGATTATTGCATGAAATATATGAACAAATTTACAAATTTTCCAAAGGGTGTAATGTTTGTGGAACTTCTGAGGAGTAAATAAAGGCTTTTTATACAAGTATTTGATATTGATGAAAACTTTTCGACTTGAAGAATGATAAATTAGTAAAATTTAATAATTTTATAAATTTTTGGGACCTCATTTACCTTAAAAACTAAAAAAATTATAACATGAAGAAAAATATAAAATTTGAATTAATTTAAAATTGTAACGGTTAAAGATAATATAACAAAATTTGGAATTGATATAGATACAAATGTCTTTAAATCAACGGTATTATAATTTTTGACAGTTTTTATTTTAAAGTACTGAATTTCCTAAACGGGGAAAAATGTGTTATAAAACTGAGTTTTTTTTAGAAAAGTGTCTACTGTGCCGTAATTTACTGTGTGATAGTAAAAGAACTTTGTAAGTATTTAAGTAACATATAGGGTTATACAAATGGTGAACATATTTGTGGATCGGTGCTTAACCTTTTTAGAATTTGTTATTCAAACCTAAAATTTTTTTTTAAAATTGTCCAAGTTTGGATAGGCCTGGGGATGTTATGTCCGCTTTAGTGAGCCAAATTTAACTTTAAACGCTTTAAAATTAAGTTCTATTTCCGGATCATATAAAACTTGTGTATAGTTCCGAAAAAATTTTTTTTCTACAAAATAAAAAAAAAGAGAAATTTTTGGGAAAAAAACTTAAAAAATACGGTCCTTTTTATATGTTCCAACTTTGGATGCGTGTAACTTTTTATAGAGACAAGATAACTATTAGCAATAATTTTACTTAGAATTTCATCACCAATGTAGCTGATATTTTAAAGATAAATTTCGACAATCCGTTGGCTCATCGTCTCTAAAAAACCATAAAAAATTCGAGCAAAATTAAAAAAAATTTAAACAATAAACCTAAATATCTCTTCAACTAATAGAAATAACCTACACTTGTAAGTGTATTTTTTTATAGATCTTCTTAAGAGCTATTTATATTTTAAATTTTAGCTCAATTGGATTATAAATGGATTTTTGGTGATTTTTTAAAAATTTAGAGACCCGAGGTGACCAAATTTGAGGGGCCACACACTGACCCCCATTAGTGCTAGGAAACTGAACATATGCAAGTCAACTCAGAATCACCTCAGCTATAACCGTGTAAATTGTAACAATACCTTTAATAGTTCCCGAGATACCGAATTATTTAAAAAAAAAAGTTTCTAAGCCACTGTGGACTGTTTAATAGCAAAATTATGTTCAGAGATGAGACTCATTTTTGGCTTAACTGGTTTTCTAATAAACAATATTGCCGCATATGGAGTGAGACTAAACTACAATAGACTCTACATACTACATTACATCTAGAACATTGGTAGGCGTTCATATTGTTCAGGTTACGAAAATTTTCGTCAATTTACACGTACAGAACCCGAATGTGTACAATAGAGCGAAAAATACAAATATTTCATTCAGTAGCTTGATATTTAGTTTTTTACCCCTACATGTACACAAATTAAATGCCTGCCATATATGCCTGCCATGTATCTAGAATAATACACCGTTTCCTGCCGTTTGTTTCTTCAAAAATAAAGCCGGAGCCGGAGAGATACGGTCAATGGAGTTCATTACCATACCATGATCAATGATTTTTATACCCTTCACCATGAGTGGCAAGGGTATATTCAAGTTTGTCATTCTATTTGTAATTTTTAAATTTTGCATTTGCGACCCTACAAAGTATAGATTATCTGGATCTTTATACAGGATTTTCCAACAAGAGGTGATATTTTGGTATCCAAAGAAAAATGTAATTTTTTGAGATAAATGATCGGATGTTTATTTCATAATAAAGAGGAAGGTATGCCGTAAATAATGAAAAACAACATCAGCCAAACGGCCACCATGATCACGCTTACAGGGCCATGTCCTTTTCATGAAATTTTTCATAACCAAATCACAAAGTGGCTGCCCTATGTCCTCGATAGCCTCACGAATTCTATCTTTGAGGTCTTGCATCGATGCTGGGCTGTTGGCGTAGACCTTATCTTTCACGTGACCCCAAAGGAAGAAGTTGCAAGGTGTTAAATCACAAGACCTCTTCGAAAGATAACACGATCCGGAAACTTTTCCCGTAAAAGAGCAATGGTTTCGTTGCTTGTGTGGCACATAGCGCCTTCTTGTTGAAAGTAAACGTAGTCTATGGTGTAATGACGTTTGTGGAATGCCCAATTCCAAAGAACGACGAGGAATGGAAAAACCTGGGTTTTCTTTAACACTTTGGGCTACAGCAGCAATATTCTTAGTTGTTCTTAAGCGACGTGCACGGGTTTTATTCTTCATATCACTAACTTGTTCCAACAGCTGGAATTTTTCCACCAATTTCTGTATTGCGATCCGACAAGGTGCTTCACGGCGACCCAAAAATGCTTTGGTTTTGCGAATTGTCACTGGAAGATTCTCACCATTTTGTAGTGAATTTTAATAATTTCAATGAGTTGTTGAAGCGTGTATCTTTTCATTTTTAGTAATGGCGTAGTTTCTACTTGTCAAATGTCAAGGAATAAAAGCTTCAAAAGTGAAAGCGGGTGATTCAAAATAACACATCTTATCTTTTGCGTTTTAGAAGAAGATGTTATTCACCGTAGCTGGATGCTATACCACCATATTGGTTTTAAAACAGCTTTATACAAGAGAACCTTGTCATCCAAGTCTAGAGCTGATGGAGCACCAAGGAGCCAGTGTATTTGAATCGACTTCAGTTTTATATCTGACACTTTTGATTCAATATAGTAGGTCCATGTTAAACGGTGGTCGAGTTGATTACCAATCGGAGTGAAAAGCAGAATGGTGTTACTTTAAAATGGGCACATATTCTTTATGACAAAGTTTTAATAAAATTCAACAACTATCTTGTAATAATGGACCTCAAACAGCTACCGAGAGCAATCACAAACAAATATATTGAGAAATCTTGTTCAACTAACACTATTGTTCCAATTGTAGAATGATTCTGCCTGTTATACAGCTTTCAGAAGTTCGTTTTCACCTAGCCTTTTTCAAAATGTTACCATATTATTTTCGCTACACGCTTTACTGCTACTTTTTCTAGTTTTAACTACAATCAGGCATTGTAGTTCAGAGATTTTCATTAAAAAACTAACTGTCACATGTAAGTGTTTGTAGTTGAAGGTACAACAGCATGTACCTTAAAAAAAAACAACAAACATTTGTGCAATAAAAATAAAATAAAAACCTGGCATAGATTTTTCATAAAAAATCATTTGTTAAAAATCATAAAAATAAAGCTAAAGAATATAAAGTGTCCAAGAATTTAAATGTTTTTAATTTTTTTTCTGTTTCAGATAATAAATATTCAAAATTCTAAGGCAAAACTATAAATACTATAAGAAATATATATTCATTTGTGGCAATAAAATACTTATACTTACTACAGGTATCATAAATTTTAGTCGTTGCTTTTATTGTGCTTCACCAACTACTTATGCCTTAATATATGCAACATTTGCTTGTGCAATTTTAGGTTCGCTGTTGCTTTGTATGTTTGTTTGTTGTTGCTGTCGCTCCAACGTTAAGTATGTGTAATAACGTTATCTTTTGTTCTTTTGTGTCTGCATAAGAGACCCAGCAGTTCTAGGAAACTGCCCCGAACTAGTGATTTTATCTATCACGAGGTATCTCTGGTTTTTTTCCAAAAGCAGATCATGGAGGATGTAGAGCGGACGCTCGAAAAAAGCCCGTAATTCCGGATGTAATCCGCACCGTGTCCATGCAACGAATGGCACTACGATAACGTGTCCCCTAACGGTGACCTCCGGGCAAGGGCTTTGTACGGTTTTATTTTTATCCATTAACAACAAGGGGCTCTGTTGTATGATGTTCTGTATTTTCCCCATTAATTATATTTCTAACACTGAAAATTTCAATAGGAACTTAATATTTGGCACACTGGGAATTGGTTTTGAGGCCAATGAATTAAGTTCGAACATTCGTAATGCCTTTGATCTCAGTTCTCAACTAAAGTCAAGGAGGCCGAAAAGGGATGTACCCTGGTGGCATAACGGTCTTGAGAAACTAAGAGTAGAGGCAAGACGATTATTTAACAGAGCCAAACATACAAGTGACTGGATCACCTACAAAACGGCTCTCACCGAATATAATAGGGAAATCAGGAGATCAAAAAGATCAACGTGGCGGAAACTATTCGGCTTCAAAAGACCTTATCTCGGGATCATACCAATGGTCTATGTATGCTGAAACGTCCAGATGGTACATACACTGAGTCACCGGAGGAGACCTGCAAACTTCTCCTGGATACTCATTTTCCTGGTTCAATGCCTTTCAGTCCAACTCTGATTCAAACATGGATTCCCTCAATATCCAGAAGTAATCGCCGGTTGGTAAGTTGAATCTTTGGTATAGAACGGGTAAAGTGGGCGTTATCTAAATTTAGCCCATTCAAATCCCTAGGAACGTATGGAATTTATCCATGCTTTCTATAAAAAGGAGATGACATTATTGTCCCTCAATTATCGAGAATATTCAGATGAAGTCTACTGGCTTGTCATGTCCTAACGATTTGCCGTGAGGTAAAAGTGGTCTTTATACCTAAGGCTGGGGGCAAATCTCAACAATTGCCAAAGTCGAATATACCAATTAGTCTCAGCTCGTTTTTCTTAAATGGAGAAACGATGGAGAAACTACTCGATAGTTATATAAGGGAAACTTATCTTTTGATGAATCCAATACACCGCTTCCAGTTTGCATATCACCCTGTTAAATCTACGGTGACTGCCATTCATCATATGACGACGCTAATTGAGAAGGCCATAGGTGCCAATTATATATCGCTTTGTGCGTTTATTGACAATCAGGAGGCCTTCGACAATATGTCATACAGTGTTATTGATCTAGCACTGCATATAAAAGTGGTTACTTACATTATAAGGAAATGGATTTTGGAAATGCTGTCATCCATGGTTATTAAGTTGGATTTAGGAGGAGCATCGAAGACTATTAGGGCTACAAGTTGTTGTCCACAAGGTGGCGTACTGTCGCCTCTTTTGTGAGCCCTAGTTATCGATGAACTTCTACAAGAGCTTAACAACTTAGGTTTCCGCACATATGGTTACGCCGACGACTTAGTAATTTCTGTTACTGGGTGGGATGATGTAACAATATCGGAAAGGATGCAGACTGCTCTGAATATAACCAGCAAGTGGTGCTAGGATAGGTGGCTGAACATTAACCCACCAAAGACAATTCTTTTACCATTTACGAAACGGAGAGTTATTAGACTCATAGAACCTACATTGAATGGGTCATCTATAGAGTTTTCTAATGAGGTAAAACATCTTGGGCTAACACTTGATATGACTCTCACTTGGAATTCTCATTTATCCAACACATGCGCATTCTAGGCATCTTTGAAAATGATGCAATATCGGACCATATTACACCAACTCTGGTGTTAGATAGGAAGTTCAAGGTCCTTATACCTGAAAGGGACGAATGGTTAAATCAGACATGGTGGCAGAATAATGTCGATCAAGTATGGTTTGCTGATGGTTCCAAACAGGCTAATGGTGACAGTGGGGCTGGTATCTATGGTCCCAATTACCAAAGGGGTATCCCAATGGGTACATTCCCATAAATATTTCAGGCAGAGATTTACGCCATCCTTATATGCTCCAATGAATGTTTAAGAAAGAGACCTAGGAATAATAAAATATTTGTTATGTCTGACAGTCAGGCTGCTCTTAGAGCATTATCATCATATGAAGTGAGGTCTTATGTTGTTATGGACTGCTGGACATCCTTGAATGAACTCGGCGTACACAATGAACTTATATTGTGCTGGGTACATGGCCGTGAAAGTCATGCTGGTAATGAACGCGCTGATTGTTTTGCGAACAGGGGCGCACGACGCTTGTTTATAGGTCCTAGACCGTTCTTTGGCACTCCTCGTGGATATACTATGGAACGTATTCGTTCCTGGGTTGAATCGGAATTTGCCCGTTTTTGGGGTAATTTACCAGGACTGAGACAGTCTAAACGATTCATTACCCTATCCAGACGTAGATCCTAGTCGTTGCTTTCGTTCGGAAAGTGTGACTTGAGGATACTTACTGGATTATGGTGGTTTAAAGTATAACCAATTTATGTTGGGTAACGTTGAGAATGAACACTGCAGGTTTTGTGGACCACATGCCGAAACCTCTGAACATGTTCTATGCGACTGCCCATTGCTGGGAATATGCAGAACAAAATGGATCGGAAGGGCCAATATGGTAGAGCCCCACTAATAATAATAATAATCTATCATTTAGGTTGACATATAGTTACAAAACTAGCTATATGACTAGAAATTGATTTTATACAAATTGTGTTGATAAATTCTCACACAGTTTATTTTCTTTTTGCTGAAGTATACTGACATCCCATGTAACATAGAATTGAAGTCAATTGTCACTATAGTGTCTCCAGGTAATCTGAAGTGTTGTCACTTTAAACGTTTATTTTGTATTACACTTTAAAAAGTAGCTATTTTACACAACAGCAGTAATATATTGCAGAATTGTCGCAGGAAGGTTTATTTACAAGCAATCGGTTATTGGACTGTCCATGAGATGTCTCTTGAGCTGACTATTTGAGGTCAATTAGCAGCAGTACATACTAAAATAAATAGTTATGTGGCTGATCAAGTAACCAGTTAGGTAGTTGGAGAGTTGAATGACTCTATGCAACCGGTATGTGAATCCAACTTTGGACTAGCTATCAGACAGTCTCATTATAATCCAAAAGGGTCAATTGCACCCCCTGGTAGTTATGTAGATAGTTGTCACTCTAAATTATATGTAAAATCACAACTTCGGGACAGTCTCCTAGAACTGCTGAGTTTGTGTCTGTATAAGAAAGAGTACGAAAGTGTCAGTGTGTGTGTTTGTCTATGATGATGAAGTTATTCATTAAAATAAAACAAAAATAAATTGTTGCATACTTTGCGGCTGTTAAGCATTTGTTTTTGTTTGTTTCTTTGTTTTTTTCTTCTATTTTTTTTGCGGTTATAAATATATTTTGTTTCTTCATGTATGACTCTAAATCTTATTTGAATTATTATCGCAGTATACATGACAGTTTGCTGTTTTATTGTTGTTGTTGCACTGCATATCTAAAACTAAGTCTTGTTTAATGGTTGCTGTTTTATTGTTGTAGTTGTTGCTGTTGTCATTTTTATTGTTGTTCAGGTTTAGATATAGGGGTATAAAGTTGTACTTTACACTTGTTAAAGGATTTTTTTATTTTCTTTTCTTTTGTTTTAATTTATTTTGTTGCTTATTTTAAATGTTAGCAGGAGAGTGTGTTTTTTGATATAGTCATGTATGGTATGTGTAATTGTTGTTTTTTCTTTGTTTGTAGGTTCCTTAAGACAGGTAAATTATATGGAGTTTTTCTATGAATAAACAAGAGTTCCTAAGTTGTATGTTAAATTATAAATATGTAGTATGTGCATTTAGTTTGTTGCCGGGTCTTTTTTTTTTTGTTGGATTTGTTGCAACATTATGTCTGCATTTAATTTGCTACCATTATGCTTTTTTAATGGTTGTTTTGCTGTTGTTTGTTTTTTGGCAAAGCAAAGGAGTTTGTAGAGGTTTTTTTTATTAAGGCAAGTAGGAATTTGTAATAGAGCCAGCAATATATTAAAGAGTATATACAAATTTTAAAGAATATCTTAGGAGCGAAAAAAATTCGAGAAAAAAAAAAATCATTTTTGAACCTTCACACTTCTAAATTTTACAAATTAATGTTCTTCAGAATTTCGAAATTCTCTTCAAATTTGTTTTTTATATAAGTTAAAATAAAACTGTTAATAAGGTTTTATCATGTTTGATTTTGCTTCGGTCACTATGGAAATCTTCTGCCATATCCAAGATCACCAAGATCGGTTTCTTTAACTCTTGTGTCAAGTCTGTGCTCCTCTATGCATGCGAGACGTGGAATTTGATAGAATACGACTTATATTCCCTACAAGTGTTTGTTAAACGATGTCTCCAAAGAATATTAAACGTTTTCTGGCCTAACACGATATGTAATACTGAACTCTGGAGACAAACAAAACAACGGCCAGTCCATAGCGATATATTGAACCGCAGATGGCGCTGGATTTGTCAAACGCTGCGCAGGCCTTTGGATGGCACAGGCCTGGAACCATTGACTGGAGCCCACAGGGCAGGATACGAAGAGTAGGCAGACCGTTACATACCTGTCGTCGGCAACTGAACATCGAAGTCAGTCGAAGTGATCTAAGTTGGAGAGAAGTAACACAAATATCATCAAACCGAATCGAATGGAATAGATTTGTTGCGGCTCTTTGTTCCCAATAGGAACCATAGGACATAATATATATATGTTTGAGCTAATAAACAAAAACTTTAAAATATAGGTAGTATGACTTAAAATTGCGAGATTTACAGTAGAAGACGGTTTTAGTTTTTAATAACTTATATATAGTTTTGAAGGGTGCATATCTGTCATTTATTCACACTTAGTTATTAAAAATTATAGTGTAAACAAGAAAGTTTTCTTTTTTGCTACGCAAATGTCTAATTTTGTGTTTGCTCTACCGATTACTCACCAAATCTTACGGTGAAGGTCATCCATCGGTTTTGATGTGCGAGAGATGGTATGTGTGGTTCAAATGTGGTGATTTTGATACGGAAGACAAATATTGCCCAGGCCAGCCATAAAAGTTTGAAGACCAAGAATTGGAGGCAGTACTCAATGAAGATTGTTGTCAAACTGAATTGAATCTGAGAGACCTTGAAACACGATTTTGTATGTATGAAATGCTGCTTGAAATCTATAAAAAAAACTCAGTTTTAAACCGAATCCTTACTTGCGATGAAAAATGGATCTATTACAATGACCCGAAGTGAAAGAAATCGTATGAGAATCACAGCCAATCAACCGAATCGAAACCAAAACCAAATGTCCATCCCGTAAGGTAATTCTTTATATTTGGTGGGAGCTAAAGGATCCTATCTATTATACCTGCTGAAATCAGACCAGACCATCACCAGACCATAATCGTATAACTGGAGAGATAAGAAAATCGTTTTAATTAAACAAATATTGTTCGCCAATATTTTTAGATGCTGCACAAGCCTTCGAGAAAGTATGAAATATAAAATTAAATGTTTGCTGCCACCATGTACCTTAAAATACTGGAGTCTTAGTTAAGAACCTCGATTACATGACAAGAGAATATAACACTAGAGCTGGCGTTCCACAAGGAAGTGTTCTTGGACCTACCCTCTATTTAAAGTAAACATGATACGTTCGCGTTAAGAAGGGGAAATTATCCACCAGTCACACTTAACCAGTTGGTAAGGAGGTGTTATGGTTCTCCATTTAACTTCCATGTGCGTCAACTTCTTTTTGTAGAAGATGACGGTTGTCTATTACACACATGTACCGGCTAATTGACAGGGCTTATATAGCGACACCGGGATCCTCTTAGATAAGAACATCGATTACATGACAAGTGAATATAACACTAGAGCTGGAGTTCCACAAGGTAGTGTTCTTGGACCTACCCTCTATTTAAAGTAAACATGTTACGTTCAGGCTAAGAAGGTCAAATTATCCACCTGTCACACTTAACGGGTTGGTAAGGAGGTGTTGTGGTCCATTGCACTTCCATGTGCCTATGTCAAATCTTCCCGCTGTACCAACTGGTAACGTTCTGGTCTGGATGATCGCTTGAACTTCTTTTTGTAAGAGGGATTATAGGGCTAATTGACAGGACTTATAGGACGACACCGGGGTCCTCAAGGTGCACGGACCTCATTCCTGGTAAGAATTTAATTTTATTTATATTCGCAGCTAACCAGAGCCTTTATCCACTAGAGTGGGGATATATTGGCCCCAGGATTTGTCCTGAAGGATCATGGTGAGGTCTCTTATGTGAGCACACTGTGGTTTGAAACACAAAGCGGGAAGAAGATCGTTGGTTTAAGTACTGATATTTGAGCTAGTGCAACTTTCGGGACACCAATTGTATCTTACTAGGAGCTGTTTGCCAAAACAACAAAGTTTTTGAAACTAGAAGATAGCAATTGGCGGTATGCTTAGGAAATGTATTAGGTGCTGCGTTCGTGATACACTGATCGTTGGATTTAGTTTTGGTCGAGGTTGAATGTGTGTCGGCCGGACCTTTCGAAGTCAGAGTTCATATAGATAGATTACATAGATTGCCAGGCCGGATGCTGCTGCTTGATAACTATCCTAGACTTGTTAGTTATCTAGCTAGTTATGGATGGCAGGTATTAGATATCCCGAGCTCTCGAGCAAGGGATTTGTGCTTTGATCTATCCATTCAATGTCCAAGAATTTGCAAACTATATGGTCCTTGCAAGTCTAACAGTGGCGCTGATAGAAGCATTGATTCTATCTGGTGTTTAGGCCACCGTGGTATAAGGCCATCATGACAGGTGCTCACACTTAACAATGTTAATACACCTCAGTCCGATTTTATAACATATTTTGATATTCAATTAGATAGGCGACTTACTTGGCGTATAGAAAGAGACATCACATGAAATTAAAAGCCTCAGTGAACAATCAAAATTAAGCCTTGAATATAAAGTCATCCTGTACAAAAGCGTTTTAAAACCATGTTGGACATATGGAATCCAACTATGGGGAACGGCGAGCAATACCAGTATTGATCATATATATAGGGCTCAATCGAAAAATCTTAGGACCATGACTTCTCACACACATTCAAAAGCAATCAAGGATTCTTAGAGCCTTGAAAGAGAAAGAGACATCACATGATGTTAAAAGCCTCACTGAACAATCAAAACTAAACCTTGACTATAAAGTCATACTGTATAATAGTGTTTTAAAACCAATTTGGGCATATGGAATCCAACTGTGGGGAACGGCAAGCAATACCAGTATTGATCATATACATAGGCCTCAATCGAAAAATCTTAGGACCATGACTTCTCACACACATTCAAACGCAATAAAGACTTCTTAGGGCTGATCTACCACCCCGCTAAAATGAGGCTTATTTGTCTAAACAATGCTCTTGGTGGAGAGAATTTAGTTAGGCATATTCAATAAATAAAATATGTTTATAAAATTTAAATACTTCAAAATGTTTAAAAATATGAAACACCACATTTCAAATTTAAGCTAAAACATAATTTAAACTTTTACTACACAACCCCACATCCTCTCTCTCAAACACACTAACTCTCAATTCATGTGATCCCTTTTTAAACCATCAAAAAATTATTCATTAATTTATTAAAACGTTGTTGTTATTACCCTTCATATTAACTATGTGTGTTAATACTTTTTTTTATTTAGTTCAACGCGTAACTCCTAAACGCACAAAATTTAATTGAATTATGTAGCAAATGAAATGTACTTACGTTTGATGTAAATTTTGTTTCTCAATCTATGAAAGCGAAAAAATTATATGCTCGTACATACATATAATTTTCATATGCAAAATCATTTAAGGAAAATTCCCATTATTAAATTAAACTTACTAACATACATAAATGCATACACATATTTTATATTTTGGCATTTTCATTTAAAATGAACATGTATGTATTTATTGAATTCAGTGAATAAGCGCGTTTTGGATTTGGATTTTATTTCAGTGAACAATTTACGCTCAAAGTGCGCGAAATTATCTAATTAATGCACCATTTTCAAAAGGATTGTGTGGGAAACATCAGCAGTGTTTAGTTGAATTAAATAATTGTGAAATTATTATATTAAATATGGTTGATTTAATTAATAATGTAAAAAAAAATTAGCTATAATTTGATGTACAAAGAACAAAGACTACGATATGGATCAAAATTCGTATTATGTTGTGAAAAATGAACAAGTGTGGCCTGAAAAGTAAACAAAATCAAAAAAATAGCAAAAGTTGTAGTCAGTCGACGATTATGGTTTCCACTACCAAAACCAGTCACTATTTCTAATAACCGATCCGTTTGTTCCACGATGTCCCAGAAAGCTAGGACGAATATATCCAAGGGCAGTCAGTGACAATGAAGATGAACAAAAGAAGACGAACTCCTTCTTTTTACAACTCCTGTAAAATTTATTAGTCTTCTAGCATGAATATCCTGTAATGTGAATCACACTGAATATGAACAAAAGGAAACAAACATTGATAATCGTTCTTATTCTGAGAACTCCTCTAAAAGTTGGTAGAAGGCAATCCAAGTCTTCTAGCATGAGTATCCTGGGCTGTCAATAAGAGTGAAGATAAACAAAAGAAGTCGAAGTTTGATTGTCGTCCTTATTCTGACAATTAAAAGTCATTAGAAGGCAACCCAAGACTTCTTGCATGAGTGACGAATTTACAGCACTGGTCGGGTCATATAGCCACCAAGAGGTGTCGAACGTCAACCTATTTCATAAAAGCTATTAAATTTCAATGAAAATAACTGGTCAGATTACAACCAAGAAATTAAGTGTATAACATACAATTAATCCATGTTCTCTTTAAACCAAGCACTGATATGAAGTATCCGTAGAACTATGATGTTGCAAAGTTTGTCCAGTAGATATGCGGTACGTCTTCGGTAGAAGCTAGGCCGTACCATCATTGTGATTGTGCATTTAACCACGCTATCGGATTGAGCTCTTAGTAGGCATCACTTATATTAGCATACGAATTGTCCTGATGATGGCTGAGGAGGGAATTGATAGCTTTTCTGGTATTTCCCTTGTAAAATATAGGATAATTTTACACCAGAAACTTTATAAAACTGCACAGAACAGGTGGAATAATGCATCCACCTGTGTTATCGCGAGCTAGATCTGGTATATGATGCCGGGAGGACGAATCTACTTATAGAATTCCGCCGTGAGCTAATAAGGCTAATTGTTTAATTTTTTACAGGACACTGCATAATTGGAACACATTCTAGAAGAATGGGCTTAGGGTTTAAGGACTGCTATAGAAGCTGTCAAAACGAAAAAGAGGAGGATACAGTGGCCCGCCTAGTCTGCCAATTCCCGGTTCTAACAAACTTGAGAAAATATATTATTTGAACCCCTTCTTCTTCTTGTATTTAGATGAGTTATCAAGGATGAATCTGAGACGCATCCGTTCCTTCAGCATAAATCTGGTTGGTTCAATTTGGAAACAACGGATGTCGAATAAGTATCCAACTTTCTACTTTTTGGGTTTGATGTGCGGCTGCCAATGGAGCCTAACCTCTGTGCTGTTTACACTGTAGACGACTGAATGTCAGATAGGAAATCAATAGCCTTGTCTGGCTATTTACACCAAGTCATCTGCACCCATATAAATATGACTGTCCAATCTCTCGTCATTGTATTTGAGGTTGTCCAGCATTCCTACATCAGACTTGATTTTGTGGCTGCTAATGCAACCTAACCTATGAAGCATTATCAGGCTGATATTTCGGCTAGTAAGAGAAAACTAACTGAAGTGCTGCAGGGTATGAGTTGCGAAAATCCGGATATGTAATGATAGTAAAACTCTGGTATCTGCACGACATCTAGTTTGTTTTACTTGTCTGATCATACTAATGTATCTGGCGGTAATGACACGGACGAAGTAACTAAAACTTTTTACGAGGAATTTGACACTATTGTAGATCTGCTCAGACCAAATGGTATAAGCCGCCGACTCTGATAAGGCTCTCATGGGATCGGCTACAGTTTTGAGTGGCCATGTTCATAGATCATTATTATATAGGTATACTCGCTTAAATTAAATAGGAAATTAAATATTCATGGGAACACCTCCTCTGACTTTTCTGTGCTTTATCAGAGATGAAGAACACGACATTTGGCAGATAATTTCAGTAAGACGGGACGTATATAAGGTCATTGTAGACAAGTAAGGTGGATGAGTTCATTCATACATCGCATTGCCACGGGTGAAACGCACACACTGAAATTTAAAGATGATGATCCTTTTATTGTATCACAAAGGCAGCAGTTTACGAACTCGAGTGAGCTGGCTTACACAGGCATTATAACCTAAGTATATAGAGGTCATCAGTAAATATGTTAAACAGTAATGTCATGTTATTACTAATATTTTCGTTGATACTTTTAAGAAATCTTTTAACAAAATATTCTTTAATTTATGTCTTTAATCTTACTCATCTCAAACATTTTTTTCCTCAAAACTTTTTCCATATAAATTTGTATACTATTGCTGTTATAACGCTTGTTTTAAGCAAAACTCTCTTCAACACTTCAATACTACACGATGGAAAAAAAAATAAGATACAAAAAAAGTGAAAAACATTTTCAGCGTATTTTAATATTCAGCCATGATTACCTGCCTAAAGAAGAAAGTTTCCACTTTAGTTAGTTTTTTTTGAGTGCGTTTGTTTGAAAATGGGTTGCCTTTCATTCATTGCTAGCTGTTGTTTAATATTTTTCACACTATTTCACTGACTAAACGAGATTTTATTCATTAACTTTGGCTTATTTCATTTGTCTTGGCCTTAACAAAGATTTATAGAAAAGTTTATTTATTTTTCTTCGTGTTTTTTTTTTTTTTTTGTTGTATGTGTGTTAACAAAAAGGCTTACGATGATTCATACATACAGATTTACGCAGTTATTTGCTGAGGGATAATGGAGAGCAAAACTGCAGGGGGAATATGTTAGTTTGTACAAAAATTGAGGATTTTAATTGGACAGTTCTTGTTATTGCTGATCCAACTAAGTTGATAGCAACCTTTGAGTTTCTCACAAATTCAAACTTAATTTAGCAGCACCAGTATGACAGCGATATGATCTCTCCGCACTAAATACTACATTTCAGTTCCAGCACTTCTCGCTTCTAACAGTTGACCAAATTTTTTATAAAATATAAACCAGTTTGTTTTCATCTTTTGTTTGGCAACATTTCTTTTCCTTTACACATTCACTAGACACTGTTGAGTTGTAACAGTAAAAAAGAACCTGCTGAAAACTTTAACAACAAGACAATAATGAAGAAAACTTCATCTAAAGTGAAAATTGTTACTAACAAATAAACAACACACAGCAGCAAAAAACTTTGATACTTCATATACAACAATAATAATAAAAACAGCAACCAACCAACCAGCCAACATCATCAGCATCAACAATTTGAAATGGTAATAGAAAATTGAGGTAAAAATTTATCTCTACTTCAAGAGGCTTCTTTTCTCTTCATTCTTTTTGTCTAAAACTTGTGGTTAAATTAAGGCTTTATTCACTACTTTAAGCATTAAATGTGATGAAATGTTAAAAGACAGTGAAATGTTGTAAAAACGAACACAATCTTTATAAACAATAAAATATCATAGACAAATGCCTTTTCAAGCAGGCTAGATATGAATTTAGTAACCTCTGTTAAAAAATATGGTTTGGCTTTGTTGTACTAGAAAGTGTTGATGTCCCTTTTACGTATATTCTACTGTAAGCAATTGTTTATTTAAACAAATAAGCGTGTATTAGTGAAAGTTTCGAAAAAAAAAAAATCGAGAGATTTTAGTTTATTTAAAACTTTGTTCGTTTTGTGATGCATACAGAGTTACTCATGCTCCAGCATACACAAATTCACATAAAATAGAAAACTATTCTACATTGGCAGATATTTTCATGAGTTACATTTTCAAATAGATTAACTGATTTTGAACTGAAAAAATATATACAAAAACAGAAACGTTTACAATTGTTTAAACAATCAGGCTCCAATACACAAACATTCATACGTATCTACAAAAACACATAAGCACACAAATATGGGAATTTATACTAATACATGTAATCAAAAACTTCACCAGCACATGAGCTTATTTAATCTTTACATAGCAGCTATCATGAGAAAGTACGCTGGCTATAGGGTTAGCGTATAAAAAATATCGTGGAAAAATAACTAAACTAGAAAGTGAACTAGCAGCTGAACTAGAACATGAAATAGAACCTGAACTAGAACCTGCACTAGAAACTGAACTAGAAGCTGAACTTGAGCCTGAAGTAGAACCTAAACTACAACCTGAACTAGAACCTGAACTAGAACTCTAACAAGAACCTGAACTAGAAACTGAAATAGAACCTCAACTAGAAACTGAACTAAAACCTGAACTAGATCCTAAACTAGAACCTGAACTACAACCTGATATAGAACCTGAAGTAGAACCTGAACTAGAACCTGAAATAGAACCTGAACTAGAACCTGAAGTAGAACCTGAACTAGAACCTGAATTAGAACCAGAACTAGAACTAAAACCAGAACTAGAACCTGAACTAAAACCTAAAGTAGAAAATGAACTAGAACCTAAACTAGAACCTGAACTAGAACCTGAACTAGAACCTGAACTAGAACCTGAACTAGAACCTGAACTAGAACCTAAAATAGAACCTGAACTAGAACCTGAACTAGAACCTGTAGAAGAACCTGAACTAGAACCTGAAGTAGAACCTGAACTAGAACCTGAACTAGAACCTAAAATAGAACATGAACTAGAACCTGAACTAGAACCTAAAATAGAACCTGAACTAGAACCTGAACTAGAACTTGAACTAGAACCTGAACTAGAACCTGAACTAGAACCTGAACTAGAACCTGAACTAGAACCTGAACTAGAACCTGAACTAGAACCTGAACTAAAACCTGAACTTGAACCTGAACTAGAACCTAAAATAGAACCTGAACTAGAACCTGAACTAGAACCTGAAGTAGAACCTGAACTAGAACCTGAACTAGAACCTAAAATAGAACATGAACTAGAACCTGAACTAGAACCTAAAATAGAACCTGAACTAGAACCTGAACTAGAACTTGAACTAGAACTAGAACCTGAACTAGAACCTGAACTAGAACCTGAACTAGAACCTGAACTAGAACCTGAACTAGAACCTGAACTAGAACCTGAACTAGAACCTGAACTAGAACCTGAACTAGAACCTGAACTAGAACCTAAAATAGAACCTGAACTAGAACCTGAACTAGAACCTGAACTAGAACCTGAACTAGAACCTGAAGTAGAACCTGAACTAGAACCTGAACTAGAACCTGAACTAGAACCTGAACTAGAACCTGAACTAGAACCTGAACTAGAACCAGAACTAGAACCTGAACTAGAACCTGAACTAGAACCTGAACTAGAACCTGAACTAGAACCTGAACTAGAACCTGAACTAGAACCGGAACTAGAACCTGAACTAGAACCTGAACTAGAACCTGAACTAGAACCTGAACTAGAACCTGAACTAGAACCTGAACTAGAACCTGAACTAAAACCTGAACTAGAACCTGAACAAGAACCTGAACTAAAACCTGAACTAGAACCTAAAATAGAACCCGAACTAGAACCTGAACTAGAACCTGAACTAGAACCTGAAGTAGAACCTGAACTAGAACCTGAACTAGAACCTGAACTAGAACCTGAACTAGAACCTGAACTAGAACCTGAACTAGAACCAGAACTAGAACCTGAACTAGAACCTGAACTAGAACCTGAACTAGAACCTGAACTAGAACCTGAACTATAACCTGAACTAGAACCTGAAATAGAACCGGAACTAGAACCTGAACTAGAACCTGAACTAGAACCTGAACTAGAACCTGAACTAGAACCTGAACTAGAAACTGAACTAAAACCTGAACTAGAACCTGAACTAGAACCTGAACTAGAACCTGAACTAGACCCTGAACTAGAACCTGAACTAGAACCTCAACTAGAACCTGAACTAGAACCTCAACTAGAACCTGAACTAGAACTGGAACTAGATCCTGAACTAGAACCTGAACTAGAACCTGAACTAGAACCTGAACTAGAACCTGAACTAGAACCTGAACTAGAACCTGAACTAGAACCTGAACTAGAACCTGAACTAGAACCGGAACTAGAACCGGAACTAGAACCTGAACTAGAACCTGAACTAGAACCTAAAATAGAAGCTGAACTAGAACCTAAAATAGAACCTGAACTAGAATCTGAACTAGAACCTGAACTAGAACCTGAACTAGAACCTGAACTAGAACCTGAACTAGAACCTGAACTAGAACCTGAACTAGAACCTGAACTAGAACCTGAACTAGAACCTGAACTAGAACCTGAACTAGAACCTGAACTAGAACCTGAACTAGAACCTGAACTAGAGCCTGAACTAGAACCTGAACTAGAACCTGAACTAGAACCTGAACTCGAACCTGAACTAAAACCTGAAGTAGAACTGATATATTTTCACCTCTTTAAGAACCATGTACGCATCATAGTTTTTTCTATACAAATTCATATATAAACGCTCATTTTATCTCGAATGTATGTATTAAGGTGGCTTTTATTTAGCACTTTTTTATGCTCTCAAGGTCCGTCATATAAAACCAAAATTTTCTTTATTTCTTTTCTGGATGACATAGAAAAATTGTAGACTTGGGAGTAACAAAAATCCCATAAGTGAAAATTTAGGAGCCACCCTAATGTATTGCGGTATGTATTTGTTTTATATGTGGAGAAAAAAGCAGCACTTCCATAAAATTAAATTCATTGGAAAACCTTGCAAGAATTTTTAATTACTTTGATTAATTTGAAACAAGTTTTATTTTCTATATATTTATATAAACGAGTGAGTTTATAAAAATAAAAAAAAAAAAAAACATACAAAGAGAGTGATGAGAAAAGAAACTTTATTTATACTCGTATACCTCGCCTTTATATTATGTGCTTGAAAGTTTCACACATTACACTGCACATAAATGGAATAGAGCAAAAAAGTCAGGTGTATATTTCGGCGGCTGGAACATTTAAGCAAGGTCTGTCAATAGACAGACATTGCTATATCGATTCCGCTATTTATAACGATTTAGTTTATACATGCTTAATGCAATTGAAAGAGAAAAATGTAGATATTGCAAATAGAATGACAAACTTATATATGCCCTAACCACTCATGGTGAAGGGTTTAATTAGAGGGCAAGATTGATAGGGGTCTGGGGTTTATATAATAACTAAATATGAAGTTTTCATATGTTTTTTTATCAATTATATCTTATTCTTTTAGCTCTCGGTGTCATAGGTTTTAATTTTAGTTTTGTTTTGTTTGAAAAAAATGCTCCTATTTTGTTTCAAATACCAGTAAGTTTAATTTTAAAAAAAGTTCTGTTTCGGTTAGTTTTTCAATTTAAAAACAAAAATTATATAGTTGAACGTTGCAGAGCGTTGCTCAGTTCATGGGAACCGCAATTTATTTGAAAACAAAGTTTATGTGACCATAAAGATTAGACGTTAAAGGAATATTGAATTGCAACACAACTCACAATATTCTAAAAAAGGTCATCTCAATGCAACAAATAGTTAAAATTAAATAAGTTTATATAATTAAATCTCAAATCTCACAAGTATTTGCAAACATTTTAAATACTTTTCCATGACAGTTTTAATTTAAGTAGATGTTTGTAATAAATTCTTAAATACCTTAAGGTTTTCTAATTCTTTACATTGTTGGTGCTTGCTTTTTGTTTTCTAATTTTTCGTTTAACAAATTTATAGCAGTGACCTCGTTCATTTGTCACAGCACTTTCTTTCTATATTGCAGCTAAAGAACTATAAAAGGGAACGTAAACAGGCACATCAAATTAATTGCTGATTAAGCAGGACAACTATGTAATGATGTACTATATGCTTTCTCTTGGAAAAAATTTACAAAAATCACTGATTTGTAAAACTTAGCTAGATATGCACAGTGAGGCAGAATCAAATTGCATCCCGCAATTCTTAAAAATTGGAGCGAAAATCCCAAAAATTGTATTTTTTACAATTTTTCTCATAGGGTCCACATTTTCTTTGGGGCTAAGAAAATACTACGGGAATAGATAAAGATCACATTAAGGCTTCCAAAGCTGCTCCCGGTTTTCTGACGCCAGTTTTGGGATTTTATAACACGTGGTCCAAATTTGAAATTTTGATAATAATTAGGCCAAACTCCTAATTCGAACATGTCGGCGTAAGGCCGACATGTTCGAAAAACATACTTAAATGTTCTACGTAAAAATACCTTACGGAATAATATACAATTGTTATATGTTCTTTAATAAAGTTTTTTTTTTTTAATAAAAAAAGAGTTAAGTCACCCTTTCATCTAAAAAACTGCAAAAATGTATTATTTTTTGAATTTTTAAGTTAAAAATCGTTTATTTTTGGATCCATAACTGATATTGGTAATTTAGTTGTCTAACTAACAAAAGAAATTTTAGTCAATTTTGTAATACCTATAACTCGAAAATTATTAGAGATAAATAGCACACGAGTTACATACCAATACCCATAACTAATAGTAACGGCTGGTAAAGTGTAGGGAAACCCAATGGTTTTATATTACACTTTTGTTTAGTTTCCCACACTTTGCTAGACAGCAACGTAAGCATAAAAATTCTACGTTGCTTAGCTTTATTTAAATAAATATTAAAAATAAAATTTAGTCTTAAGATTCACTTTGATAAATAAAGTTTAGAAAAACCAAATTAAGTGTTTTACTAAAACTTGTAAGTGGCGCAGTCGGTAAACTGCTAAATAATTAAATCTAAATGAATAAACTGAAGTTTATTATTTAAAAAAAAAAAAATCGTAACTATTGCAGTCGTTAATAATAGAAACAATAATTTTTTATTATTACCAAATATAAAATATATATATAAAACTAATAACTAAATTGAACAAAGCAATTGGCTACAAAATTCACATTGGCAAAGAAGAAAAAAAAAATTAATCAGTAAAACAACAATTTCTGAAAATCAAATACTTGATACTTGTTAAAAGATACTGTAAAAAGATGAATAGATTCGATGCAAACAGGGATCTACAGCAAACCGATGAGGCAATGCAGGAAAAGATCGGTGAATTAGAGGCGGTCCTGCAGATACAAGAACAAAAAATTCTCCAGCAGCAACAGCAATTGCAAGAACAACAGCTACAAATGCAACAGCAATTGCGAGGACAACAACAGCAACAACTAGAACAATCTCAACAACAACAGCAACAACTAGAACATGCTCAACAACTTAATCAACAACTTAATCAACAACAAAACCAACAACAATTTGGTCTAGGAATGAGTTCAAGAGATATTGTGGAGCAGTTTAGAAGAATAAAGCCTTTGGACAGGAATCACAACCCGAGATCCTTTGTTCTATCAGTGGAGTCAACGTTTGCATTATGTGTTGGAAATGAGCAGCTGGCAAGGTATGGTTTAGAGATAATTATTAATGAGAAGATTCTGGGAGAAGCTGGACGATGCATCCGGGAGCTGGATTATGGTGCCTCATGGCCAGAAGTAAAGCAAAAACTGATGTTGCAGTGTCAGCCGAAAAAAACGTATGCAGAGATTTTCAACTTCTGTAGGGATGTGAAGGTCAGTAATTTAGAGGAGTTATTTAATTGTTTTGTAAATGCTAAGTATGAAATAAACAACTTATACCAGGTTGACATAAGAAAACCGAAAATTTATGAACCAGGTAATGTCGATAGAGACCTAGTGGATTTGTTGCTCGAAAAAATAGATGGACATGTTACGGCTCATATTTTAGAAAACGAAACTCTTCAGGACATTATTACTAGATATACAAAGCTAAGATTGCTGGACGACAGGAGGGCTATAGATTACAGACACAGGAAAGTAACAGATAAAAAAGATCGAACTGGTTTCGTAAAGAAAAATTTTCGAAATGACTTAGGCGAAGGTTATCGAGAAGATATTAAATCGAATAGAGTGACACCTGATAACAGTAGAATCACTCGAAGGCATCACAAACAAAACAGTGAAAATAATGGACAGCCTTACTTCAATGGAACGAATCAGCAGAAATGGTACCCACAGAATGGTTACATATGGAATTCGCAAAATAATAAAAATAATAGGTATTATAACAGGGATAACTTCCAAAACAACCAAGTAAACGAAAGGTCTTCGAATAGGACTAGGAATTCTCATATGAGTGTTGATCAGCAAAATACCCATATGGATATAGGAAATGGAGAAGAAAAGGAGGTAAATTTTTTAATACCGCCTCTCCAATCCAGCTACCAATAGTGATACTCACTATTGGGAAACAGAAAATAAGATTTTTAATTGATACTGGATCTTCAACCAGTATCATTAAACCCCACGTTTTAACAGAAAATTTTCAGGTAGAAAAACTAATAAAACCTGTTCAATACAGAACAATTAACGGTACAAACATAATTAATTTCAAAGTAGTAACTCCCTTTCCAAAAGAATTTTGTGCTCTGGGAACTTTAAGTTGGAAAATTATTGATTTCTGTAATGATAAATATGACGGAATAATCGGACAAAATTTTTTGATACCCCTCAAGACCAGAATAAATAACGAACATGGTTATATAGAAATTTTAAACAATAAATTGTTTTTCGAGGAAATGCACTACCCTTTCCATGTTGAGAACATAAGTTTACTTGAACCAATTACGAGAGAAAATATTTTAGACAAACTTGATTTTAGTCACTTGAATAATGAGGAAACAGGAACTATAAAAAAACTTCTTACTGAATTTGAAGACTTATTTTATGTTGAAGGTGATAATCTTTCGGCTACAATTGAAATAGAACATCAAATTATTACTAAAATTGATAAACCCCTATATTCAAAGATTTATCGGTATCCGCAAATCCACGAAAGTGAAATAAAAAAACAAATAAATGATATGTTGAAACAAAATATTATTCGAGAGAGCAACTCTGCTTATAATAGTCCTTTGTGGATTGTGCCCAAGAAGGCCGACAATTCTGGAGTGAAGAAATGGCGAATAGTAATAGATTATCGAAAGTTAAATGAATTTACGGTTGAGGATAGGTATCCTATACCTAACTTGAATGGTATCTTGGACAAACTGGGCAGAGCCCAATATTTTTCAACTGTAGACCTGGCAAAGGGTTTCCATCAGATACTCCTTAAGGAGGAAGACAGAAAAAAGACCGCATTTTCTACTCCCTTTGGACATTATGAATTTATTAGAATGCCTTTTGGTCTTCGTAATGCACCATCAACATTTCAGAGATTGATGAATACAGTGCTAAAAAATTTCATTAACAGAACATGTGTAGTATATATGGACGACATATTGATATTCAGTTCGTCTTTAGTGGAACATATAAATAATATAAAAGATATATTTAAAACTTTAAGAAAGGCTAAACTAAAGATTCAAATTGATAAGTGTGACTTTCTAAAGAAAGAAACACAGTTTTTGGGTCACGTACTAACAACTAATGGGATAAAACCAGATCCTAAGAAAATTTCTATAGTACAAAATCTGAAGCTTCCAAGTACTGAAAAGCAAATTAAGTCGTTTTTAGGAATGACCGGCTTCTACAGAAAATTCATTCACAACTACGCCAAAATTGCATACCCAATGACTAAGTATTTGAGGAAAAATGTAAAAGTAAACACGAACGATCCTAGCTATATAGTGGCTTTTGAAAAACTGAAGGAGCTAATAACGAATTCACCCATATTAAGATATCCAAATTTTTCAAAACGTTTCAAAATTGTCACCGATGCAAGTAATAACGCAATTGGAGCTGTCTTAACTCAAGATGGTCACCCAGTAGCATATGCTTCGCGAACGTTGAACAGACACGAAACAAACTATGCAACAATTGATAAAGAATTGTTGGCAATAGTTTGGGGTGTCAAATATTTTAGGCCTTATATATATGGGAAAGAATTTGACTTAGAGAGTGATCATCAACCACTGAAGTGGCTCATGAGTAAATATTCAGGCAAAGATATAAGCCCTAGGCTCCAGAGATACCTTATTGATTTAGGTGAATATAATTTTAAAATAGAGTATATAAAAGGGAAGTGTAATTATATTGCAGATTTCTTAAGTCGAATCAATGCTGAGACAAATGAGATAAATACATTAGAAAATTTATTATACAGCGGTGAAACAAGCAATGATGGAGGTCCTTTAGATGTTCAGACTATACACTCTCAAGAGGAAGATCTTGAAGATAGTATTCCAATTTTGGATACTGTTGTAAATCGTTTTAGGACTCAAATTATTGTAGTGGATGTTAAAGAGGCACACACTGAAGCGATTTTTGGTAATAAGCGAATTTATATAGATAGACATGACATCGTAAATGAAAACATTTCTAATATTCTAAGGAGGGAAATTGTTAAAGGAAAAATAGGAATATTTTCCGAATTGAATGACCATGATTATTATAAGGTTCAACTGCAGTTGATAAAGGAATTTCCCGATAGGAACAACTTTAAGTTTGTTAAGTGTTCTCACTTCGCTAGGGATATAGTGGACGATAATGAACTAAACAAACAGATATCATTGTTTCATAAATACGAAAGCGGACATTCAGGTATTATAGCAACCTATGAGAACATAAAGCATAAAATTTATAATCCAAATTTAAAAATGTCTATACATAAAATAATCAATAACTGTCACATTTGTTCGTCGGCAAAATACGACAGAAAACCAATAAAAAGCAAGTTTCAACGTACAGAAACGCCTTCAGCTGTGAATGAAATTGTTCATATAGATACCTACGTAAATAGTAAGCATTCATTTATTATTTTTATAGACAAATTTTCTAAACACGCTGTTTCATTTCACATGCCAGATAGAAATAGTACAACAATTGTACAAAAAATTAGGGAATTCTTGGCGATAAAAGGCAAGGTAAAAAAATTCGTGTTCGACAATGAATTCAATTCAAATAACGTCAGAAACTTTTTAAATTCTGAAAGTATTGATTTTCATATTACAAAACCAAATAGCCATACTGGAAATTCCGATTCAGAACGTCTTAACAACACTCTTACCGAAAAAGTAAGAGCGCTGAATTTCGAGGAACTGTTACCAATTCAAACGCAAATAGTGAAAGCAATTAATTTTTATAATGATAGCTATCATAGCATCATTAAATGTACCCCTTTTGATGTAGTTAATAATAAAATAGATCACAATCTAGTTAAAAAAAAGAATGGAAGAGTACAAGGACAGATTAAATGAGAAAAGAAATCCAAAAAGAGAAAATTACGTGGAGAACAGGGAAGAGGGATACATAAAAAATTACAAAAATGTGAGACACAAAGAACAACCAAAATTCAGGAAACAGAAATTAGAAAATGTCCATGTGTCTAATATTAAAAGACCTTTTAAATTTGTAGGGCTTCATGCAAATAACGATAACAATGATGATATTGACTTTGAATATTTGTCGAAACGATTTGAGAATCTCAAAAGACAATTTAAAATTTCAGGTACTTGTAGTGACGCTCTTGCTAATCGTGAGCATTCAACCCAACCAAGCGGATCTGCAGGTTAATTTAGTCACAGAGAATGTTGGATTCATCAAGATTAGAATGGGCGAAGTGGAAATTGTCAACAAAACAACTACTCTTCTACATGTCATAAACATAGTCGAAATAGAAGACATCTTAAATCAAATAAAGGGAAATATAAAACATTTGCTTTTACATGAAGAAATAATTTTACAAAACGAAATTAAATTGATAGAATCTAAAATCAAAACTTTAAGGCCAACTCAAAATAGAAAAAGAAGAGGTTTGATTAATGCAGGAGGAAGGGTCTACAAATAGCTCTTTGGGACAATGGATGATGAAGATAGACAAGAAATTCTGGAGCACCTTTCCATTATTGATCAAAATTCACACAATTCCATTGAAACTTTAAATAGACAAGTGATAATAAATAATTCCTTAAACAAATCATTGCATTCTCTGAAAACTGTAGTGGAAAACGACACAAAAGAAATAAGTATATTTTTAAAGAAGGTCAAGAATACCAATGATGAGGTAGTGAAGGAAATAATTTACTTGGACCAAATAACAAAACTAAAAACCTTAGAACATAAAATAGATATGATTCAAGATAATATAGTTTCAGCAAAAAGTAATATTATACACCCAAGTATGTTTACTACACAAGAGATAGAGCACTTTGAAATTGATTTTTATAAGTTGAAAATGTTGAAGGTAGGGATAATGTCTTATAGTGACCACTCACTGATTATCGCAGTATTGATTCCAGACAATTACATTAAGACTGACTTAAAAATGATTACCCCTATTCCAAACAAAAACAAATTTGAAATAGATGCAAATGACGAATATATAATCGAAATTGATAACAAGCTTTTTACATACCAAGAAAATATACCTTTAAGAAAATTTAAAAAAAGTAGTCATTGTATTTATTATAATACTTGTAAATTTGAATTTAATAACATTACTTCTGTATTTGATCTTGACGAAGAAACAATTATTGTAAAGAATGCTTTTTCCGAAAAAATTGAACATGATTGCGATGATAGGAAATTTGTGTTGGAAGGGAATTTTCTTATAAACTTTAATAATTGCAGTATAACAATTCGTAATCAAACATTTTCTAATAAAAAATATATAATCAAAGAAAAATATTTTTATCCAAACATTAATAAACTTGAGAACTTAAGTATATCAAATATAAATGTTAAATTTGATAGTATAATTATAGAGCACTTTCAGAATATTAAAGAAATTGAAGAACTAAAATTTCATAAAAAGATATCTTATGGTATAAACGTAACATTGATAATGGTTGTCACTACATTGATTATTATATTCTATTGTTTTATGAGAAAGAATAGTATAAAAATAAACTTTAAAGATCAGAGAATTAAGGAAAGTGTTCTAACAGAAGGTAATGATATATCACGATCCAAACAAAATATCGTAAATGGTATTTTAAAAAAATATAAAACTGAAATAAACTAAGCAAATTTATAAAAAAAAAATATATATATACACTTCTAAAATTTTGTATTTGTATTAATAATAAATATATATAAATAAAAAAAAAAAAAAAAAAAAAAAAATATGCAATAAGCTAAAAATTATATAAATTTTAATGTTGAAAATCTTAAATGACTTTAATGACGAAATCCAGGAGTATTTCAGTCAAGGGGTGGAGGAGTTACATACCAATACCCATAACTAATAGTAACGGCTGGTAAAGTGTAGGGAAACCCAATGGTTTTATATTACACTTTTGTTTAGTTTCCCACACTTTGCTAGACAGCAACGTAAGCATAAAAATTCTACGTTGCTTAGCTTTATTTAAATAAATATTAAAAATAAAATTTAGTCTTAAGATTCACTTTGATAAATAAAGTTTAGAAAAACCAAATTAAGTGTTTTACTAAAACTTGTAAGTCACGCAAGCATGTTTTTTCAAGACCTAGCCAAGAGCTTTCCAAAAATATACAAATCTTTGAAATCGCATGGGAATCAGAAAAATGGCAAGTGTTTAAACATTTTACATGTCGAAGGTACCCTAATTTGAGCCCTGATACCGCCGCTCCTGGAGCATTTGTAGGATTAATTTTAATAACTTAAGCTCTAATGTTCCTTGACTACTCCCGTGTCAATTTTATTTTGATCGGACTAGCCTTTTAGAAATGCCAGACTTATTTCCAAAAAATTGTGATTCTACCCCACTGTGATATGTTGCAAAGAACTGCGGAGCGTATGAATTTTATTTAATTAAATATCACGTATACGCAACATACTGGCACAGTAGAGGAACTGAAAAAATAGTGGAAAAATGCTGTAGCTAGTAATCGGGTAGTCCGATTTCAATGAAATTTTCCATGACTTTAGAGGGCATATAGCAGAGTTTAAATTTTAAATTTGGACTGTAAACACGAAGGGTAGGCGGAGCATTAGGACTCCAAAAATTAAAAATGATGTAAAATTTTTTTCTGTCGGATTGTAAAATTTTTTATATATATGGAATCTACCAAAAGAAATCTATGAAAAATAGTTTACGAGATATTCACATTTGAACATTAAAATTTCAGTTTTTTACCTTCAACTGTAAACTACTAATAGTAGAAACAAATATTTCCTGATTTGTTTTTAAACAAAAAATGTATAAGTATTAATAAAATATAATTAAGAAAAAAACGATTAATTAGTCCGAACTCTTAAATTCTTATTAAAATCATTGTATCCAATAACAATAAATTTATGTTGTTATAAAACTACAAAAATTAAGAAAATTAATAAGAGAAAATCATCAAGTATTTTGACGTACGTCTTTCCAGTTTGTTAGAACAATTTATTTGCAACATCAGATAGAATTTTTTACGATGGGAAAGTAATTTCGAATTTGGATAGGCTATTGGCTTTTGGACACTTTAAAAGCTCTATAGTTTGTAGATCTACACACATTTATGCAAGCAGCAATAATTGTATTCGTGCATTTTTCACCAATATTTCCACTTTTGTATAAAGAATCATTTTATTTGTCAACATAGTCTCCTTGAGCTCTGTACAGTTTATTGAACGTTTCTTCAGTTATGTTATTCTTTCAAAAAAATAAGATTTCTCGACATAATAGGTATTTGTTTGTGAGATAAATTCATCATTGGCGCAATTTCTTCAGGCTTAGAAACAAGAAGTAGTCAATCGGTGCTAAATCCGGAAAATAGGGTGAATAAGGAGCAATTTGTAGTCTAATTCATGAATTTGCCATGAAAACTGCACATGTCCTGGTGAAAAATAATTGTTTTCTTTTACAAATTTCCTTTTTTTTTCAAGTTCTGATTAAATCGACCCAATAAGTTGACATAACGTTCACCATGATTTTATTTTCCGACAAACCCAGCTTGCACTTCTTTGGCTCCGTTTCACCCCAATAAACCCACTGTTTTGACTCCTGTTTGTGGTGGATCAACGTTTCGTATAAGGTTACAAAACGGTACATAAACTCGTACAGATTTCGGTTGAAAAACGCCAAATAATCCTGTGAAGTTGGCACCCGATTGCATTTGTTGTCGATTGTGTGCAACCGCGGCATCTCTTTTGCGGAAAGCATTCTCATACCCAAGTGATCATTTAAAATTAAAACACTAAGCCATGTGAAATGCCAATGGCTTTCACAATCTATCAGACTTTCAATATCCGATGGACCTACACCATATCGTGATTTTTTAAAATTTTTCGTTTGTAGAGACCTCAACTGGGCGTCCTGAATGTTGGGTATCTTCCTTGCTTGCACAGCCACAACAAAATTTTGTAAATTTTGCTTGCAGACTTCCCATAGTATTTTAGTTCCCAAAATTTTACAAAAGATGGCCTATCTTTTGTCACGTGGTTCTTGTTTTTAATACCTCATTTTGAAGTTTACATGTCTGTCATTTATTCTCACTTAGTTATTGAACATTATAGAGTAAACAAAAATTTTTCTTGCTTCGAAAATTTCGAATTTTGTGCCAACTAAGCTTGCTATGTAAAAAGTTTTGAATGACTTCTTTAATTTGAAAAAATTTCCCATGAAACACACCGATTGCTTATGGTGAATGCGTTTCATCAGTTTCAAAGTGCGGTTCAAAAGTAATGATTTTGAAACGTCAGACAAAAAAGTTTTAACACCAAGAAATGGAGGAATTACTCCATGAAAATTGTTGTAAAACTCAACAAGAACTTTCAAAATCCGCTTGGGAGCAGCAGTTTTCATCAAAAAGCAGGTGAAATGGTTACCATATGAATGAAAGCCGAGAGATCTTGAAAGACGATTTTGCATGTCCTAAATTATGCTTGAACACTATAAAAGAAAGCCAGTTTTGCAACGAACCATTACTTGCGATAACAAATGTATCCATTACAGTAACTCGAAGCATCAGAGATCGTACTTGAAGCCCGGCCAACCAACCTGACCAACCTAACCGACACTAAAGCCAAAAATCCATGGCGCTAAGGTAATTCTCTGTATTTGGTGGGTCAAAAAGGGTCATATCTATTATGAGCTGCTGAATTCGAAACAGGCCATCACAGGAATCATGTACCGAATGCAGCTGGTTTGTTTGAAGCGAGCACAGACATGAAAGTATATTATTCCATCATCACAACGCTCGGCCATATAATACAATACCTGTTAAAACCTATTTAAAATGAAGTGGTTGGTAAGTTTTGACTTAACTACCTTGCACGCAGAGAACACATATCGTTGTGCATGTTTACAGTAAACATTTCCACCTTTTTAAAAACTTTTTAACAATATTATAGTCACAGTAACTATTTACATGATTGTGGTAACCATAATATGGTTAACTTGCGATTCACATGATTTTTATGATTATTGTTTTACCATATTATGTTGCTCTCGGCTAATTGATACCATAATCTGAGAACAACATATTTTGATATAAAGATTCATCATAACAGTGGTTGTCACAAACATATACTTGTTTACTGTAACCATATATATGATTGATGCAATCATATGAATCGTAAGTTAACCATAGTATGGTTACCACAATCATGTAAATAGTTACTGAGAATATAATATAATTAAAAAAACTTTTAAAAATGTGGAAATGTTTACTGTAAACATGCACAACTATATGTGTTCTCTGCATGTATAGTCGAGACCTTGCGCCGTCCAAATAATATTTGTCTTGATCGATGCAGTACTTTCTTTATGGGATATGCTTCACTTCAAAACAGAGTATCCGAAATTGGCCTGATTTGTTCTCGACCTCAAAAGATGAGCAGTTCTTTTGGCTCGGAATCCATATGTTGCCAGAAAGATGGGAAAAAGTCATAGCTAACAATGGCTAATACTTTGAATAAATTTAAATTGTACAAATGTTTCCAAACAAAAGCTAAACAGTTTAAAAAATTCCACATTTTTAAGTTATAAACCCTATTGATTAATCTAATGTACAAGAGCTGGTCAATAAGTCCGTGAGTTTTTGAGTGTAACACAGATTTTTGGATAAAATATTATTTTATTTTTCAACATAGTCTCCACTGAGCTCTATGCTTTTTGTCCAATTTTTCTCAAATTTGTTTATCCCTTCCAAAAAATAAAATTTGTCGAGGTCATGAAAACATATATTTTTTTGTGAAATGAGTGCATCATTGGATCAAATCTCATTCCACCGAGATATTTCTTCATGTTTGGAATCTGGATAATAGAACGAAAGGGGTAGAATTTTGTAGCCTATATCATGGATTGTTACCATGGAAAATGCACAAGTGTGTGCCCTTTTTGCGCCAGTCTGTGAGCATTCGCAGCAGCCATATTAAGGAAAGATTTCTCATACCCAAGTTATCATTAAGAATTTAAGCCACTGAGCCATGTGAGATGACTATCTGTCCTCCAGAACGTTGGCCTTGTACGGCCTCAACTTCAGTAAATCACTTCTTTACCATTAGAATTGATGATGCAGAGTTCCCATAGTATTTATCATGCTTTGCCTTTTTTGGACTGATGTATTTTTTCTGCAAAAAAATAGTGCTTAATAATGAATTCACTTTTTTGCAATTTCTCCTAAAGTCACGAGATAGTCTAATATCAATGGCTGTCAAACACAAACTAAATGATGCAGCTTGTTCAAATTTTGAAAGGAGTCAACTGACAGATACCTGTTGAGAGGAGCAGTTTTGATATTTCAGTTATGAGCCGGTTATTTAAAAAATTTGCGGACTTATTAACCCTCCATTGTATTAGGAAATCATTAAAAAACAATATACATGTGGATATCGATAGACAAAGCAATGAATAAGAGAGAAAGAACCATAGTCATGGTAGTTTTAGTTCCAATGACAAAACTGCAACAAAAATGTTTTTTAATCGCCACGTTCGTAAATAACACAAATTATTCAACTATTGTAAGGCATAATCCAGAATTCATTTTAATTTCTTACCAAAAAGCTCTCCACTTGTTTTTAAACCATCATTTAGAATATAAATTTAGCCAGATTATCGTCTTCCAATATTTATGAAGCTTAGCCTTGGTTTTCCGCAAAAAATATTGCTTAATGAGCACAAGAAATTCACTCTTTTTCTCAAGTTACGCGGTAGTCTGCTATCAATGGCTATCAAATAAAAACTAAACGAAGCAGCTTGTTCAAATGTTGACAGGAGATAACTGACAGATGTCTGCTGACAGGAGGGTATATACGATTCGGTACGGACGAATAGGACACTCTTACTTGTAAATATAGAATCTTCTTCTAAAATCTCAAGTATTTATATCTTTTTTAAACTAGATTTCCTATAATGCACTAATAAATGAGTTACCTGCATCAGCGATGGCAAATAAAAAACTTTTATTTAATAAAATATATAAAAAAGTGAAGTTTAAACCTATATTAAGCTTATCAATTCTAAACTTTAATAATTCTTAAGAAATTTAGGTACAAAGTTGTCTCTTATTAGCCTCCCTTACATTTACCTTTCCCAAACACTCATTGTCTTAAAAGCCACTAAGCGTATGTTGTTGGTTTAGCTTACTGCTATGGCTGCAGCCGGAACAGGAAATGCATTGCAAATGTTTGTTACTTTTAAGACATTTAATTTTTCTTCCTTTATGTATTTAGGTCATTTTTTATGGTGTGGTTAAAGTTTATTATTATTATTTTTTCACTTTGCTGTTTTATTTAAAAAAATAAAGAATAAACTTTGTTTTCTTAGTTAATTTCCGTAATTCTCTTTCACAATTTTTTTTGTTAGTGTATACTTGTGTTAGTTTTATATTTAGCTTAAGGTGTGTTTTAAATGCTAAACTTTGTTACGGTTTTTCTGTTCTTTTTGTATAAGTATTTAAACTTCATTCACTCTTATGTTGTTAGTCTCTAAGACAAAATACGTGTTAAAGTATTTTAAGTATGCCATAAATTGTGACACATCCGATAAATTGTTTATGGCCGTTCAACACGCAACTCCACGACTGCTCTACTAATGACCTGATTTTTCATTTTCTTGTCCTCTTCTTGCGTTTATAAAAATTAGTTGTTTTTTTCTTGCAACATTTCGTGACAAGAGCCCAGAAAGATGGGTTTTAAAGTGGGATGTTTGTTTATTTAACGATTTGTTAGGGAAACAATGTTGTAAGTTTTATATTTATAGAGGAAATACATATGAGGAAAATTTTAAAAGCAGATAAATTAAGTAGAAAATTTGAATCAAAAGCAAAGAAATATAAAAGAAGATTTAGTTAAAATCGGGGTATTTGGGAAACGTCTATATCTAGTCTATGTCTAAAAGAGTGCTCCAAGATTGTCCGAAAAATTACACCAGGCTACAGTTCACCACGCTATCATTCCAAAGAGATATAAAAGATAAAAATTGTTGAACAAAATTTCAAAGTTATTAACGTAACTCAGATCACTTGAATAAGAAATGTAGAAACAATTTTTGGTCAAAATTCAAATTTAAATTTTTTTAGATCACTTTAATGTCTAGCCTAGGAATGTCTTAAAACTAGGCGATCTGATGTGCGATATAAATTCAAAGAGTAATTGGCTGCAGCATAGCTACACAGAGAAAACAGATTCATGATAGCAACCGAATTTATTGACAATCGAATGATTCTACCAAAAGTGTCATTGCTACAATAGAAATTCTTCTTTATAAACTGACTTTCTGTTAATAGAACCGAAATATTCTATATCTATAACCGAATCATTCGATTGGCAACAAATATGTTTTCTCTGTGTAGTTTTATTGTTGAGCAAGGTATTCTTATTATTCTTTGGGCATTTTGCTTACTTTAGTATATAAAATTCAAACCTTTTTTAAGCACATTTGATAGCATGTGTTTGTTATTAAACACTAAACTTTTTAGTCAAAGTATCTGCAATCATAAATTCATCAGCATCATATGGTTGTTACAAAAAAAAAATAAAGTAAACTACAAGTGACACATTTCTAATACTGACATGTGACATAAAAAATCATAACTCACACATGCTGACGAAATGTGTAAAGATTTCTCAACTATTTACAATTTTTTGAAATGAAGTGCAAAAAACCCCTAAAAGTATGTTATTTCGTATTATCAGAATTTCTCAATAAATACACAACACGGCTGTCTTAAAAATGTCATTCATTCACTTCAATCAATTTCATATTCATACCTAAGATACATAAATACATACATGCATATGGATAAATATTAATTTGGCACATGTGCTAGTGACTGTCTGTCTAGCAATTTAATTGTGTTAGACAAGATGTTTATAAGGGTGGCACTTATTTTGCACTTTTTTGGATTTTAGGAACATCAAACATCCAGAATTGTTCTCCTACAGGTAACAACCAAATGCTGAAAAGTTGGGCAAAATCAGGTGACGAACAAGCTCATTTTGTTTTGAAAAAATATAATTTTGAAAAAAAATTCCAAATAAAAATAGCTTTTATACCATTCACCATGAGTGTTAAGGACATATATAAGTTTGTCATTCCATTTGTAATTTATACGTTTTTAATTTGCGATCCCACAAAGCATAAATATATTCTGGATCGCTATAGATAGCGGAGTTGATATAACCATGTCCGGAAACTTTCCGTATCTTCAAAAACAACTTACACACGTGATTCATACATCAATATATCCGCTAAAAATATAGATATCTTCTGACACCTATAATCCATTATAAATTGATACAAACAAAATTAAAAATCATAAAATTTCTAGCATATTTCAAATCCAAATTTTACATTTTCAATTTTTTTTTTTGCGAAATTCCAAAAAAATGTTTTTTTGTTTTTGATTACCTTCATCTGTCCTCTTAACTCTCTGTGGAAGATATTTGATCATATTTTTATTTCATTCCAGCTTCTTCCGCTGTTTTCGATGTTCTTAAGCAAGCTTCTTTTGCATATGGTCTTTGGCCGACCAATCTAGGGCTTGGTGGCTTATTTCATCTGGATCCTCCCTAAGAGTGTGCCCGATACATTTCCACTTTCTTCTCTTAATAACAATTTGGATAGGCTTGATGTTGCAATTTCTATATAGTTCGTAGTTGGTTATGACGTTTGGCCACCAGATTTTCCAAATGTAACGCAAGCAGCGATTTGTAAAACCTTGTAGTTTACTATTCGGTGCTATTGTTGTCACTATAAAGCAAAACTTATAAAGCAAAACTTTTAGTATTGACTGATATAATCGTTGATTTCCAAATATTTCGCACTTGGAAGAACGCACTGTTTGCTTTACCAATCCTATGTTCAATGTCTGATTTTGCACTATCTGTTGATGAAACCATGCTTCCTAGGTAACAGAATTTGTCAGCAAACTCAACCTGTTCATGACCAATGACAAAAGGGTTATTGTGTGTACAACCAAGTCATAAAGTTTCGATTGCATATCCGAATGTTTAGTGGACTGAAAACAGATGTATCAGCGTAATCTAAATCTTCGGGATGACTGGTTAAGTTCCATTGGATACTGCGTCGATTAGTTGCAACCGTATTCTCAAGGACATTGTCTATAACAATCAGAAAGAGTAGTGGAGACAGTAGGCTTCCCTGTCATATACCCGATTTTGGAAGAAATGGTTCCGAGAGCCGATTGCTGTGCATGACTATGCAATGAATGTTATCATATTGAGCTTTTATGAGGTTAATAGCTTATGTGGAATACAAGAGTTTTTTTAAGAGATCCCATATTTCGCAACAGAATATGCTGTAAAATGCGGTAGTATAATCTACAAAAAAAAAAAGATACAAATTACTTTGCCATTCTTCTACTTGTTCAGCGATAATTCTTAGTGTGTTGATGTGGTCAACACATGACTTCTTCGACCGGAATTCAGCTTGTTCCTTACGCAATTTAGCTTCTATTGTATTATTTATTCTATTTAGGAGGAATCTTGTAAGTATTTTGGATGGTATGGAAAGAAGTGAGATTCCACGATAATTTTTACATTGTGAAAGGTCCGCTTTATTTGGTATTTTTATAAGTATCACTTGAAGTCAGTCGCCTGTGACTGAACTAGGTTTTATATAATGTGTTTCTCTACATAATATTATGTTATTATATAAGGATGCAGCCTGTACTCAATGAAAATTAAATTGAAGATATTTTGTTCGAACCTGACGAAGAAGGTAACTATTAGGAGCAAGTCGATCTCATGCTAATGATCGGTGACAAACCTTCGGTGCTCCAGTCAAAATATGATAAAATTTGGCTAAAACCTCTGTTAGTGACTTATTTACCCAAACTGGTGTGGTTCACAAAATGGTGAAAAAAATTGTCGATTGGAAGAGCCGGTTGATTACACAGAAGGTGGGGGTATATCAAATAATAAAAAAGAATTGGAGAATGTCTCCGCTACACAGCTATTTCGTTTGTTTTGTTCACAAAATTTAGTCGAACAATTTTTTACGATACGAAAATTCATTTGAAAAATAAATTCTTATGCAAACCGACCAGGTGGTTAATAAACTAACCACCTCATTCCATAAAAACCTTTAGCTATTTTTAAATTTTCTTATTTCTCATAATATCCCAGCAGTTCTAAGAGACACTACCAAACTAGTGATTTTACCCATCATTAATGGTGGGAACTAGTTACTTCAATGGCTACGTGAATAGTTATTTTAACATGTGCATGTCCTAAGTCAAGGCATTGGATTCACATATTTATTAAATCGCATATTGCTTACGAGCTACCTAACTGGTAACTTGATCAGCTATATAACTAGTTATTTTAGCATGTCCAATAACCGATAGCTTGCAAACAAACCTCTCTTCGACAACTCTCCAATGGATTGCTTCTGGTGGGCAAAATAACTACTTTCTAAAGTGCAGTAGAAAATAAACGTTTAAGGTGACTTTACTATAGGTTACTAAGCGACACTAAAGTGACTATTGTATTCATGCTATGTTACATGGGATATCAAATGGGATACTTAAGCTAAAATAAAAATTAACTGTATGAGAATTATATCAACACTATTTGTATAAAACCAGTTTGAACGAATTACTCACAAAACGTTTAAAGTGACTACACTCCAGATTACTTAGAGACATTTAAGTGACAATTGTCTTCACGCTAGATTACTTGGGATGTATAAAGTAACCAATTGTCTAATCTCTGCACTATAAAGAGCACATACGTGTCAAATAACCAAAATATATAAATTGGAGTCAGCCAAGTGATAAGTCATTCGTGACGATTACTGTCTATACGGGATACATTGACTATATGCTTAACTGCTGGGATATAAACCCTCATTAAAGTAAAAATGCAATTGTTTTGATTATAAACTTATACACATAAAACTATTTCATAATCAAAACTTTCTGAAGAAAGAAATTTCCCAATCAACAATTAAGAGAGATATAACCGGATGTGCCGAATCTTATTGGGTGTAGGACTTAAAAATGCGGGAGTTTTGTTCAAATGTTTAGCTTTTATTTTAAAACATTTGTACAATATAAATTTATTAAAAGTATCAGAAATGGTTGGCTATGACCTTTTACCATCTTACTGCAACATATGGATTCTGAGCCAAAAGAACTGCTCATCTTTTGAGGCCAAGAACGAATCAAGCCAATATCGGATACTCTGTTCCAAAGTGAAGAGTATTTCAGAGAGAGCGTTCTACATGGATCTAAACAAATAGTAGTCGTGTGGCAAAACTTCCCAACTACTTATAAATAGTTTTTAACAGTTATTGGAACATGTGGCCTAGCGTTGTCATTCGGTACAGGTTCCCTGTGATGGTACCGTCAGATTTTAGCAGCTCATAATAGATAGGGTTCTTTTGCTCCCACCAAATTCAGAGAATTACCTTAGCGCCATTGATATTTGCCTTTGGTGTCGATTCGGCTGGTTACTCGTGCTCACATAGAATCTCTTGTGTTTATATTTGAGGTCTCTTCCTTCTGGTTCATCGTTTTGCCAATTTTTTATTGTATTCTCAACCTTTTAATCATATATCTTTTCCTCTCCATGTTTTCTTTGTCCAATATTTAGACACTTTCAAAATCAGCTGAGTGCTCTGTTTCTAAAATATAATTTGTAAGTGCAGTTGTCTCTTTTTCTTTCATTATGCCCATTTTATGTTCTCCCATTCAAGTTTCTGAGCTTCCCTTGGTTTGTTATATTAGTTCACAGTTTTTGTTTAAAAATATTACTAATTTGACCGAAAACTCAAAACTTCAAATTAAATGAGCTATATATCTGCAAACGTTAAGCGATTTTTCTTAAATTATCAGCATTTGGTTGCTAGATGACGAATAACAATTTTAAATTTTGGAAGTATCGCAATTAGCAATATTGCAAATTAAATGCCACCCTAATGTGTATGAGTTTGTTTGATTGTGTGTTGGTGACATTATAGACATAATTGAATTATTTATACAAATAAATATTCAAATATTTGATTTGATTTTTTAACACCAACAGATGTGTCTATATTATTTTGTAATATTATTAGAAGACTTGAGTAAATGATGCTTAAATGCAAATAAATATTATTTTTCATAATCTTTGTTAAATATGTTTGAAATAGTAAAGTAAACAAATAATGATTTTGCTTACCTATTAAGATATATTAAGTAGTTTAAAAGTTATGGTTACATTGCGAAATTATATTGCGATCGAATTTTTTACTATTTCAGATATTTGTTAATTTTACCTCTTCTTTTTTCTGCCATTATTTAACATTTGGTTTTTTATTTCTATATATCATCCAATATCTCCCATCATTCACACATTTCATGTTTGATTTTAAATCAGAATAAAATAAACAAAAAAATATATACATATTTATGTACATTTAAGTAAATAAAAAATAAAAATTGGGAATTTAGCATAAGAAGCTCTTACTAAAATATTAATTTTGTATTCCCGAATAACCTTTTAATGATAAATTTGCAGGTGCCCGTGCATCAAGACTAAACTGGCAGCTCGCTTTATATTGATTTTCTTGCGAAAACAATAAAGCAAGTTGTTTTATTTTTTCTTTACTCACTTACACACTACAGTTTGTGTCGGCAAGAAACCAACCAATTGTAGTAGAGAATGTAAGAAAAGATAAAATCACTGTTTATTGTTGGTGTTTTGTTTAAGCTTTGATATTTTTACAAATAAAGCTTGAGTGTCTGTAATTCTCATTCACTCTATCGTTTTATTTGTATAATATCTTTAGTTTTTCTAAAGCCTTTTGGGAAAAGGTTTCCTGATGATCTGGCCTAAGCAACCAGTGAAATGCGCATAGGAACTAGCTTATCCCCCAACAATAAATTTCAGTGAATTTATCAAATAAAAATTGGGAATTTAGCATAAGAAGCTCTTACTAAAATATTAATTTTGTATTCCCGAATAACCTTTTAATGATAAATTTGCAGGTGCCCGTGCATCAAGACTAAACTGGCAGCTCGCTTTATATTGATTTTCTTGCGAAAACAATAAAGCAAGTTGTTTTATTTTTTCTTTACTCACTTACACACTACAGTTTGTGTCGGCAAGAAACCAACCAATTGTAGTAGAGAATGTAAGAAAAGATAAAATCACTGTTTATTGTTGGTGTTTTGTTTAAGCTTTGATATTTTTACAAATAAAGCTTGAGTGTCTGTAATTCTCATTCACTCTATCGTTTTATTTGTATAATATCTTTAGTTTTTCTAAAGCCTTTTGGGAAAAGGTTTCCTGATGATCTGGCCTAAGCAACCAGTGAAATGCGCATAGGAACTAGCTTATCCCCCAACAATAAATTTCAGTGAATTTATCAAATAAAAATTGGGAATTTAGCATAAGAAGCTCTTACTAAAATATTAATTTTGTATTCCCGAATAACCTTTTAATGATAAATTTGCAGGTGCCCGTGCATCAAGACTAAACTGGCAGCTCGCTTTATATTGATTTTCTTGCGAAAACAATAAAGCAAGTTGTTTTATTTTTTCTTTACTCACTTACACACTACAGTTTGTGTCGGCAAGAAACCAACCAATTGTAGTAGAGAATGTAAGAAAAGATAAAATCACTGTTTATTGTTGGTGTTTTGTTTAAGCTTTGATATTTTTACAAATAAAGCTTGAGTGTCTGTAATTCTCATTCACTCTATCGTTTTATTTGTATAATATCTTTAGTTTTTCTAAAGCCTTTTGGGAAAAGGTTTCCTGATGATCTGGCCTAAGCAACCAGTGAAATGCGCATAGGAACTAGCTTATCCCCCAACAATAAATTTCAGTGAATTTATCAAATAAAAATTGGGAATTTAGCATAAGAAGCTCTTACTAAAATATTAATTTTGTATTCCCGAATAACCTTTTAATGATAAATTTGCAGGTGCCCGTGCATCAAGACTAAACTGGCAGCTCGCTTTATATTGATTTTCTTGCGAAAACAATAAAGCAAGTTGTTTTATTTTTTCTTTACTCACTTACACACTACAGTTTGTGTCGGCAAGAAACCAACCAATTGTAGTAGAGAATGTAAGAAAAGATAAAATCACTGTTTATTGTTGGTGTTTTGTTTAAGCTTTGATATTTTTACAAATAAAGCTTGAGTGTCTGTAATTCTCATTCACTCTATCGTTTTATTTGTATAATATCTTTAGTTTTTCTAAAGCCTTTTGGGAAAAGGTTTCCTGATGATCTGGCCTAAGCAACCAGTGAAATGCGCATAGGAACTAGCTTATCCCCCAACAATAAATTTCAGTGAATTTATCAAATAAAAATTGGGAATTTAGCATAAGAAGCTCTTACTAAAATATTAATTTTGTATTCCCGAATAACCTTTTAATGAAAACTTTTTTTGTTTGCTGTATTGTTTCACTCCTTTCTCTCTCTCTCTCTCCCACCCTCTGTTCACCGTTTTTATTATTAACAATCATATGATAACAATAAAAAATTTGTTACATTACTCAAAATTATATATGGGCTGTCATAAAATTGCGAAACGAACGAAAAAGCGTTAAAAATAAAAACTGCCAGCTAGACAATATGACAGTTTTATGACGCCATATAAACAAGGAAGAAAAAAATTAAAGCGTCAACGACAATGATGGCAAACATGAAGGTATAAAGCAAAAATTATATTCGTCATATAAATAAATAAGCAAAAAATAAATAAAAACAAATAATATGATAATATTATAAAAAGTGAATCGTAAAAAAAGCTAAAAAAAAAATATATATAAAATACAATTTACTTTCAATTTTGTGCAATAATTTGTGAAACAAATGTAAAAGAAAAAAACAGACAATGAATCCCTTTTAGACAAACTCAACAATGTGTTATTAAAATTTAAGTGGTCGTATAAAATAAATTTATTTATTTATACTTTTTTGTTGAAATAATAATTCATAAAAAATGTATTTTATGTTTTTATAAAGTCTGTTTAAAGATTGACAATAGAGATATATGAAACAATTTATATATATAAAAGAGTAAAGTCGCCAATCGCCCAGCTCAAACGCCTAAAGGTAGACTATACGTTTCCTTCTCCATATGAAGATCCACTAAGAAAAGATTTTTGAAATTTCAAATACAAGAACAAGAACCTAAACTGGAAACTGAGCTTAAACCTTAACTCGAAGTAGAACCTGAACTAGAACAGAAAGATCCTGAACTTAAACCTTAACAGTAAGTTGAGTTAGGGCCTGAACTACAAGGTGGCGCAAAAGTAAACTTCTGATATTTTTTGGCTGTAATTAAAAAAAAAAATTAAAATCTTTGATTTTTCTTGTGGATTATTTTTATTTGGTCTTTTAATTTTTTTTTCATCAAGTCGAGAATATGATGTCATGTAAATGGCCGCCGCCCCAGTTGATTGTCATTTGAGCCTTTTTTATGGCATTTTCCATTCTTTGGCCAAAATTTCCGGCGATAGGTCCTCACATTCTTTACGGACATTGTCTTTAAGAGCTGCAAGAGTCTGAGGTTTGTTGACTTAAACCCGCGACTTCAAAAAGCCCCACAAAAAGAAGTCTGGAGCGGTCAAATCAGGCGATCTTGCTGGCCAGTGCAAATCGCCAAAACGGGAGATTAGGCGCCCGGAAATGCATCCTTCAGCATATCGATTGTGGCACTTGCAGTGTGTGCCTTTGCACCGTCCTGTTGGAACCACATGTTTTCCAATCCCAATTCATCAAGTTGCGGCAAAAAGAACTCCTTGATCATTGCTCTGTAGCGCTCACCACTCACAGTAACCGTTTGGCCAGTGACGTCTTCGAAGAAAAAAGGTCCGATGACTCCTCCAGCGAAAACAGCACACCATACAGTGACTTTGAGCGGGTGTAATGGATCTTCGTGGGTTACAGGCGGATTTTCAGTGTCCCAGAAGCGTAAATTTTGCTTATTTACGTACCCGCTAAGATGGAAATGGGCCTCATCACTCATGATTATTTTTGATGAAAAATCATCTTCCTCTTGGTGGTGATTAAGGATGGCTTGAGCGTATTTTAGACGCGATTGGCGGTCAGCAGCTAACAGCTGATGCACCGTCTGGACTTTGTACGGAAACATCTTCAAATCTTGTATCAAAATTCGCTGTAAAGACCGTCGACTGATATCCATTTGCGTGGCACGTCGTCTGGTCGATGTCGACGGCGCTTCCATGATATCCTCGGCTACAGCAGCAATATTCTCTGCAGAACGGCTACTCCGGGGTCTGCCACGCCTGGCAGCATCTCGTGTTGTGCCAGTCTCTTCGAGGCGAGCGGCTAAACGTCGCAGTATTTCACCAGTAGGCGTTGGACGACCGATTATTGGTCAAATAAATAGTCAGCAATATTCCGCGTTCTGGAGCAGTGTAGCGTAACATTGTTTATTAACGTGTATTTCGCATGTGTTTACTACACAAATGACAAAACAGAACTGACATTAGAGGCCAATCGCAAAATTTATAGCATTTTCTGATAGGAAGATTACTTTTGCGCCACCTTGTATTAAGGGAGTGAAAACGGGTAAATTAGCTATCTTCTTAGCTATGAACTTTTCCCATATTTCTGGCAACATATAGATTCCGACCAAAAAGAACTGCTCATTTTTTGAGGCCAAGAAAGGATTAAGCAAATTTCGGATACTCTGTTCCAAAGTGAAGCGTATCCCAGAGAGAGCATTCTGCATCGATCAAAATAAATACAGGGCGACTGATGAATTTTGCTACATTTATGAACTGGTATAAGCCTTTTTGTAATGCATGGAATTTATTCAATCTTTTTTCATTTGAAAGCCCATTGAATTGTAGTAGAAATAGTGCCGCACCTGCTCGTAGATGCAGGTGCGACATCTAAGCAAAAATTTATTCACTTTCTGCGTAATTCGGCATAACCAGCTGAGTGTAGTTGCACAATCTTCTTGAAATCCCACAGAGTTGAAAGGTATTCTCTTTCGTCGTAGTTCCGGATAGAAAAAAGTATTTAGCTTGCTCAAGTAACAGCCTTTAGTAACCACTACGCTTTGTCCGTTTTGCTCATAGAATTATGGCCCTACAATACACAACGTGTCTAAGATTTACGAGGGTACCTGCCGCATAGGCTTAAACCGCACTGTGGTCTTAACACCACATAGAAACAATGTTTCTTTCACCACCATTGAGAGACTTGCAAGGAACACTCAATTGGCAACTTCTTGTACATTGATTGCACAGATCAAAGCACAAACCCCTAGCTCGAGAGCTATCTAATCCCTGCCATCCATAGCCAGCTAGACAACTAACAAGCCTAGGACAATTATCAAAGCTGCAATATCCGGCCTGGTAATCCAGTCCAATGTGTGGCCTCTGACTAGAACACACACTTTTGACCTCGCCAGAGAACCAATTCCAACGACCAGTATATCACGAATGCTACTACCTCAATACATTTCCTGAGCACAAACGAAAGTTGGTATCTGCTACTTTTAATGACTCTGTTGAGTCATCAACAGCACTTAGTAAGATACATTTTAGCACTATCCCAAAAATCAGTCCTTTAACCAACGATCTTCTATCCGCTTTGGGTCTTTACCACAGCCACCACGCACTCACTGAAGTGACCTCACCAATGATCCTACAGGACCGAAGTCCTGGATCCAAAGGATGCCCATATCAGCTGCAAATTTAATAAATTAAATTCTTACCAGGAATGAGGTCTGTGCACCTCGGAGCCCCGATTTCGCCCCATATTTCCCCTTGAGGCATAACATCAAAGTGTGGAGCTCACCAAGATGCTTCTACATGCCCCAAGTGGGGCTCTACAAAACACAGTGGGACAGAATCAAAATTATTTGGAAATAAATCTGGTATCTTTAAGCGAATGGTCCAATCGGGATAAAATTTTACGTGGGAGTAGCCAATGAGTACAAAACTTATGTTATTAAAATGGTTCATAAAAGCTATACAGAGGAGGCGCTATGGAGGCTTAAAATAGGGTACCTACGACATGTAACATTTTTCAACGTGCCATTTTTGATTTCAAGGATTTTTTATATTTTTGGAAAGCGTTCGGCTACTTGTTACTTGGTTGTGCTATTTATCTCTTATAATTTCCGATTTACAGACTTTTGAAAATTTAAATTTTAAAATTTTCCCACACCTTGGTCTAGCTTTTAAAAAAACAAGGCGCACTTTTATACCGAATGGACTCATATTTGCTGTTGTTAATTTGACAACTAAATTACCTATAATATACAAAAGATATCAGAGAAATATCAATTAGAGATACAAAACTAAACGATTTTCAATTTAAAAATTAAAAAAATAGTAGATTTTTTTTGATTTTTGGACGAAAAGGTAACTTAACTCTTTCTTATTAAAAAAAAAATAACAATTTTATGTTTCTCTGTAAGCTATATATACGGAGAACAGTTTGGTGTAAAAAAACATGTCCTATTTTTCAAATATGTCGGCCTTACGCAATTCGGGATATGACCTATTTTTTTTATCAAAATTTCAATTTTGGACCACATGTTCTAAAATCCCAAAGCTGGGATCAGAAAACGAAAAGCAGTTTTAGAAACCATGATGTCTTCCCAATTTATCTCCAAAGTATCTTCTAAGCACCATGGGCAAAATTGCGAAAAATACTATCTTTAGGATTTTTGCTACAACTTTTAGGAATTGCGGGATTCTCTTTGACTTTTTAACAATGCTTTTTACACTTTGATATTAAGAATAGTAAACTTAAAAAACATTGAATGTTTCTTTGAGTTTTTTTAATAAATAAAGATTTCATTACATATTACATATTTATTGGGTTTCTAAAACTAAAATTTGTATACAAAATTTTAATAGGATTGCAATTTTTAGGAACAATTTGATCCACATTGATGCAGAATTATATATTTTTTGTTTAGATAAGTTATTTTTTGGTCTTACAAAAAAAATTTCAAGTCAATATCTAAATTAGCTTCAAAAAAAATGCCAATTTAAAACTCCATCCTTCAAAAATATTTTCGTTTTCATATTGGTAAAAAAAAATTGTATAAATGTTCTTAATATTTTATTCAACAACAAGTCACTGATTCTGAGTTAGTTACATTTTATAGTAAACTAGAAAAAAGTGCAATATTTTTGAAGGACCGACCCAGTATTTCTGGGTTGGAACCACTCCATATGATCCTCATCAGACATGATAAGGCTCATACAGTGGCGACTTTCATCAGCCATATGACCGCATATTCTGGGCGTATTTCAGCAAATGCTCGCCTTAAGCGAATCAGTTGATTTCGGTACATATTCCCTGTAATGGTCTGGTCAAATTTGAGCAGCTCATAATAGATAGAATGATTTTGCTGCTACCAAATACAGAGCATTACCTTAGCGCCATGGATATTTGGCTTTGGTATCGATTTGACTGGTAGTCTGGTCGATCTCTAACGCTTCGAGTTATAGAAGTTGGCAGATTTTTTATCACAAGTAATGACTCAGTGCAACGATGATTTTTTTATTCATTTCGGACATGCAAAATCATCTTTCAAGATATCTTGGTTTCAGTTTGTATGGTACCCAATTTCTCTGCTTTTTAGATGAATCCTGGTGCTCGCAAAAGTCTTAAAATTGCTGCTTGAGTAGCAGCAATCTCCTGTTAAATTTTACAACTATCTTCATGGAGTAATGCCTCCAATTTTTGGTCTTCAAACTGTTTTGACTAGCCTGGTATTTATGTAAAATTTAAATTCATAATAGGGTCATTTCTTAGCACTTTTTTCCTTTGCTAGAGATACATTTTGAATCATGAACCTAGAAACATGAAATAAGACATTAATTATCTTGAAAAGGAAAGATTTTTAATGAGTATGAACCTAAAGGATACTTTGTAAATTTTCCCGTTAATATAAATATTTGTGCTCATAGTATTATTCAATGCGATCTTGTCTCTAGGAGTTTTTCCGAATGATTGGAACATCTTTCAAGTTATAATGATACCCAAACCAAGAAAGGATTTGTCATTGGCATCATCCTACAGACCGATTAGCTTATTGCCTTGTTTGTCCAAACTATTTGAGAAAATGGAAAATTGTAACTTTCTCATATAGTCAATTCATTATCCCAGATCATCAATTCGGATTCCGTGAGCATCACGGAACAATTGAACAAGTTAAACGCCTAACTTGTGAGATACGAAAATCTTTCGAACTAAAATAGTAATGTTGGGCAATATGTTTAGATGTTGCTCAGGCATTTGACAAGGTTTGGCATAAAGGTCTAATACACAATATTAAATGCCTATTGCCGTCAAGTAATAACAGAGTACTATTGCCTTACCTATCTGCTCGCTTGTCTCGGATAAAATTCGGTGATTATATGACAAGCGACTATGCGATCAATGTTGGTGTATCTCAGGGAAGTGTTATAGGACCAACCCTGTACCTATTATACATCTCTGATTTGCCCGGGTCCGAAGAATTAACCATTTCCACCTTTTTTTATGACACTGCAATTCCTACCTCTCATGTGGACTTAAATGTAGCAACTAGAAACGGAGATAATTATCTCAGGCATGTGAAGACATGGTTAAGAAATCGGTGAATACAAGTAAATGAAATCTAAAGTAAGCACATAATGTTTTCACTCAAGAAAGGAAGATATCCACCAGTGACACTAAACAGTGTGAACATGCCACAGTCTGATCACGTTACATACCATGGTAATCATTTAGATAGATGTCGTAATTGGCGTCGACTCATAGAAGCCAAGCGGCTCCATTTGAAAATAAAAGATTCTAATTTACACTGGCTAATACAGCAAATCTTAAAACCAATTTGGACATACGGAATCCAATTATGGGGAACAGCAAGCAATACCAGTATAGATCTCGTACAGAGGGTGCATCCAAAATTCTTAGAACTGTCATGGAGCTCTATGGTACATAAGAAATGAGAATATCCACAGAGACTTAGATGTGCCTTTGGTCAAGGATGAATTTAGAAAAACTCGTGAAGCTTATTTGTAAAAATTACATCATCATTCGAACCCGCTCACAAGGCTACTTACAGTAACTCAAGGCAGATCAAGGCTGCATAGAGCTGATTTACTAATCATCTAATTTGAGTCCAATTTGCCAAATATGATTCTCCACTGAGAGAAAAATAATTGTTTAGTTGTGAGATTTAATTACTTATTGAAAGGCCTAGACATTAAAGGCAGGAACAATATTATAATAAACGTATAAAAAGAAAATAGAAATTATGATATAAAATATCTAACTTAAACACTAACAATTTAAAACAAAACTGCATATAAATTACAACTTTATTAAAAAAAATAAATAAATAAAAATGACTTTAATGTCACTTCCAATCAATCAATTATTATTAAACATTAAATGCAACTCATAAAACTACACACACACACGCAACCATCATTAATGCTGTAAAGGACACGTTATTAACTCTACATAATTTAACTAGGATGTCAAAATAAAAACCCTCTCGCTGTCTTTCCATCTGTCTATTTGGGCATATCTTTGTCATTCATTCAACAGCCAACACAGATCAATGTAATCAGTATTAAGAACAATGACAATAACAACACAATACGGCCGGCAATCATACTCGTCATCATTATCCAACATTTGTACACGCAGGAAGAGAGAGACCATACAAAACAAAACAAAAAAAAAAACACAACGCAAAAAGTACAGAAAAAAAAAAAACAATCATAATACTTAAACCAAAGCGGATTAAAATGAGCAAACACAAGAATATTGAGTATAAATGTCAATATGGTTTAAGCAACAACAACAAGCATAACAGCTGCAGCAGCAGCAAAAACAATAATAATTACAACAGGACTACAAGGCTGTAGGAATAACAAAAACAACAACAGCTATGTAGAAATGGGTTATACAAATATATTATACGAGGGCGAGTTTAAATGTTAAAAAATTCCAGCAAAAAATTAGTTCAACCAAATTTTTTCTCAAAATTTCGTCTCAAAATTTACACAAGACTTGAATTAAATGGAAAACTGTTTTTTTCTTGTATAATTTCTTTATTGAATCATAAAATTACCAGGATAAGATTATCTTTGGAATAGTAAATAGGATTAATGGCCTCCAAGGCTACGCTGGCATATACACACTCTTGTGTCGAAATTTTCTATGTCTACTGTGCACAGAATTTCGTCTATGCAACGCCAGCAGTACGTATGGTTTCGGGCTTATTATCACAGACCTTTGTCTTCAAATAACCCCATACTAAGACATCCAATGATTTTAAATCAGCCGCTTTTTGGGGGAGAATTCTAATCACCGAAATACTAGAGAACAGAACCACGATATATGCCATGCAGTAGTTGAGTTATCTCACGAACTGTATGGCATTGTTAATATCACATGAACTCCATGCCATTATCATCCAATTTAGGTAGAATGAACACTGTAATCGTCTCATGATATCGATCCCTAATAACAGTAACTGCTAGACCATGCTTCATTTTCAAAGTTGTATGGTTCAGTGACAAGCTGATAGTATTCTATGAAGTCTCTGTCTGGTGGAACGCACTAGAAAATGGCTCAAATTGTATGCTATTCGAGAGGGTTTTAAGGAGAATGGTAATAACAGTAGCTTTAAGAACGACTGCAACAAAATCGCTCTTTACTATATTAAACTGGATCCCTGTGGATCTAATGGCCAGACAAATGGCATTCAATTCTCCTTTTAGGCTAAATGAAATTGGGGCGTGGAAACATACACCAAAACGACACGCTAGTATAATGGGAAGCATTCAGAATCTTCTAGATAATATCGATGTCTGCATTTCTAGGCCTTTCTGGCCAGGAACTTAGGCTTCTCAATTCCGTACAACATGGAAGTAAAGGACGGACCTTTACATGATACAACAAGTCTTTCAGCCTATATGGACGGTTCTAGGAAGGGAAATTGAGTTCAGGAATTCCAAACTAGACTATCTTTTAGAATTCCAAATGAATGTAGCATTATTCAGGCTGAAATAAAAGGGCGGCTAATTGGCTGAGTTATTACAATATATCAGGCAGGGACATTCGTATATATGCTGACAGTCAGGCCACAATAAAATCTCTAACAGGTGTATACACAACATCGGATTTAGTCCAGGAATGCCGGACATCCTTAAACAGGATGGCGAGATATTCAACAGTCGTACTCAGTTAGGTACGTAGATATGGAGATATTACAGGCAACTGTAGTATAATAATCCCCTATCCTCTCTTTTTGGAACTTCTTCATCCTTGCTTTTCAATCTCCCCATCACATCTGACTGTCCCCTTCTCTTTTTCATTTCTATCTGTCCTTCTTTTCTATCTATTTAGTTTCAGGGAACACTAAGGGATCTATTGCCTGGACCCATGTGAGCTGCTCGTCTTTCCTGTCTTCACTTCAGACTGCCTGGAAACCTAAACTAACCTAATGATTTCTTTAGACCAAAATCCGCACCAAACAGTGACACATTGTGAGATATCTCAGTAGGTCGTTTAGTTTAGACCCGGCTACCTCACTAAGGTTGGTAAAATTGTTTCCTTTTTTCCCTATCCTTACAGCTACGACAATGGTCGTTAAAAGGGAGTCCCAAACGATTGGCATGCTTGCCTAACTTCCAGTGTCTCGTTAATATTGCCATCATCTTTGATATATCCCTTCTATTCCGGGTTATCAGTTGTATAGTACGTTTTTCGTTAAAAAAGGCCACATCAACTTGGCCACCTTACATGTACCTAAATTAGGCCATCTATTTTTAGCCCCTGCGTCTGAAGATAATACCTTTAACAATCCCCAGTGGAAGTGCTACTAAGACCGCATTGGAGATATCTAAAGCAGATCCCATTCTGACTAGTTCGTCTGCCTGTTTATTGCCGGGTTGGTCTCTGTATGCAGGGACCCAAACCAAAGTAAAGCCAGATAGACGACCTAGCCTTGAGAGTTCTTACATTGCCTGACTAATGAAGATAAGATTGTATAGGCCTTCAGTGAAAGAAGTGCCGCCTGACTGTCGACAAAAATACCTATATTGTCGCGAGTATTATGATCATATAGTGTATTACAAGATACCATGATTGCAAAAATTTCCGCCTGGAAAACACTACACTCATTCGGAAGAAGGTATGAGATGCCTAACCCAAATTCGTCACAGAAGACGCCAGAACCAACACCACAGCTCATTTTTGAACCGTCTGTATATATACTGGTGTCATATTCGTACACTAGATTACCCCTACCCCACTCACTCCTGGAGAGAATTAAGACCTTGAACACCCTATCAAAATCTGTGTATGGAGTAACATAGTCAGAGGGTTGGAAAACGATCGGAGGCAGTAGGATCAGAATCCCCGCGTGAAGCCTGGCTGCGCTGTTGGCAGAGGTGGCCATTGTGTAGAGGTCTATTGGCACAAGGTGCAGTATAGTATTTAGTGCTTCTGAAGGACTGTATATAATTGGTGTACGTCATATTTCCTCTTAGTTGCAGTCCAACATAGAAGAGATCCATAAGTAAGAATTGGACGTACTATAGCCGTATACATCAATTTAACAATGTTGGGACTAAGTCCCCATTTTTTACCAAACATCTTACGACAGGTGTAATAGGCCACCGTTGCCTTCTTAATCCTATTTTGAGTATTCAGTTTCCATTATCATTTAGAGTCCAGTATAATACCTAGATATTTTGCATTATTTTAAAGGGGGATTTCGCTGTTTTTCAGCCGCGGAAGTTTGAAGCTTTTGTCGTGAAGAGTACAAGTTCTGTTTTGCTTAGATTCACCCCAAGGCCACTAACCATGGTCCAATTGTCGAGCAACCCTAAAGCAGTGGATATAATATCACTGTTCACATCCAGAAACAATCCTGATACGAGTATCACCACATCGTACGCATAAACGACTTGGGGCTTATTTGGACTCATAGGATTCCTTGGATGGTTTATATGATTTGAATACTTTGAATAATTTGGATGATTTGGCTTCATTGTAAACCTAGAATACTTTGGATTTTTTGGATCCTTTATGGTGTTTTGGATACTTTGGGGGTTTTTTGAAAACGTGGAAACTTTGGATAATTTTAATGTTTTTAAAACTTTGGTTTTTTGGAAACTTTGGATGCTGTGGCTAGAATTTCAAGAGTCGCTGTTAAAGCACCACCATTTTGGCGTTCAAACCCATTACTTTCGTTTAAACAAATGGAGTCGCTGTCATAATCAACCCTCCGACTGTTAATATGTATGAAACCTTGAAAGGAAAACTCATCATTTCATTTTCTGATTCTGAAGATAAGAGTCTCCAACAAATTTTGAGAGATATCGTATTATAGGACAGAAATCCATTAGATTTAGTAAGTCAAATGTGATCCTTAGCTCAAGGATGCAGCGGCTATCATCCTAAATGAAAGTAATTTTATCCATCACTGAAGACCACTTAGAAAACTGTCCACCATGGCAGATACAATTTGCGATTACCCAAATACCGAACTCCACACGATTTCCTTATCATCAGAAAACCGTACGAGCAGGCTCGATAATATTGAACGTCAGCTGGAAAATCTGTGCAACAAAATGAAATCCTATTGAAGATCCAGAAGAAGAGCAAGTACAGCAAGGTAAACGTAGTCGTTCCCAGTCAGTTTTAAGCAAGGATAAATCATTGTGTTGGTATGAGTTCAAGTTAGAAAACAAAGCTAAGAAAAGTGTTTTACCTTGCAATTTTAACCAATCAAATAAGAAAAACTGATATTTTGGGTCCTTCAGTTGTTTTGGATTCTTTTGAAACTTTGTTTAATGAAAATGATTTTAAAAACGAGTGATTTCAAAAACGAATAATTGATAAATTGAGGTTCTGCATATCGTACGATTAAACACATTGAAACAGGTTTGTTTACTAGGAAGTAAAACATGATGATCGATTAGAAGTGGTGATTTTGACTTTAAAGGCAAAGATTGCCCAGGCCAGCCAAAAAAGTTTAAAGACCAAGGATTGCAGGCATTTATACATGAAGATTGTAGTCAAACTTAATAAACATTTGTAAAATCATTGGGAGCTACTCAGGTAAAATTTCAAAACATTTTCGAGTATCAGGATTCATACCAAAGCAGGGAAACTGGGCACCCAACGAATTGAAAGAGACCTTGAAAGACGATTTGCTTATTCGAAATGATGCCTGAACGCTATAAGTAAAAGACAAGTTTAAAGACCAAAAATTGGAGGAATTTATCCACGAAGATTGTAGTCAAACTCAACAAGAGTTTGCAAAATCATTGGGAGCTACTCAAGCAGCAATTTCAAAAGCAGGTTTCAGCCAAAAGCAGGGAAACTGGGCACCCTACGAATTGAAAGAGTCCTTGACAGACGATTTTGCATATTCGAAATGATGCCTGAACGCTATAAGTAAAAGAAAATCATTTATGCACTGAATCATTACTTAAGCTAAAAAGTGAGATCCGCATCGACAACCCGAAGCGTAAGAGATTGTACGAAAAGCCGGTCATCCAGCCGAATCGAAACCAAAGGTAAATATCCATGCCGTTAAGCTAATGCTCTGCATTTGGTGAGAGGAAAATGGTCCTATCTCTTATAAGCTGCTGAAATCTGACCAGACTCCACAGAGAACCTGTACCGAACACAATTGATTCGTTTGAAGTGAGCATTGGCCGAAAAACGCCCAGAATATGCAGCCAGACATGAAACCGTAATATTCCATCTTGACAACGCTTGGCCACATATTGAAATACCTGTTAAAAAGTATTTATAATGAAGCTATTAGGAAGTTTTGCCTCTCCCGCTCAATAGTCCAGATCATCTCCCATCAGACTAATATTTGTTTCGATCGAAGCAGAACGGTCTCTCTGGGATACGCTTCATTTTGGAACAGAGTATTCGACAACAAACTGCGATCGATCCATCTAAATTAACTTAGCTGATTTATATACTATTTAGCACTCCTTATTTAAATGACTTTCTATTCTGCCCTCCTGTGCAAAAGTTATATTTTGAACTGACTTGTTCTTGTCAACATTTAAACTCGTATTATTTTCAAAACGAGTGAAGCACGATGCAAAAAACAAACAACAGCAAACATAAAATGATTATTATTATTATTATTTGTTGTCGTTATTATTGTTCATAATTATGATGATATTGTATAAAAAACAAGCAACCAACCCACCAACAACAAAATATAAATAAATAATAAAAAAATACAAAACAAAAAAAAAGAAAAATATATAAAACTTGGCATTTTATATCCTGTGTCCATGTAAAATATTGTCTGTGCACAATTGTAAAAGGATACAAGCACTCTTACACAAACACACACATAAACGTCATATTTGCAAAGCTTTCTCTTTTTTTTATTATTATTTTTGTAATTTTCCTTTTTATTTCGTCTTTATTTCATGCAGCTTTATAATTTATATGACAATTTCATTTAGCCCGTAACTCAATTATTATTTACAGAAATAATATTTAAAATGTTAATGAACATGAAGAGGATTCATACAACGAAACATAACAGAAATAATACATGAAATTTAATAACCGCAGAGGGAAAATCTTAAGGCTTTTAAAATGTGTGGTGGATATTTTATTTCTCAAGTTCATTAAGCTTTATTTTTGTGGAAAATACAACTTGCTGCACAGGTTTCTTGGGAAATGATTAAAGAGCATTGATTATTACTTTTAATATAAATTCATTTTTGTATGCAAATTGAGCAGGTCTAAAAACATCAGACGTATACTTGATGCAATATTAAATTTCATTTAATAATAGTCATTCGTTCCTAAAGGGCCCCTAAAATGGTTTAGATCATTAGGGAATCTCCGTATTTTAAATAAATTCAAATAATCTTATTATATTGATTAAATTCTTAACTCTTTATCCTTCTAACAAATCCAAATTCCTTTAACTCTCCTAGAAAAAAGTTATATTTGTATACCAACACGAATAACTGCTTAAAATACACAAAACGACTAAATTAAATGAAAATTGTCATGTTATAATTGAATAATGTTTCGTTTAATTTAAGTTGTTCAAACATACATTTCTTATTTATGATTGTGAGTACGACTCTAACTGCTACTGTTGTGTGGTAATCTTTTATTATTTTTCCTTTTAGTTTACTTGATTTAGTTGGTTTTTGTTATTATTTTTAGACTTTTTTTTTTTTTTTTTTGGGTGACATTCCCTGTGGCAATCTTGTCAATTACATTGAAATCAATTAAGATGTTGGTAAATAAAAAAAAAACAACGAAATGAAATGTAAGAATACAAAGCAAAAAAATTAAAAAGAAAAGTAAAACCAAGTAAAAGCTAAATTTTGAACAAAAGACACGTAGCACATGTAATACAACATGGTTTTTGGCATAAACACACATAACACAGCCAACACTAACATGTGTATATACACATTTCAGCTCTGCAACGCACTTGCTAACACATACACAATAAGGTGGCCCAAAACTAGAAAATTAATTTCTGTACTTATTCAATTGAACTTCAGTAAAAGTGCGGGCTTCCTTTCCACGTCTGTTCTAGTTCTGTTCTGTTCTAGTTCTGTTCTAGTTCTGTTCCAGTTCTGTTCTAGTTCTGTTCTAGTTCTGTTCTAGTTCTGTTCTAGTTCTGTTCTAGTTCTGTTCTAGTTCTGTTCTAGTTCTGTTCTAGTTCTGTTCTAGTTCTGTTCTAGTTCTGTTCTAGTTCTGTTCTAGTTCTGTTCTAGTTCTGTTCTAGTTCTGTTCTAGTTCTGTTCTAGTTCTGTTCTAGTTCTGTTCTAGTTCTGTTCTAGTTCTGTTCTAGTTCTGTTCTAGTTCTGTTCTAGTTCTGTTCTAGTTCTGTTCTAGTTCTGTTCTAGTTCTGTTCTAGTTCTGTTCTAGTTCTGTTCTAGTTCTGTTCTAGTTCTGTTCTAGTTCTGTTCTAGTTCTGTTCTAGTTCTGTTCTAGTTCTGTTCTAGTTCTGTTCTAGTTCTGTTCTAGTTCTGTTCTAGTTCTGTTCTAGTTCTGTTCTAGTTCTGTTCTAGTTCTGTTCTAGTTCTGTTCTAGTTCTGTTCTAGTTCTGTTCTAGTTCTGTTCTAGTTCTGTTCTAGTTCTGTTCTAGTTCTGTTCTAGTTCTGTTCTAGTTCTGTTCTAGTTCTGTTCTAGTTCTGTTCTAGTTCTGTTCTAGTTCTGTTCTAGTTCTGTTCTAGTTCTGTTCTAGTTCTGTTCTAGTTCTGTTCTAGTTCTGTTCTAGTTCTGTTCTAGTTCTGTTCTAGTTCTGTTCTAGTTCTGTTCTAGTTCTGTTCTAGTTCTGTTCTAGTTCTGTTCTAGTTCTGTTCTAGTTCTGTTCTAGTTCTGTTCTAGTTCTGTTCTAGTTCTGTTCTAGTTCTGTTCTAGTTCTGTTCTAGTTCTGTTCTAGTTCTGTTCTAGTTCTGTTCTAGTTCTGTTCTAGTTCTGTTCTAGTTCTGTTCTAGTTCTGTTCTAGTTCTGTTCTAGTTCTGTTCTAGTTCTGTTCTAGTTCTGTTCTAGTTCTGTTCTAGTTCTGTTCTAGTTCTGTTCTAGTTCTGTTCTAGTTCTGTTCTAGTTCTGTTCTAGTTCTGTTCTAGTTCTGTTCTAGTTCTGTTCTAGTTCTGTTCTAGTTCTGTTCTAGTTCTGTTCTAGTTCTGTTCTAGTTCTGTTCTAGTTCTGTTCTAGTTCTGTTCTAGTTCTGTTCTAGTTCTGTTCTAGTTCTGTTCTAGTTCTGTTCTAGTTCTGTTCTAGTTCTGTTCTAGTTCTGTTCTAGTTCTGTTCTAGTTCTGTTCTAGTTCTGTTCTAGTTCTGTTCTAGTTCTGTTCTAGTTCTGTTCTAGTTCTGTTCTAGTTCTGTTCTAGTTCTGTTCTAGTTCTGTTCTAGTTCTGTTCTAGTTCTGTTCTAGTTCTGTTCTAGTTCTGTTCTAGTTCTGTTCTAGTTCTGTTCTATTTCTGTTCTAGTTCTAGTTCTAGTTCTGTTCTAGTTCTGTTCTAGTTCTGTTCTAGTTCTGTTCTAGTTCTGTTCTAGTTCTGTTCTAGTTCTGTTCTAGTTCTGTTCTAGTTCTGTTCTAGTTCTGTTCTAGTTCTGTTCTAGTTCTGTTCTAGTTCTGTTCTAGTTCTGTTCTAGTTCTGTTCTAGTTCTGTTCTAGTTCTGTTCTAGTTCTGTTCTAGTTCTGTTCTAGTTCTGTTCTAGTTCTGTTCTAGTTCTGTTCTAGTTCTGTTCTAGTTCTGTTCTAGTTCTGTTCTAGTTCTGTTCTAGTTCTGTTCTAGTTCTGTTCTAGTTCTGTTCTAGTTCTGTTCTAGTTCTGTTCTAGTTCTGTTCTAGTTCTGTTCTAGTTCTGTTCTAGTTCTGTTCTAGTTCTGTTCTAGTTCTGTTCTAGTTCTGTTCTAGTTCTGTTCTAGTTCTGTTCTAGTTCTGTTCTAGTTCTGTTCTAGTTCTGTTCTAGTTCTGTTCTAGTTCTGTTCTAGTTCTGTTCTAGTTCTGTTCTAGTTCTGTTCTAGTTCTGTTCTAGTTCTGTTCTAGTTCTGTTCTAGTTCTGTTCTAGTTCTGTTCTAGTTCTGTTCTAGTTCTGTTCTAGTTCTGTTCTAGTTCTGTTCTAGTTCTGTTCTAGTTCTGTTCTAGTTCTGTTCTAGTTCTGTTCTAGTTCTGTTCTAGTTCTGTTCTAGTTCTGTTCTAGTTCTGTTCTAGTTCTGTTCTAGTTCTGTTCTAGTTCTGTTCTAGTTCTGTTCTAGTTCTGTTCTAGTTCTGTTCTAGTTCTGTTCTAGTTCTGTTCTAGTTCTGTTCTAGTTCTGTTCTAGTTCTGTTCTAGTTCTGTTCTAGTTCTGTTCTAGTTCTGTTCTAGTTCTGTTCTAGTTCTGTTCTAGTTCTGTTCTAGTTCTGTTCTAGTTCTGTTCTAGTTCTGTTCTAGTTCTGTTCTAGTTCTGTTCTAGTTCTGTTCTAGTTCTGTTCTAGTTCTGTTCTAGTTCTGTTCTAGTTCTGTTCTAGTTCTGTTCTAGTTCTGTTCTAGTTCTGTTCTAGTTCTGTTCTAGTTCTGTTCTAGTTCTGTTCTAGTTCTGTTCTAGTTCTGTTCTAGTTCTGTTCTAGTTCTGTTCTAGTTCTGTTCTAGTTCTGTTCTAGTTCTGTTCTAGTTCTGTTCTAGTTCTGTTCTAGTTCTGTTCTAGTTCTGTTCTAGTTCTGTTCTAGTTCTGTTCTAGTTCTGTTCTAGTTCTGTTCTAGTTCTGTTCTAGTTCTGTTCTAGTTCTGTTCTAGTTCTGTTCTAGTTCTGTTCTAGTTCTGTTCTAGTTCTGTTCTAGTTCTGTTCTAGTTCTGTTCTAGTTCTGTTCTAGTTCTGTTCTAGTTCTGTTCTAGTTCTGTTCTAGTTCTGTTCTAGTTCTGTTCTAGTTCTGTTCTAGTTCTGTTCTAGTTCTGTTCTAGTTCTGTTCTAGTTCTGTTCTAGTTCTGTTCTAGTTCTGTTCTAGTTCTGTTCTAGTTCTGTTCTAGTTCTGTTCTAGTTCTGTTCTAGTTCTGTTCTAGTTCTGTTCTAGTTCTGTTCTAGTTCTGTTCTAGTTCTGTTCTAGTTCTGTTCTAGTAACGTATATTTTTTGGCTTCCCTAATGTGCACTCATGATAGACTGTGTGACTAGCATTGATTAAACATAACACGTACTACAGTGGGTAAGATAAGTTGGTTCATTAGACACCATTAACCACAAGATATTAAGATTTGTAGTAAGATTTATTTGGTGGTGTGATTTAGCGGTGTCAAAGGATAAAAATTTTAATTTTTTAACATTATAGAAGCAATATGTTTAAATTATTAATTGGAAAGAGAAACAAAAAAAAAAAAAAACATTTTGTATTACTTTTGATCATTTTGAGTAAATGCAAAAATATGCGTGAATTTTTTTCTACATGTTCCACTGTATTTTACATTAAGCAAGAAACCATTTAATAATAAACACGGTCAAAGTAAATCTTAAAAAAAAATAATTCCATTAGTTAAATAAATAAACAAAAGTAATTGACTAACGACGACATCAACTGATAGAGCACACTGACATATACAAACTTATACTAATTTAAACACACACACACAAACACTTAAATACACACAGTCATTTATATATAAATAAATATTGAGGTTTTTATACTAAACTGGTGAGGGAAGCAGTGGGGGGATAAACTTAAAGTAAACTCCAAAGAAACACACAAAAGGGAAAGATGACACAGAGCGTCGCGTACAAAACCACTCATGTACACCTACCAATATAAAACGTCAAGGTGAAAAAAGTGTCAGGCACAGATTTTGTCATACAACAAATACTCATACATTAGCACACAAACACCAGCACACAGATCTAAACACACACGTATTTGTGCAAGTTTAAGTAGATATTTTAGTGGCATATTTAAGCTAAAACGAGGGATTTTAAGAAGGACGTAAGCATTTGATTAGTAAGTGCAGGTGAACAAGAGAATGGAAGGAGGACAGGAAGATGTTTGAGAAAAGGAATTTAGGGTAGATTTAACATATATGACACATACACGTGACACACCTTAGAAATTTGTTAGTTTCATTTGGTTTTTGTTTATTTAAAACCGAAAACGTTCTGCTGAATTTCGTGACCCGTTAAGAAGTATGGACATAATTTAGATTGTACAGTTTTTGTTTTATCTGGTGAAGCTACATGTGTGTTTGGTTTACTAACACACTTGTATATAAGGATCTCGATGTTCGTGAGTGTGTATGCTTGTTTTTTGCGACAAGTACATGTGTTGTTTGTTTTGTTTTGCTTTGCTTTTTAAGATGTTTTTGTACAGGTTTAAGTTAATGTCATCTTAAGATTTTAACATGATTAAATATTACATGAACTACCAAAACAGTTTCGAGATGTAGGGGGTTTTATATATTTAAAACAAAAGAACTAACATTTCATTACAGACTTCACGAACCAAACATTGGCCCATTTTTGAATTGTTTACAATACTTTGGCTTCGAATCTATTAATGAAGGAAATATGAATATGAAATAGAACTGAACTGAACTATAACTGAACTAGAACTGAACTAGAACTGAACTAGAACTGAACTAGAACTGAACTAGAACTGAACTAGAACTGAACTAGAACTGAACTAGAACTGAACTAGAACTGAACTAGAACTGAACTAGAACTGAACTAGAACTGAACTAGAACTGAACTAGAACTGAACTAGAACTGAACTAGAACTGAACTAGAACTGAACTAGAACTGAACTAGAACTGAACTAGAACTGAACTAGAACTGAACTAGAACTGAACTAGAACTGAACTAGAACTGAACTAGAACTGAACTAGAACTGAACTAGAACTGAACTAGAACTGAACTAGAACTGAACTAGAACTGAACTAGAACTGAACTAGAACTGAACTAGAACTGAACTAGAACTGAACTAGAACTGAACTAGAACTGAACTAGAACTGAACTAGAACTGAACTAGATCTGAACTAGAACTGAACTAGAACTGAACTAGAACTGAACTAGAACTGAACTAGAACTGAACTAGAACTGAACTAGAACTGAACTAGAACTGAACTAGAACTGAACTAGAACTGAACTAGAACTGAACTAGAACTGAACTAGAACTGAACTAGAACTGAACTAGAACTGCACTAGAACTGAACTAGAACTGAACTAGAACTGAACTGAACTAGAACTGAACTAGAACTGAACTAGAACTGAACTAGAACTGAACTAGAACTGAACTAGAACTGAACTAGAACTGAACTAGAACTGAGCTAGAACTGAACTAGAACTGAACTAGAACTGAACTAGAACTGAACTAGAACTGAACTAGAACTGAACTAGAACTGAACTAGAATCTGAACTAGAACCTGAAGAAGAACCTGAACTAGAACTGAACTAGAACTGAACTAGAACTGAACTAGAACTGATCTAGAACTGAACTAGAACTGAACTAGAACTGAACTAGAACTGAACTAGAACTGAACTAGAACTGAACTAGAACTGAACTAGAACTGAACTAGAACTGAACTAGAACTGAACTAGAACTGAACTAGAACTGAACTAGAACTGAACTAGAACTGAACTAGAACTGAACTAGAACTGAACTAGAACTGAACTAGAACTGAACTAGAACTGAACTAGAACTGAACTAGAACTGAACTAGAACTGAACTAGAACTGAACTAGAACTAGAACTGAACTAGAACTGAACTAGAACTGAACTAGAACTGAACTAGAACTGAACTAGAACTGAACTAGAACTGAACTAGAACTGAACTAGAACTGAACTTGAAACTGAAACATAAATAAATTCTTTGTAAGAAATCGTCCCTTTTCAATCCTACCACTGTTTGTAAAATCCTTATTTTTGCGACTACTACTAATCAAACATTTATGAAATCAAATTTAATTATAGTTTTATTGATGAAAACATGTCACATAAAAAGCATTCAAATTACAGCTTTACCTGTACGAGTATATGTTATTAATGGCATCTTTGATTTACATACGTGCGTATTTCAAGTCACATATCATGTATTGTAGCCATGAATTTTATATTTTTATATTAACATAATTGAATTTGAAGTGGAGGTTTAGATTGACAGATGAATTATGGCAGTTGGGTATATTATTAAAGCTAATGTTACTCAGATATACCCACTAGTCCTATTAGTAATGAAATTAATGTAGAATTGGAAAATTAATATTTAGAGCAGGTTTGTAAATAAGCATAGGATCTTTTTTTGTCAAAAGGAAATAGCGTTAGATGAGGGGTAAGTTTTTTGGTATTTCAATGCTAATAGTTTAATTCCGCAATTTAGAGTCTTCTTTACTTAATGATCACACCACTTGCACTCTTTTCTTATTGTATTTATAAAACATTTTAGTAATAAAATATATTTAGTTTCCATGATTTATTTATAACATTCCTTTGATGTCCTATTTAATTTTTCAACAATCTTTTGGCACATTTTACTCTGTTGCATATGGTTACATAATAGCCATAGATGTTTTCAGTTGCCAACAAAGAAATGTTAGCAATAGCCAACAAAATGTTTAAGATTTGCTTAATAGTAACCTAGTATTTATTGTATACTTGATATGGTAAACTAATACAATGGGTGTTGAAAATATAGCAAATTATGAAACTTTTGTTATTGAGTAGTAAATATGAGTAACTTTATTATAGAATAGTAAACTTTTAAAAGTAACTTTTATAAAACTAACTATAGCATAGTAAATTTACTATATCATAGTAAATATTGATAAATTTACTATAGTATAGTAAATTTTCATAAACAGCATTGCATTTTCTTGAAAAACAACTTGTATGACTTTTGTTATTGAACAGAATTGATACTTAATACTGCTAAACTTTCTATTTGTACTGTTTAAGCCCTACAAATACAATTTGTCTGCTTTGCATTGTAATCCAGAGATAAACACAAGTGCAGGTTGTTCATAAACAACTGGCACACAAAATATTTTTCGATGGCCTCAAGCTATTGACAAATTAATGTGTATTGATGGTATTTGTGGTACGTATTAACGCGCCAATAAGTATTTTTTCCACTTTTTTCTAGCATAAACCAGGGATAACATGTAATTGCGTATAATATTGTTTTTTTTTAGCTTGAATTAAATTTTAAAATCAGTTTTTTTTAATAATTTTTATTTAAGTTGTCTGCCAATACAAAATGCTTACCACTAAAAAAAGGATAAACTGTTCAATATTACGTTATTAACAGATGTCATTTTAATCCTTGATAATAAATAGAAAAACAAATAGCAAAGGATAGATAACGTTTTATTAGAATTTTGCAAAACAACAACAGAAACTTGAAAAAAGTTAGTGATGAAAAGACATGAAAAGTTTTGTTGCTGGAGCAGATAAAATTTAAATTTATGTTTAAATTTCTAAAATTCCAGATTTGTTTCAGCTAAATTTCCTAAATTTTTATTTTCATCTATTTTGTCTTTCAAATGGCTTTCCTGCCTATATACCTCGTTTAGCATTTACCATAATTTAAAATTGTTTAACAACAATTTCTTATTAATTCATTTCCACTCTATGCTTTTTTCATGTATCTCCACTATTTTCATTTAACTAATAATCGTAACATATGACAGCTTAAAAACTATACACATACTAAATACATATAAAATCCATATACATGATAGTTTCATTAAATCCTTGGGGATTTGTTTTTCATATTTTTTTGTGCAACACATCAAATATTTTTATTATTGCTGTTGTAGTTTGCAATACAACGAATTAATCCAAATCCTACAATAAGTGACTAATACACGCATACAAGCACAAGCTAATGCATGGACATGAATTGTGTATTTATACATATGAGGAGTCTGGTGATGTCCTGGCACCCTTGTTTAGCTCTATGCAGACACACACACACACACAGACAACTATATACGGGTGCTAATATGGGGTAGAGCAAATATGACTGTCAGTCTTATATCTAATATTTATCAATATTTTAACATGAGAGTGAGAGAACATAACAGGGTAGTGGAAGAGCACTGTGCATTTTGTTATGCACTGAGAGAAATACAAGGAAAATCTTTTTATTTCTGGAAATTTTCTTTTCTATAGTAAATTATAGGGAAATTTGGTAATATGGTATCCTTAGAAAAACTTTTCTTCTTATGCTGAGAATCATACATGAAAGGGTAATAATTTTCTTCTAATACATTTGATCAGTAATATGATCACATCTTTGAGACAGTCCAGATCATGAAAGAGATCTCTACCAAGATGTATTAGTCTATGCTCTTGTAAGGCGGGCAGTCACATATAAGCTGTTGTACTGATTCTTCATCCTCTTCACCTAAACAACATCAACTTTTGCTATAGGTCCCGACATGTGTCCAATCATACAGTGCCCAGTAATTATACCAGTAAAAAGCCATATCAAATTCCTAGCAAGAGACAAAAGAGTCCTGGTCATTCTGCATTCTATATATTCTACAAGTGATGATATCCGACCATCTAAGTTCCGTCTCCCTCAAAACCCATTAATCTCTCAAATTCGATACGGTCACCAAGGGAGTGTGAATAGCGCAAGAGTTACGTCTAGTGGCGACCTGTGGGTTTGCGCATTTATCAGATACTTCATTTTCCCGGATGGCCTCATGCCCTGGAATATCAAATCAAATCAACTCGACGTGATGTTGGGTCAGTTGTGCCAGTGAGTAGATACAATTGAGAAGAGCCTTGATTGATGAAATGCTGTCCATCTACAATAGCTATAAGTCCCTACATGTGTCCAATCATACAGTGCCCAGTAATTATACCCGTAAAAAGCCTTATCAAATTCGTAGCAAGAGACAAAAGAGTCCTGGTCATTCTGCATTCTATATATTCTACAAGTGATGGTATTCGACCAAATAAGTTCCGTTCCCCTCAAAACCCATTAATCTCTTAAATTCAATACGGTCACCAAGGGAGTGTGAAGAGCGTAAGAGTTACGTCTAGTGGCGACCTGTGGGTTCCGCATTCATCAGATAACTAATTTCCCCGTATGTACTCTTGTCCTGGAATATCATATCAACTCCACCTGATGTTGTGTCAGTTATGCCAGTGAGTGGATACAATTCGGAAGTCATTTTGACCTAATAACGTTGGAGTTAAAAGACTTGATTGATGAAAGTAGATATGTGTAGTCGAAGTTTTGAGTTTCAATTCCCGGATCTGTATCGATAGCATATACCTCCACCTGGAAAAGCGTGCAGGTATAGGCAGTGCAGGTATAGTTCTAGTTGATCCGAGAAAATTCCCGAGCCCGTGCCTGTTTCTATCTTTGAACCATCAATGTAGATTGAGATCACTTCGTCATTATTCATTGTCTGTATACTGATCCTAAATGTTCTATCAAAATTGGGTTTAGGTATTATGTAGTCCATTTCCTGATGTTTTGGAATATCATATCAACTGGACGTGATGTTGTGTCAGTTGTGCCAGTGAGTGGATACAATTGAAAAGACATTTCAAACTATTAACGTTGGATTTAAGGGCCTTGATTGATGCACGGCTGACCAAGTAGTTATTTATACCTGGAAAAGCGTGCAGGTATAAGGCGATTGAAGATAAACAAAAGTTCTAGTTGATCAGAGCCCGTGCCTGTTTCTATCTTTTAACCATCATTGTGTATTGACATCACTTCGTCCTTTAAGACAGAATTCGCTGCCCAATCATCCCTTGTCGATATACTGATGCTAAAAGTTCAAGCAAAATTCAGCGTAGGTATTATGTAGCCCCATGATAGGCCTGCCTATGTCTTGTAGGATGGTGCTGTGTCATGCGTCATGCTGTTATGAAATAAAGTTATGGGAAGGAGGAAAGTGGGAGTAGTGTTTGTTGTTGTTTGACTTGACATTGGCAGGTAATATATTCCACATACTTATGGTTCGACCAAAAAAAGAATTTTACCTATAATGTGTCGATACTCAAATGTATAGCAAATGGATAGTTGTGTGCTCCGAATGAAAGTGCGCGTATTAGGTATAAGATTACTTATGTCTGCTGAACAACTCACGTGATAATATCTGTAAAATAAGGGTAAGCTGCCCACATTCCGACAATGTTCTAAAGTATCGATAAACCGGGTAACATTTTCATCAACTATAAGATCAACTGCCCTTCTTTGAACCCGGTCCCGCAAATCTAGGCTTGACCTTTCAGCTCCGACCCATATGCGGGAATTATATTTCATTTTTGGACGACGGAAGCTAGTGTATATACGAAGAAGGTCCGAAGGAGAGAAGTATATCCGACATCGTATCAAGAAACCCAAGCACCTAAAAGTTTCCTTCGCAACTTCAAATATAAGACGATTCCAATGGACTCTGTATTCTCGTACCTAGAATCGAAAGGTTACTTGAAACTGCAACAGTTGCTTTACCCATACGAAGAGTTGATTGTAGCGAAATCTAAAAACGTTTGTGTGTTAATAGGCAGCACTGAATTTTGAGTGCGTTGGAATTGACTCGCTTCAATTCACCGCATCTGAAGATTGTTATAAGGTCACGATTTATCGATGTCATCCATATTCATTCTTGAGAGTTTAATCTCGGAAAGTGTTTGTATATGGTCAAATGAATATCGCTGATAGATGTTACTTTAATATCCGCGAAAGAATAAATTGGATTTGATGTGATTGTTAGTAAATCATTCATGAAAATTAAAAAGAGGGAAGGAGAAAGAACAGGACCCTGGGGGACTACAGAGCTTAATATGAAACTCTCGGAGCAAACACCATATATTACTACCCTTATAGTATATCCACAAAAGAAACTAGAAATAAAATTGAACCCCTACACCCAACGAGATCAATTTCGAAACAAGTCCATCATGCCACAGCCGGTCAAATGCTTTCGAAATGTCGAGTACGTTTCCTTCAGAACGGTGGTGCCAATCAATACACCGCATGGTAGGGAGTAAGGTAGTCTACTCCCTACCATGCGGTGTATTGATTGGCACCACCGTTCTGAAGGAAACGCTATTCGGTCTCCAGTTGAACGACTACTACGGAAGCCATATTGTCTGTCATTCATTTCTATTCAATTCTAAATAATTGAAAAGGTGATAGTTTAACATACATGCAAGAGTGCAGAACAAATCGCGACTGGGCGATAATTATTCCGATTGGTGGGGTCGCCTTTTTGGGGATTGGTTGGACATTGGCAGCCTTGCAGCAATTGGGGAAATCCCTGAATGATATGAAAGGTAGAAAAGGTTCCTCAATGGATGGGTCAGTGATGATGAGCATTTTTTAAAACAAGTGGTGGATTACAATCTGGGCCAGGGAATTAGTTCACGTTTAGTCCAGATAGAACTTTTTTAACTGCCCGGGTTTGAAGAATATTTTAGGCATAATACAAGATACAGTGGGCATCACAGGCACCGATTGATTGCAGTCGGGATGAAATGATTTGGTTGAGAACATTTTTTCCAAAAGGTATGCTATTTCCTCAGCTCCGTTTACATTACAATCACCTGTATGAAGGGGAGAAATTGATGCACCGGTATTGTTTCGAATCCTCTTGCATCACGTATTCCAACTCGTATGCGATGTTCGTAGCTAAACCTTTCGCGGTCGAGTATGTTCGTACAGTCATTACGGCTATGCCATACGGAGTTAATTAGTATTGTGAATTTTGTTTCTGCACTAATTTCGAAATGCCATATTTATAGTTCTGACTGCCTTACGACAAGTTCTATTGAACCAACATTTTTCCGTCGATTTGCTGGAAATTTTGCTTCTTGGTATGAAGAGTTTCATCCCCAACAGAACCGTGTTTACTTCCATCTCGGGAACTGCAGCAATGTTATCATCGAGAGAACATAGTTTCCAATTAAAATTATCAAAGAAAGTTTTGAGCCTATTCCATTATGCCTTACCGTAATAAAACACCAAACGTTAAGGTGAAGCTTTCGGGTAACGCCTGAGGACAAAATACGAGAACTAAGTGGAAATGATGCTATAGCCAGAAGTTTTTTCTTACATATACAACATAATTCTTTCTTCATTCGACTCAGCATTACATTTCCACGAGAGCTTTGAGTACAAAATTACGCCAAGATATTTGGTACTACTCGAAATCTTCGGAAAAGTACCATCCAGTCGTGGAAGTTTTAATTCTTGAATTTTATATCTTCTGACCATTTTCTCTGGTCCATGATAGCAAAATGCTAAGAGCTGATTCCATGAGTTCACTTATTGCGCTAATCTATAGTAAATTTTCTAGAACTTTGCTATTTATAGTAAATTTTCCAAAAACGTTGCTAAAAATAGCAAATTTTCATAAATTATTTAGTAAAGATTCACAAGTTTACAACATATTTCTCAGCTTTTTTTTCGTTAGTGAAGTTTCAGAAATCTACTATTCATTAGTAAAGTTTCGCCAGTTTTTTCTGCTGTGGGTTAAATTTACCAATAATTTTGTTTAAGTGTTTGAAAAATATTTGTGTATATATACCCCACTTGCATTCATTATTATTTTATACATTTTCATTACTTTCCTCATTATAAATTAGAATCATAATAATGTCTTTTCACATAATCATGCAAGTATAGGAGCATGTATGTGCATATGTATTGAGATGAGAGTCAAGGTTTCCTTTTAATCGCGTAAAACTGCTGTTTGATAGAGTATAAGTTTATACATGTGCTATGAATGTGTAAGGTATGTCTGTGTTAGTATTGCGTATCTATGTTTGTGTGTTATATATGTGTCTCTTGGGTATGTTTATCATCGTTTTATTGTTCTGGTGTCAATAGCATAATTGTTCTTATGACATTCATCCATTCATTCGTTCGTTCGTTCGTTCATACATTCATTGTTATGGTTACACTCTTCTGATGAAATAATAATAATAATTTTCTTCATTCTTCTATCTATCATTTTCACTCACATCTCCTTGCCGTACACCTCTCGTTGTACAAGAATCTTTAGTGTTTTTGTTGGATATTGTTTTCTTTTTTTTTTGCTTTTCATTTGCAATTTCTTTATCCTTTGTCTACTGGCAAATACGTGTTTTTAATACTTTAGGGTATTATCGATAAATTTGTATTTGTATAGACAACAGTGGTTAGGAAAAGTTGTCAGATGCTGCTAAAATTCATAACATTTAGAAGATACAAATTAATTTGATATAAAACACACTACAGAAATCAGAACTAAACTCTAACTATCAGCTAAAGGCAGAGAGAAAGTAGTTGTAAACAGTTATGAGTTTCGTAAAGTTAAAGCCATTTAAAACAATACTCGAATCTATATCGAATTTTGAATCTAGTTATATATTTCGATGTCTGATGATGAATATTAAAATTATAATTAGTTTAACAAGTAGTCAATGTAGCCCTTACAGACAATAATTTTCCCTAATATCTGATCAGTCTGCTGACTCCAATTTATATACACTTATATTTGGATTATTTTTTTAAGTCCTTATAGTGGAAACAGTGCTCTTCGGCGTTAGCTCATCTGTTAGCACTTCATACAGTGCCGGCATATTCCCTGTATGTTAGAAGGTTGCTAATATAACACCAATTCCTAAAAAGGGAGAGGTTTATAACCCTGAAAATGATCGTCCAATAACAATTTGTTCTGCACTTTCCAAAGTTATGGAGAGTATGGTTAAATATTTGGAGTCCAACAATTCCCTTAACGACCACCGGTATGGCTTTCAAAGTGGACGTTATACGGGAGACTTGCTATCCTTTCTATTGGAAAAATGTTGTCGTTCCATTCACCACTATAACAAAAGTAGAGTGGTGGCTCTACATATTTAAAAAGAGTTCAATGGAGTGTGCATGGTGCTCTTTTATCAAAACTTATTGCTTTTGGTGTCGGTAATAACTTCTTTCGATTAATATCGAGCTTTCTCAGGGATCGCACTATACAAGTTATTATAGATGGGATCTTATCAAATGAGTTCAAGATGAATTCAGGGGTACGCAAGACTCCGTTCTTACTCCTACTTTAAACCCTATTTATCTAAACGACCTTCTACGTCAAATTTCCAACACTATTTATTCTTTTGCAGATGACAGCAACATATTCCATTACTTTTCATTCAGTTATAGACCAAGCCTGTCAGAGATTGAGGGTATAAGGAAACGTTCACAAGCCTCAGTGTTACATGTTGACACAAAAGCGAAGGACAGACCATGTCGCTTTATCTGTATTTATTGGTGGTGTAAATATTGAGGAAACAGATATTATTGATGTTCTGGGGATGAGAATACAATGTGATATCCGCTGATCTAAACTCATTTTTCAAGTGTTGAAATAACCATTCAAATGTCTCGATTTTCTGAAACGGTGTAGGAATTACTTCACTCCATCTGATCTCCTCACTATTTACACCACCTATATCCGACCAAAATTGGAATACAACTGGAATTTTGCAGCTTCTCGACCGAGTACAGGTGATGGCGAAGGTGAGTATTCGCTGGCGTACCGACGCAATGTGGACTGCGTTTCATTGTTATATCGATACTACAATGGTATGTGTTCTAAAAAAATGTGGGAATTTGTTCCTCATACCCGCATTTTTTTTATGTAATATACGTTTTTCATCAAGACCACATCATTTTGTGGTCGATTAGCCAGAAGACCGCTCAACACACTATAGGAAAATTTCATTCTTTAGCCGTACTGTCCGTAAATGGAACAAACTTCCCGCTGAAGTCTTCTTTGTCATTTTCCATGTAGAAAGGCTCAAATCCTAACTCCCATAACATATTTTACTAGTTCCAATAGCTATCAATTGAGAGTTCTTTTGTTGATATGTTTGCTTTGGTTTTTTGTTTTACAACCTTTAGTAAGATTTGTAAAGCGACATTTGTAACGCGACATATTTTACAGTCACGTTTGTAATAATTGGTAAAATAAGATCAATGATCTGTATTATAAAGGTCATTGAACTTTATACTAAAGATCAATGATCAAGGTGGCGCAAAAGTAATCCTTCTATCAGAAATTCTATAAATTTCGCGATTGGCCCCTAATGTCAGTTCTGTTTTGACATTTGTGTAGTAAACACATGCGAAATACACGTTAATAAACAATGTTATGCTACACTGCTCCAAAACGCGGAATATTGCTGACTATTTATTTGACCAATAATCGGTCGGTGACTATGGCACAACGTGAATTTCGTCGCAGATTTCCTGGCCATCCAACGCCTACTGGTGAAACACTACGACGTTTAGCCGCTCGCCTCGAAGAGACTGGCACAACACGAGATGCTGCCAGGCGTGGCTGACCCCGGAGTAGCCGTTCTGCAGAGAATATAGCTGCCGTAGCCGAGGATGTCATGGAAGCGCCGTCGACATCGACCAGACGACGTGCCACGCAAATGGGTATCAGTCGACGGTCTTTACAGCGAATTTTGGTACAAGATTTGACGATGTTTCTGTACAAAGTCCAGACGGTGCATCAGCTGTTAGCTGCTGACCGCCAATCGCGTTTAACATACGCTCAAGCCATCCTTAATTACCACCAAGAGGAAGATGATTTTTCATCAAAAATAATCATGAGTGATGAGGCCCATTTCCATCATAGCGGGTACGTAAATAAGCAAAATTTACGCTTCTGGGGCACTGAAAATCCGCGTGTAACCCACGAAGAGTCATTACACCCGCTCAAAGTCACTGTATGGTGTGCTGTTTTCGCTGGAGGAGTCATCGGACCATTTTTCTTCGAAGACGTCGCGGGCCAAACGGTAACTGTGAATGGTGAGCGTTACAGAGCAATGATCAACGAGTTCTTTTTGCCGCAACTTGATGAATTGGGATTGGAAAACATGTGGTTCCAACAGGACGGTGCAACGGCATACACTGCACGTGCCACAACCCATATGCTGAAGGATGCATTTCCCGGGCACCTAATCTCCCGTTTTGGCGATTTGCACTGGCCAGCAAGATCTTTTTGTGGGGCTTTTTGAAGTCGCAGGTTTATGTCAACAAGCCTTAGGCTCTTGCAGCTCTTAAAGACAATATCCGTCAAGAATGTCAGGACCTATCGCCGGAAGTTTTGGCCAAAGTAATGGAAAATGTCATAAAAAAGGCTCAAATGACAATCAACTGTGGCGGCGGCCACTTCCATGACATCATATTCTCGACTTGATGTAAAAAAAATTAAAAGACAAAATAAAAATAATCCACAAGAAGAATCAAAGCTTTTCATATTTTTTTTTAATTACAGCCAAAAAACATCGGAAGTTTACTTTTGCGCCACCTTGTACTAAAGATCAATGATCTTTATACTAAAGATCAATGATCTTTATACTAAAGATCAATGATCTTTATACTAAAGATCAATGATCTTTATACTAAAGATCAATGATCTTTATACTAAAGATCAATGATGTTTATACTGAAGATAAAATTATGTAAGCAGTTGTGATCCTAAATGATAGGTAAAAATCATCAGCACTACTGGGAGTATTTAGCAACTAAGAAAATTGTATGTATGTGTATACTTTTATTTGGCACTGTATGGATTTGATTATGTTGTTCTAAATATGAGTGATTGTCTTGATGCTTTTGTCTATTATTTATTTAGAGAGAGAGCTGTTAAGAGTCTAACGATTATTTAACAAAAGTGAAGTTTTATGGTTAATTTAATTAAAACGGCAGCAGTTTATAATACCCCTGACATATAAGTACAAATTATTTCAAATTAAATTTAATCTAAGACGAAAAATATTTAAATAATTTCTTGCTTTTTTTACACAAAATCTTTTCCAACAAATCTTTTAATCATAATTTCTTTCCTTGCTCACCTTCTCAAACTTTTAATTATTATTTTACTACCTAGACTTATAAATTTTAATGTGTCTCTACATACATATACCAAGTAAAAAGATATTTTACATTTTCACAGCCCTGTAAATACCTCTCTTAATTCTAAGCCGCTTTTTTTCCTGTTGTCGGTTAAAGCCATATTAATGTATTTAAACGAGATTCGTGTTCATGTTGGTTGGTTTATTTATTTGTTTTTTTTTTTTTACCAACAAGTTTAATACTTCATTTTAATCGCCTTAAAATCTTTGAATTTAATTAAAGTATTTTAACAAAAAACAAATTTTGTGTTGTTGTTGTCTGCCTTTTTATTTTTTGTATGGAAAACTTTTATTCTATGTACATGATTACAGAGTAACAATTTATAATATAACAAAATAAGAAAAACACAAAATTACTGAGAGCAAAAAAAATGTGAAAAGAACTTGTGTCTGGGAATGATATTTTTACTAAGTACGGCAGCATTAAATGTAAGTAGGAGGAAAATCTGTGTGTGTTGGAATATAAAAGGAAGGTGTCAGACATGGCCTTAAGGCGATAACACTTACAGGTACAATCGTAATAAATATTTAAGAAACGAGACAAAAAAAAATTATGTTATATAATGAAGGGCCAGTGAAATTATTTTAGATATTTAAATCTGCGAGAAGGAATGTTTAGTATTATTAAGGGAAAAACAATAGAAACATTGCGTTTCTTGTAGACAAATTTCCATAAAAAAGATAATCTTCCAGCGAGCAGATTTTCTGCAGAAAAAGTTGAAAAAGTTTTATGGAAATTAGCTTAATTTACAGGAAATTTTCCATTCTTTATTAAATTTTTCTTCTTGGACCCTACTCATATAAGGCATTGTGTTGGAACTAGGAAAATAGATTATCGGAGGGAGAAGGGAGGGAGTAGTGTTTATGGGGATTCAACTTAAACTTTCCTTCATTGAAAATGACAGGAAACACTTCAGAATAATGTTTACTCCTCACACGGATAGTACGGCTAAAGAATGAATTTTCCCTGTAGTGTGTTGTACGGGCCATTTTCCTATCGACCACAAAGGTATGTGTTCTTGATGAGAAACGTGTATTATGTAAAAATCTGAGGGTATCAGGTACAAGTTCCGTAATTTCATCAGAACACATTCCATTGTAGTACCGAGGGAACAATGAAACTCAGCTCACATTACGTCGATGCTCCTGCGAATCAATATATTTGGATACCAAACTGTCACCCTCTCCTCTACGCTGTCGAGAAGCTCCAAAAAAGACTTCAAATCACCATATATGGAAGCTGTATTTCATTTTCGGTCGGATATAGGTGGTGTAAATAGTGAAGAGATCAGATGGAGTGAAGTTATTCCTACACCGCGAACACTTGAATGCTTCTTGCAACACTTGAAAATTGTGTTTCGACCAGCGGACATCACATGGCATTCTTTTGACCAGAACATTAAGATCGTCTGATTCCACTATAATTACACCACCCATAAATACAAATGAAGCAAAATGGGTTAAACACTGAGTCTTGAGAGCATTGAAACTGACCCCATTCAGAGATTGTCAGAAGGTCCCGATTAATGAAATCATTCATGTTTTGCCTTATTGCCACAATCTTCCACAGGCTTGGTCTGTAACTGAATGAATATGAATGGCAATGTTGCTGTCATCTACAAAAAAATAGACATGATTGAAAGTTTGACGGAGAAGGTCGTTTAGAAAAATAAGGAATAGAGTAGGAGAAAGAACAGAGACTTGCGGTACCCTAAAACTAATCTTGAACTCGTTTGATCTCGTGCGATCTGAGGAAGCTCAATATAAATCGAGAGAAGTTAACACCGAAACCAAAAGCAATAAGTTTTGCCACACTCTATCGAAAGCCTTGGCAATATCTAGGGCCACATCTTTACTTTCGCCAAAACGGTGAATGAAACGACACCATTTTCCTGATAGAAAGGCTAGAAAGTCTCCTGTAGAGCATCCTCTACGAAAATCATACTGGCAGTCGTAAAGTACTTTGTTGGACGCCAATTATTTAAACAGATGGTAGTTAACCATACTCTCCATAACTTTGGAAAGTGGAGAACAAATTGCTATTGGATGATTATTTTCAGGGTAATTAGCATCTGCCTTTTTAGGAATTGGCGTGACATTAGCAATCGTCCAACATACAGGACATACTCCGGCACGGAAAAGGTTAGCTAATGAAAGAGCTAACTTCGAGGAGCACTGGTTCGATAACAGCGCTGGTGTGCCATCTGGCCCAGGAGACTTATTTACATTGAGAACCGATAAAATCCTTTGTAGAGCACGAGGTCGAAGGAATATATCGACGTTAGGATTAGTTCTACTTAACGACCAGCGCTGGTATGCCATCTGGCCTACAGGATCCGATAAAAACGAGTTTGGGCAGTGGTTGATCACTGGGATGAGCTAACGTTGAAGAGCACTGCTTCTAGACCAGCGATGGTATGTCATCTGTCCCAGGAGACTTATTTACGTAGAGATCCGATAAAAACGAGTTTGGGCAATGGCTGATCACGTTTCGGAAAGAGAGAATTACTTGCGAATAATTCAGCAAAAAGTTTAGCTTCATCGACCGGTTCAGTGAATGTTTGGTCATCCTGTAAAAAGGTCGGAATTGAGGAACTAGCATTATCCTTTACCCTTTCAACGAATGACCAAAAGCTTTTACTGCCCCGGGGAGCAGTAAAAACTTTAGTACATAGGGGTGGCTTTGACACACGAAGATCTCGCTTGTATGCCTAACGAATCAGTTTCTACGTTTTGGTTTTTGCACCAAGTTCTGAATTCTTCCTCTCTGGATCTGATTGCTGTTTTGTACGTCTAATTAAACCAAGATATTTGTCTAGGTCTAATCGAAGATTTCTTTTATGGAATGGAAATCTTCATACTTTCTCAACCATCATTGTCATGGCATTGACGTTATTGTCTAGGAAATTGAGTTTCCTATTAAAATGCAGAACGAAATCGTTAAGTTCAGCACATCGAGCCTTTTCGTAGATAAAAATTGAACGTTTCTTAGCTGTTTGTAAAATATTACGAAGTTCCGAGAGCGAGAAGATGGTAACAATAGTTCAATGAACTTTTCAGCTTTTTCCATAGAAAATTCTTTCTTTTTAATCACATTAAACAACCTACTTAACAATTTCTGTTCAGCTAAAGTCACTAACCCTGGCCATAACACAAAAAGTCAATATACTCTCTATAATCTATTGATTACATTTCAATTTATTAGATTATTAATTTGATTGAAAGGTCATAAATGGATTTTTTATGAATCATAATCATAATTTCAATATACGAAGTAAATAATCATACTAAAGCTAGACAGTGACATAAACTTGGAGGAGTGAAAGGGATACATCAGAGACAAGAAAAATTGCAATCCGTTTAATATTGATAAATTGACGAAAACTTTTATTTATTGTAGAAAAATATATAAAAAAAAAATTTGGTTTTTACTGGAAATTAATATTTTGTAAACTAAACGCAGTCACAGCAAAAAAATTATATTTTACTTTAAGATAAAGAAGCTGTAAAACTTACAAAAGATTTTCATTTTTGACAAATTATTATGAAGGATGTGCATGAGAAATAAAAGCAAAAGAACATTTTGTAAAAAAATTGAAGGAAAAAATTCAAGACAGGAACATTGCAGTAGCTGTATGTCTAAAGCAGCAGTTGTATGTTGCTGCAATATAAACATTTACACAACAGGATGTTGTTGTCCATGTCGAATTTGTGCTGTGTGTGTGTGTGCTTGAGTTGGAGAATTTGCTAAATGAAGTCAAAAAGTTACAGTTTTTTTTTTTTGATAACGAATGTATGAAATGTTTAAAGGATAATATAGAAATAAACCGCATCATCCAAAAACTGTAGTCAATGTGGCTGTTAGACTTATCTCTTTCCATTTCTTTATAATCTTAGTTTAAATATTGCATAAATGACAAGGAAAAAGTTTACTTTGTAATTGTGTCTACTCTTTTTTTGTTTTTTTTTTTTTGGTGGAGTTGTAGTTTTGGTGCAGGATATAGCAGGATAACTTTAATTTCGGTATCTGTCTGCGTTTGGTGGCTAGCGTTTATTTGGTGTTCATTGGTTTTTAGTTAGTTAAAGAAATGTATACAGTGTACATAAAATTGATAAGCGGGAAGGTATGCGAAGCTATAAGACACATCGAAGTAGTACAAAAACTTGCACAAGTTTTCTATAGAAAAAGTTGCTCTGGAACAGACAAGTTTTCTATAGAAAATATTGCTCTGGAACAGACAAGTTTTCTATAGAAAATATTGCTCTGGAACAGACAAGTTTTCTATAGAAAATATTTCTCTGGAACAGACAAGTTTTCTATAAAAAATATTAATCTATGGAAAATATTGTTCTGGAACAGACAAGTTTTCTATAGAAAATATTGCTCTGGAATAAACAAGTTTTTTATAGAAAAATTTGCTCTGGATCAGACAAGTTTTTTATAGAAAAATTTGCTCTGGATCAGACAAGTTTTTTATAGAAAAACTTGCTCTGGACCAGACAAGTTTTTTATAGAAAAACTTGCTCTGGACCAGACAAGTTTTTTATAGAAAAACTTGCTCTGGACCAGACAAGTTTTTTATAGAAAAACTTGCTCTGGACCAGACAAGTTTTTTATAGAAAAACTTGCCCTGGACCAGACAAGTTTTTTATAGAAAAACTTGCTCTGGACCAGACAAGTTTTTTATAGAAAAACTTGCTCTGGACCAGTCAAGTTTTTTATAGAAAAACTTGCTCTTGACCAGACAAGTTTTTTATAGAAAAACTTGCTCTGGACCAGACAAGTTTTTTATAGAAAAACTTGCTCTGGACCAGACAAGTTTTTTATAGAAAAACTTGCCCTGGACCAGACAAGTTTTTTATAGAAAATCTTGCTCTGGACCAGACAAGTTTTTTATAGAAAAACTTGCTCTGGACCAGTCAAGTTTTTTATAGAAAAACTTGCTCTTGACCAGACAAGTTTTTTATAGAAAAAGTTGCTCTGGTACAGACAAGTTTCCTATAGAAAAAGTTGCTCTGGTACAGACAAGTTTCCTATAGAAAAAGTTGCTCTGGACCAGACAAGTTTCCTATAGAAAAAGTTGCTCTGGTACAGACAAGTTTCCTATAGAAAAAGTTGCTTTTTTATAGAAAAACTTGCTCTGGACCAGACAAGTTTTTTATAGAAAAACTTGCTCTGGACCAGACAAGTTTTTTATAGAAAAACTTGCCCTGGACCAGACAAGTTTTTTATAGAAAAATTTGCTCTGGACCAAAGTTTTTTATAGAAAAACTTGCTCTGGACCAGACAAGTTTTTTATAGAAAAACTTGCTCTGGACCAGACAAGTTTTTTATAGAAAAACTTGCTCTGGACCAGACAAGTTTTTTATAGAAAAACTTGCTCTGGACCAGACAAGTTTTTTATAGAAAAACTTGCTCTGGACCAGACAAGTTTTTTATAGAAAAACTTGCTCTGGTACAGACAAGTTTCCTATAGAAAAAGTTGCTCTGGTACAGACAAGTTTTCTATAGAAAAAGTTGCTCTGGTACAGACAAGTTTCCTATAGAAAAAGTTGCTCTGGTACAGACAAGTTTCCTATAGAAAAAGTTGCTCTGGTACAGACAAGTTTCCTATAGAAAAAGTTGCTCTGGTACAGACAAGTTTCCTATAGAAAAAGTTGCTCTGGACCAGACAAGTTTCCTATAGAAAAAGTTGCTCTGGTACAGACAAGTTTCCTATAGAAAAAGTTGCTCTGGACCAGACAAGTTTCCTATAGAAAAAGTTGCTCTGGTACAGACAAGTTTCCTATAGAAAAAGTTGCTCTGGACCAGACAAGTTAACTATAGAAAAAGTTGCTCTGGACCAGACAAGTTAACTATAGAAAAAGTTGCTCTGGACAAGACAAGTTAACTATAGAAACATTCCTCTGGACCAGACAAGTTTTCTATGGAAAAACTTGCTCTGGACCAGACAAGTTTTCTATGGAAAAACTTGCTCTGGACCAGACAAGTTTTCTATGGAAAAACTTGCTCTGGGCCAGACAAGTTTTCTATGGAAAAACTTGCTCTGGACCAGACAAGTTTTCTATGGAAAAACTTGCCCTGGACCAGACAAGTTTTCTATGGAAAAACTTGCTCTGGACCAGACAAGTTTTCTATGGAAAAACTTGCTTGGGCTTCTTTCCCTTTTGAGTTGTTTATCTTTTTTATACTTTTACACGTTTCTAGACTAGACGTCGTCAATTGCTGCATCATTATTTTTTGTCAGTTGTTTAATTTTTTTTATTTATTTTTCCTATGTTTTCATTTTTCTTTTTTGTCTTGCTGTGCCACAAATGTAACAACTTGTTTATGCAACAAAATACTGTAAAATGTCAGCCAATCTGTTTTGTATTTTAATCTCAATTGCAGTTCAATAAGTTGAATTGTTTTTTATGTTGTTTTTTGCTCGTTTTCTGTGTAACCCAGCAAATTCATCATTTACAATTTGTAGCATCGCTGTTGTGCAGCGTCCGTCCGGTCACATAAATCACAGACAATTTATAATCATAAAAATAAAATAAGAAATATTTTGTTAAGAAAATTATGAGAGAGATCATAATCAGTGATATTTTAAGGCAACACCAGATTAATGCTCATAGGGAAATCAATAAGAAAACCACAGAGGGAGGTGGGAATATATTTTGATAAGGTTTTACAAAAAATATAGAAATATCAAGTAGGTGGTGTCTTTTGAATTCTGTGTATTGAAAGGTTGCCTTAAAACAGGCTCTATATTGTTTGGTAAATAGTTTAAAGCAGCCACCATTATGTCTACATTTCCTTTTCGCCTTCTACCATTTATTATAATGATGACTAGTAACTTAGTCCTTGCTGTTATACGTAGAAAGTCAAAAGCAAAAAAAAAAGTAAATGTTTCGTATTCTTGTTTATAAATGACTTGATAATAATATACAATTTATAAAAGTTTTATTCATTTAATTCATATACAGGAATTGAATTACTTTTTGCTTTTTCTTCAGTTTTGTATTACAACTTATGAGACGCTTTTCAATTATAATTTCTTTTTTTGTATTTTTATTGTAACATTCAACTTGAATTAAACAGGTGTATGGCTAAATCAGATAAAAAAATATTTAAATTTAGTATAATAATGATAACAAAAAAAGCTGAAAAGTAATTGTAAGATATATGAATAAATATAAAACTTTGTAATGCAAATAATAATGAATAAATTTTAAAGAAACAGAAGGAATTTTAAAGGAAGCCAAATGGTTGATGAATTTCAAAGACAAATTTGCTCTGGCTTGCAGGAATTTTCTATAGAAAAAGTTGCTCTAGTCTAGACAACTTTTCTATAGAAAAAGTTGCTCTAGTCTTGACAACTTTTCTATAGAAAAAGTTGCTCTAGTCTAGACAACTTTTCTATAGAAAAAGTTGCTCTAGTCTAGATAACTTTTCTATAGAAAAAATTGCTCTAGTCTAGACAACTTTTCTAAAGAAAATGTTGCTCTACTCTAGACAACTTTTCTATAGAAAATGTTGCTCTAGTCTACACAACTTTTCTATAGAAAATGTTGCTCTAGTCTAGACAACTTTTCTATAGAAAAAGTTGCTCTAGTCTACACAACTTTTCTATAGAAAATGTTGCTCTAGTCTAGACAACTTTTCTATAGAAAAAGTTGCTCTAGTCCAGACAACTTTTCTATAGAAAAAGTTGCTCAAGTCTAGACAACTTTTCTATAGAAAATGTTGCTCTAGTCTAGACAACTTTTCTATAGAAAAAGTTGCTCTAGTCCAGGCAACTTTTCTATAGAAAAAGTTGCTCTAGTCCAGACAAATTTTCTATAGAAAAAGTTGCTCTAGTCTACACTACTTTTCAATCAAAGAAATTTTCACTGGCCGGTATAAAATAATTTGAATTAAATTTATGTATAAAATAGTGATACTACTACTTTGAGTGCTTCATCCATGTCCGTGAAAGTAGCTAAAACATTCATAAAGTCTATAACATTAAGAGTTTGCCTCACTCTTAAACAAGTCCCTAAGTTGTAGAGTAATATTTCAATCAAAACAAGAAATAAATTACACAGGTTTCAAAAGAAAAGAACAACAAACAAGTTAAATAACAACAACTGTAACAAATTCCAACAATAATAAAAACTACATTGACAAATGCTCAATAAAAAGTAAGGAGTCACAGAGCAAGGAAGAATGGTTGGCGAGAGAAACAGTTAAAGGAATGAAAGAGTACATGATTTTCAAAAGAGATATTCAAATGAGCTCATATGTGAGATTTGCATGTAAATGGCTGAGAGTGAGTATAAGTGAAGACCAAAATAACAAGAATTGCAATAGCAACAACAAATTTTACTGCTAGTTGCACTGCAGTAAAAAAACTGAAAACAAGTAAAGTTTTTAAAGGAATTTCGTATGGAAAATTGAGAAAGTGTGGGACATGTGCCATTTTCCCAAACATTTAGTTTATGAGAATATTCCTAGAAAATTCTAAATGTTGCCGTTAAAACTAACAACAAAAACAATTTTTTTTAATAAACCCAAGTAAAAAACACAAAGTTTTTTAAATAAAGTTCCCGGAAAATTATAAAAACATGTACAATTTCTACTCAAACTCCAGTAATAAAACTTCACAGACTTTCAAACACATCCCCTCAAATACATAGATACACACATATACACAATGTTTTACAAATTTCACTAGTTGAGCAGGGTTAAAGACAAGAAAAAATAAAGTAAAATTATTATTATTATTTGTGTTTTTTTGTTCAAGTATTTTGTTTTAAGATTGTACAAATTTTCTAGTACTTAAAATCCAAAGTACTACTTTGCCAGTATTTTGTAGTTGAAGTTCAGACATCAAGCTGTGTTGTATGTCAGTGTTGACGACAGCAATTGCTAGACACGCAGCCTAAAAGTATGCAGTAATATATACAAAAACATAATACAAAGTACAGGAAAAGAAACCAAACAAAAAATAGACACACTCACACATAACAAGAAAACACAGTTTGAAATTTTAGTTTTTTTTTAAATACTAAGAGGGAGGGACCTAGAAGATGAAGTTCAAAAGGGGCCTTTTAATTAAGTTTAGATGTTTGGGTAGACTAAAGTAAATTTTCAAAAGAAAATTTCTCTAGAACAGAGCTATTATTTTAGAGAAAATTCTATAGAAAACTTGTCTGTACCAGAGCAACTTTTTCTAACGAAAACTTGTCTGTACCAGGGCAAGTTTTTCTATAGAAAACTTGTCTGTACCAGAGCAAGTTTTTCTATAGAAAACTTGTCTGTACCAGAGCAAGTTTTTCTATAGAAAACTTATCTGTACCAAAGCAACTTTTCTAACGAAAACTTGTCTGTACCAGGGCAAGTTTTTCTATAGAAAACTTGTCTGTACCAGAGCAAGTTTTTCTATAGAAAACTTGTCTGTACCACAGCAAGTTTTTCTATAGAAAACTAGTCTGTACCAGAGCAAGTTTTTCTATAGAAAACTAGTCTGTACCAGAGCAAGTTTTTCTATAGAAAACTTGTGTGTACCAGAGCAAGTTTTTCTATAGAAAACTTGTGTGTACCAGAGCAAGTTTTTCTATAGAAAACTTGTCTGTACCAGAGCAAGTTTTTCTATAGAAAACTTGTCTGTACCAGAGCAAGTTTTTCTATAGAAAACTTGTCTGTACCAGAGCAAGTTTTTCTATAGAAAACTTGTCTGTACCAGAGCAAGTTTTTCTATAGAAAACTTGTCTGTACCAGAGCAAGTTTTTCTATAGAAAACTTGTCTGTACCAGAGCAAGTTTTTCTATAGAAAACTTGTCTGTACCAGAGCAAGTTTTTCTATAGAAAACTTGTCTGTACCAGAGCAAGTTTTTCTATAGAAAACTTGTCTGTACCAGAGCAAGTTTTCTATAGAAAACTTGTCTGTACCAGAGCAAGTTTTTCTATAGAAAACTTGTCTGTACCAGAGCAAGTTTTTCTATAGAAAACTTGTCTGTACCAGAGCAAGTTTTTCTATAGAAAACTTGTCTGTTCCAGAGCAAGTTTTTCTATAGAAAACTTGTCTGTACCAGAGCAAGTTTTTCTATAGAAAACATGTCTGTACCAGAGCAATGTTTTCTGTAGAAAACTTGTCTGTTCCAGAGCAATGTTTTCTATAGAAAACTTGTCTGTTCCAGAGCAATGTTTTCTATAGAAAACTTGTCTGTACCAGAGCAAGTTTTTCTATAGAAAACTTGTCTGTACCAGAGCAAGTTTTTCTATGGTAAACTTGTCTGTACCAGAGCAAGTTTTTCTATAGAAAACTTGTCTGTACCAGAGCAAGTTTTTCTATAAAAAACTTGTCTGTACCAGAGCAAGTTTTTCTATAGAAAACTTGTCTGTACCAGAGCAAGTTTTTCTATAGAAAACTTGTCTGTACCAGAGCAAGTTTTTGTATAGAAAATTTGTCTGTACCAGAGCAAGTTTTTCTATAGCAAACTTGTCTGTACCAGAGCAAGTTTTTCTATAGAAAACATGTCTGTACCAGAGCAATGTTTTCTGTAGAAAACTTGTCTGTTCCAGAGCAATGTTTTCTATAGAAAACTTGTCTGTTCCAGAGCAATGTTTTCTATAGAAAACTTGTCTGTACCAGAGCAAGTTTTTCTATAAAAAACTTGTCTGTACCAGAGCAAGTTTTTCTATAGAAAACTTGTCTGTACCAGAGCAAGTTTTTCTATAGAAAACTTGTCTGTTCCAGAGCAAGTTTTTCTATAGAAAACTTGTCTGTACCAGAGCAAGTTTTTCTATAGAAAACATGTCTGTACCAGAGCAATGTTTTCTGTAGAAAACTTGTCTGTTCCAGAGCAATGTTTTCTATAGAAAACTTGTCTGTTCCAGAGCAATGTTTTCTATAGAAAACTTGTCTGTACCAGAGCAAGTTTTTCTATAGAAAACTTGTCTGTACCAGAGCAAGTTTTTCTATAGTAAACTTGTCTGTACCAGAGCAAGTTTTTCTATAGAAAACTTGTCTGTACCAGAGCAAGTTTTTCTATAAAAAACTTGTCTGTACCAGAGCAAGTTTTTCTATAGAAAACTTGTCTGTACCAGAGCAAGTTTTTCTATAGAAAACTTGTCTGTACCAGAGCAAGTTTTTCTATAGAAAACTTGTCTGTACCAGAGCAAGTTTTTCTATAGAAAACTTGTCTGTACCAGAGCAAGTTTTTCTATAGAAAACTTGTCTGTACCAGAGCAAGTTTTTCTATAGAAAACTTGTCTGTACCAGAGCAAGTTTTTCTATAGAAAACTTGTCTGTACCAGAGCAAGTTTTTCTATAGAAAACTTGTCTGTACCAGAGCAAGTTTTTCTATAGAAAACTTGTCTGTACCAGAGCAAGTTTTTCTATAGAAAACTTGTCTGTACCAGAGCAAGTTTTTCTATAGAAAACTTGTCTGTACCAGAGCAAGTTTTCTATAGAAAACTTGTCTGTACCAGAGCAAGTTTTTCTATAGAAAACTTGTCTGTACCAGAGCAAGTTTTTCTATAGAAAACTTGTCTGTACCAGAGCAAGTTTTTCTATAGAAAACTTGTCTGTTCCAGAGCAAGTTTTTCTATAGAAAACTTGTCTGTACCAGAGCAAGTTTTTCTATAGAAAACATGTCTGTACCAGAGCAATGTTTTCTGTAGAAAACTTGTCTGTTCCAGAGCAATGTTTTCTATAGAAAACTTGTCTGTTCCAGAGCAATGTTTTCTATAGAAAACTTGTCTGTACCAGAGCAAGTTTTTCTATAGAAAACTTGTCTGTACCAGAGCAAGTTTTTCTATAGTAAACTTGTCTGTACCAGAGCAAGTTTTTCTATAGAAAACTTGTCTGTACCAGAGCAAGTTTTTCTATAAAAAACTTGTCTGTACCAGAGCAAGTTTTTCTATAGAAAACTTGTCTGTACCAGAGCAAGTTTTTCTATAGAAAACTTGTCTGTACCAGAGCAAGTTTTTCTATAAAAAACTTGTCTGTACCAGAGCAAGTTTTTCTATAGAAAACTTGTCTGTACCAGAGCAAGTTTTTCTATAGAAAACTTGTCTGTACCAGAGCAAGTTTTTCTATAGAAAACTTGTCTGTACCAGAGCATCTTTTTTTATAGAAAACTTGTGTGGACAAGAGCAATTTTTCTTTAAGAAAAATTGTTTAGTCTAGATCTTCATTTTCTGTAAAAATGTTGCCTTCAACTAGGCATCTTTGTCTAAACTCCGCCCTTGTTGCTCTTAAATTTTAAATTCTTAGTTCCTTTGTACACTTTCTAATAGGCTGTTTTTATGTTTATTATTAAAATAGTATTACACTGAATTTTCTTTTGTTTCTAATTATTGTTTCCAAACAATAACTACATGCAGACAATTGAGGTTTCAACCCAGACAAGATATATTTTCATGTAAACAGCTATAAAAACAGAAACTTCTATACAGTACGCCTGGTAGAAAGGGTTGAATGAAACCTTTTTATTTTGTTTATTCTTGTAGATGGAGCAGTGTGGGGGGTAAATAGTGAAAGATGCAAAAAAGTGATTAGTAAAGAATGTTTAAAACAACATATTTTCACATACTCATATGCCATTGAAACCAAATGCCAAAAGAAAACCATGTTATATTTGTTTTTCTTCATTTTTAAAGCGAACAAGTTCAAGAAACTTTTCCAGAAGAGCAAAAACACAAAGAGCGAACACATGCATGTATAGTATACATTAGGGGGCAGCTGGATTTTAGAGCAGTTTTCAAAATTTAACATAAACGTCTGGTTGCTTGCGCTTTTTGTAAATCAGATTTCTTTTTTCAGCTATTTGACAATCCTTATAATTTTCTATACTATTTTATGTTGTTTATAATCATAAAATAAAATTAGTGTTTATTGAGGCCATCCTAATATTTCTCTTTGAAAACGACATCAGAAATTAACCCTTTTCAAAAGTAAAGTACGAGTTTTTGTGTTATATAAACTAAGAAACCCACATATGACCATGTTTCTCTCTTTTTAAAGTTGTTATAATAAATTTCCAACCAAAAAACCTCAAAGTATACTATATAAATATGTTTAAATAAATTTTCAAATTATTTTAATTTGTTTGTGTGCTTGCGTGCGTGCGTCTTGCATGCATGTGTGTGTTTGTGCTTGCTTTTTCAAAAACCAAAAAGGGGTAAAGAATTATAACCAAACTACAAAGACAGTGGAGAAAGTTTCTTTTTAATAGAAACAAAATTAAATTTTCTTTAAGATTTATTTAACTCACATGTAACGTTATTTATTTAACACAATTTTCCTAACAAACCAAACAACAACAGATGTTATGAGTTGGGTGGTAGAAAGTAAAATAAAGAAAAGGATAAATACTTAAATAGCTGGAGGTTAAAGGTTAATAAGACGATATAGTATACATTTAAATGTATAAAATTTATAAATAAAAAAAGGGTCTGTCTTTATTAAGCATAGGGTAGAGTTTTAGTTGGCCAATTAATATTTGCTATATTGATGAAATAGTTTTATAAACACAAATATTTTTGTTTTTAATTATATGTTTTGTAGATTTGTATCTAATCAAAGTGTTGTTATTTATCTACTAGGGCTTGTATTTATTATGGTGATTAAAATATTTTAATTTTTTATATGTACTATTTTAAATTAAGTTATTTGTTTTTAGAAATAATATCCTTAGGGCAGAGATTAATATGCTTTGATGTGAGAATTTACATATTTAAACAATCTTAAAAAGGATTTGAGGGAACACTAAATATTTAAATGCGTATGAGCAATTATTGGGTACATTTTCTTCTCATTTTTTTTTACAAATTTGGAAATCTAGTTTTCGAAATGGATCGTAATCATTGAGCTTATATTGCGAATAAAGAGAAACTCATATTATAACCTATTTCGAATATTCACATGCAATATTCTCGCTAAAATCAATAATTTTTATTGGGTGTATGAATTAAAAATACAGGATTTACAATCGATGGCGTATCTAGGCATTTTTTAATAACTTATATGTCATTTTGAAAGGTGCATATATGTCACTTATTCTCACTTAGTTATTGAACATTATACTGTAAACAACAAAGTTTTTTTTCTTCGAAAATGTAAGATTTTGTGCCAGCAAAGCTTCATATGCGGGAAGTTTAGTCTTATATGTTTAATTTGAAAAAAAGTGCCGCTTAAGTACACCGATTGCTTACCAAAGCTTATGTTGAATGTGCCTCATCGTTTTCAATATGCGAGAGATGGTTTGTGCGGTTTAGAAGTGCTGATTTTGACACGGAAGACAATGATCCCACAGGCCAGCCCAAAAAGTATGAAAACCAAGAACTGGAGGCATTACTCCATGAAGATTGTTGTCAAACTCAGCAAGAGCTCGCAAAAACATTGGGAGCTACTCAAGCAGCAATTTCAAAACGTTTGAAAGCAGAAGGATTCATCCAAAAACTGTGAAATTAGGACCATACGAATTGAAGCTGGGAGACCTTGAAGGACGATTTTGTATGTATGAAATGCTGCTTGAACGCATGTGTATGTGAAGCCCGGTGCGGCCAAAAGGGTCCTATCTATTATGAGCTGCTGAAATCTGATAGAAAAGACAGGAGGTCATAGCTAACAATGGCTAAAATTTTAAATGAATGTATATTGTACAAATATTTCAAAATAAAAGCTAAACATTTTAAAAAATCAGCATTTTTAAATCATACAGCAAACAGTGGTTCAGAAACAATTTTTTTTTGGGAAATAATTCAGTATCACGGGAACTATTGGAGATATTTTTATGAAATTTCACTTGGCTGGAGCTGAGATGTTTTCGAGTTGATTTACATTTGTTAAGCTTCCTAACACAAATGGAAGCCAGTGGGTGGCCCCTTAAAATTGGCCACCTCGGGTCTCAAATTTAAAAAAAAATCAATTTTTAAAATATAAAATTCTAAATAAAATAAAAAAAACTTGTTAACAGTTATATCGTTTCTATAAAAAACTACACGCATCCAAAGTGGAAACATGTAAAAAGGGGCGTATTTTTTATGTTTTTTCTCAAAAAAGCACATATATTTTTTAATTTGTAGAAAAAAATTTTCTTCGTAACTATATACAATTTTTATGTGATTCGGAAGGAGAACTTAATGAAAAAGGGTGTTAAGTAAAATTTAGCTCACATAAGCTGACATACCACCCCCAAGACCAATACAAACTTGGCCAATTGTTAAAAAAAAATTTGGTGTGAGTAAAAAATTCTAAAAAAACAAAGCAGTAATCCTCGAAGCAGCTCCATATTTGTATAACCCCATATGTTTTTTAAATATCTTCAAAGTTCTTTTTACTACCACGCGGTAAATAACGTCACAGAAAAAAATCTCTGTTTTTGGAACACATTTTCCCCGTTTCAAGAATTTTGGTATTTAAAAATAAAAATTGTAAAAAATTGTAACGCCATTAATTTAATGACACTTGGATCTAAATTAGTTCGAAATCTTGTTATGATATCTTGAACCGTTAAAATTTTACATTAATTCAAATTTTATATTTTTCTTCATGAAAAATGACCATTTTATAATTTTTTTAGTTTTTAAGGTAAATGACGTTCCAAAAATTTATAAAATTACTTATTTTACTAAAATATCAGTCTTCAAGACAGGAGGTTTTCACCAGTATCAAATACTTTTATAAAAATCCTTCATTTACTTCTTAAAAGTTCCACAAACCTTGCCCACTTTGAAAATTTTTTACGTATTTACATATATATTGCTTGCAAAATATATGTATGTCATAAACAACTTTTTCTCAATCATTCTTAATACTTTTTTATACACATCACCATGAGTGACAAGGGTATATATATGTTTGTCATTCCGTTTGTAATTTATACATTTTTCATTTGCGACCCCACAAAGTATATATATTCTCGATCGTTATAGCTAGCGAAGTCTATATAGCCATGTCCGTCTGTCCGTCTGTTGAAATCAACTTTTAGTAGCCCCCGCATAACTTAAATACATGATTCATACATCAGTATATCGGGAATTCTACCGACGCGGTTGATATTTAAAATCGAGACACCCGGCCCACAAATGACTGGGATATATCGAAAAAATCAGGACAACCTCGATTTTTTACAGTCGTCTACCCACTTTAAAAATCTTACATCATTTCCTCTACTCTTTCGCCAAAAAATACAGTTGTGTCCTTCTTCAACTTTCATTGTAATGTATTAAAAAAAAACAGTTTTTTTCCTCTATTGAAAATTTTTAAATTTTGAGTTGACTCTCTTTAGAGGAACCAGTGCGATAAAACTGTGAAAAAATTTTCCAAATTAAGTCACTGTGGGTAATAATTTCTCTCGATTTATATCGAGCTTTCTCAGAGATCGCATGGAATCTCATCAAACGAGTTCAAGATCAGTTCAGTGGTACCGCAAGGCTCCGTACTTTCTCCTACTCTATTTCTTAACTTTATAAACGACCTTCTATATCAAACTTCCAACCCTATCTACTCTTTTGCAGATGACAGCAACACTTGCCATTCATATATTATAGACCAAGCCTGTTGGAGATTGGGGCAATGAGGAAAACATGAATGATACGCTTAACCAAGATCTTATGACAATCTCTGAATGGGGTTGTGCGAATAGAGTCGATTTCAATGCACGCAAGACTCAATGTTGTATGTTAATACATAAACGCACAACAGATCATGTTGCTCCATCTGTTTTTATTGGTGGTACTCTCATGTGTGGGCCGGTGGTTCGAGGTCTATTTTGGAGTTACTCGACCGCGTACAGGAGAGGGCGAAGGAGCTTATCGGTGACAGTAGAGTATTCAGCTCTATTGACTCACTGGAACATCATCGCAATGTGGGTTGTGTTTCACTGTTCTACCGATACTACAATGGTATGTGTTCTGCTGAAATTAGGGAATTTGTTCCCGAAACCCGTAGTTTTTTATACAACACACGTATTTCGGCAAGGGCTCACCAATTTGATGTCGACTGGACAGTGGATCGAACAACACATTACAGGGAAAATTCGTTCTATAGCCGTACTGCCCGTATGTGGAATAAGCTTCCTATACTTTCAATATAGGAAAATTCAAATCAAATGTCCACAAACACTACTCTCACTATCCTCCCTCCCATAACCTGTTTTCCTAGTTCCAACACAATGCTTTGCATGAGTAGGGGTCATCCCCTCAGTGCTGGTCCAAGAAAAAAAAAAAACAACATAAACAAAAACAAATTGCAAGTGGTTTTTGTAAATGTTGTACTTGTTGTAGAATCGACACCACTTGGTATATAAATTCGCCTTTATTCGGGTGATACAATAACAAAACAGACTTCGATTTTTGGCTCTCAGTTACCTATCTAATTGTCATCTGTGGTACATACTATGTCTATGTATTTAACACTAGAAACATCAATAACCATTAATAAAGTATTAGTTTTTATATATTTTTTACCTTTAACATATTTTTGTTATTAGTATGCTTACATAATATACCTATTTGGCAGAAAAAGCTATTTGCCGACAAAAATATGTAAACTACATAGAAATTACATATGTGTGGAAAACCATACAAGAGGGTAGTCAATGTCATTTTTAAAATATCTCAACATTAAATAATATTTTTGAATTAATTAATGCGCTTTCTATGCTAAATTGAGGCGGCAAGAAAAGTCTTTCAGGAACATAGCTTATCAAAGTTTGTTTCTCAAATAAAAGGTTTTCCAATAGGTACTTTTGAACTTTGGCGGTTGATAGACATATTGTTGAGGGTAAACCTGTAGAAATAGCTGCCGTTTATTCATATTGTTTTGCCAAATCATCGTGGATGGTGATTTGTGGTGTTTTCTTAAGTCGTAGATCTGTGCGAATAAGCCACAAACCACAGCGGTCCACAAAGACAACATAACCTCTGCCAGCCGTCAAATTCAGCATGATTTGTGCGCCAGAGTCATGGAAAATTGGATATTTCGAATTTCTCAGAAATCACTTCATTCAGAAAAAACGAAATTTTCTCAGAAATAAAAAAAAAAATTCCCCGTATTCATAAACATTAAGGCTCAATTGTTTAAACAACGTAAACCATTTTTAATACCATTTAAATAAATCCCAGCCTTTTTAAAACCAAATCCAGTCGTCTTAAGTATTCCCAGTAAATTCTTATGAATTTATGCTTAAAGCATTAAGGTTTAGATGTGTGCATAAACATGATTGTAAATCTAATAAGAATTTACCTTTTACCAGTTAAAAGTACAAGAAATTACACACAGTAGTAACAACAACATAAATGATATGTAGTTAGGACTCGACTGGTGTACATGTACATACATATGTATATGAAATAATCTCATTTTCATTTTGGCTCATATAATATTCGATAAATCCTATACGAATGACATCCTGTGGCGGCATTTAACCCGGTCGACTGGCGTTACAAAATGCTTAAAACACAGAAAGACAGACAGCTACAGTTTTATGAATACTAGGGTGGCCCTTATATTGCAGTTTTGCGATTTTCGATGCTTTCAATGGTGTAACATTGTCCTTCGTCATCTAAGAATCTTATGCTGAACAGTTGAGCAGAATCGTTTAATGTTTCTTTAAAGTTTCGTGTTTTGCGTACAAATATTTAAATTAATTATTTTGCTCAGATTTGCAGCATTTGGTTTTAGATGATGTAGAACAATTTAGGACCTTGAAAGCATCGATAATACTAAAACAGCAAAATAAGGGTCATCCTAATGCAAACACACACACAGAAATTTAAGGAATACTTTGCTTAAAGTGTGTTGAAAGAGTAAGAGTAGAAATAGAAATATCGATAGACTTTTACTAACAAGATACATGGAAGATAATATCCGGTGTATGTTACTTACACGCATAGACACTCCCATCTACATATGTAACTCAATAAATTGAAATGTTTGTGTCAGCAGAGCTGGTACTTAGCATGCGTTTGTGTATTTCTAAGTATTTAAAGTGCGTGTGAGTAAGTGTGTGCGTGTGTTTGTGTGCGTTTCTAAGTACATTTGGCATAAATGGATGCCACATATTCCATTTATATTGGTAGTTAAGCGTAAAACCAATCTAAAGTAAAGTCAAATTTATCCTTTTTTCTTGTTGTTTTATCCTCTCGTATGGTAACCATTCGCTTAATCAAAACAAAGACATACATATATGTACATATAGACAATCATGGCATAAATACTTTTAGAATCACATCTGAAACCCAGCCAAATGAAAACTGTTCAGCTACAACACTCTACAACACCACACAGTTTTTGCAAAAGAAAAAAAGGTTTCTTTTGCTGTGTCCTTTTATGTCTTCGCAAAAAAAAAAAAAAAATATGTATATTGCGTGGTTCTTGGAAAATCCTTACAACTCGTTGGTGTGCATGTAGCATGTTTAATGTTCAAAGTTTCCAATAAATACATATTAATGTTAAGAGACTTTGAGGTGTATGTGTATTATTTAGCAAGTTTACATGGAGACTATCACTAGGTAAATGTAGGAGGTCTAGTAGGAAAAGAGAAGAAATAGTGCGTATTGGTCATCAAAGCTCTATGTGATATTCCATAAATAATCAAGTCTTCTTTATGACTCAATCAGAAAATAACAAATCTAATGAAAATATGTAAGAGTGTTATACTCGGCAGTGCCGATTATTGTATATCTACATTCAATATGTGACAAAAAATATAAATTATTGACCGATACTCACAAAAGTTGGTAAAAAGATTTAAGTTCATATAAAACTGTTTTATATCCAATTACATAACGATATTAATTATTATAAGACAATTATGAAAGTTCAATTCATTTTCTGAAGAAGACCTTGTATGGGGTCAAATGTTGCTCGATTTATGCCATATTTTACAGTATAATTTCAAAGTACTTGGAACTATTTTTTTTAAAATTTTATCAGGATTGCCACATATTTATGACTGCTCAAACAGTATTCCGGGGGGAAATTTGCATTGAGGCTAGTTAAAATCATGGACCGATATTGCCTGTTTTCAATAGCACACAAACCTTATCAATAGACAGTATTTACGTAAAATTTCAGCCAACTAGCTTTTCGTTGGGGCCCTATCCTCTTTTCAGTAGACGGAAAGAAGGACGGACATAGCTAGACGGACATTCTAATTTGTGTCTGCGAAAAATCTTTTTAATGTGTTTCAAACGGAATGAAAAAATCAATATACCCCTATATTTTATATAAAAGCTGTGTTTTCGATTTTATTAAAATCTTAACTTAATTTTGCGATAACTTTATGACACATAGAAAATTTTGTTAAGAATATCTTACGTATAAATAGTTATGTTTTCGTCAAAGCAGGAGGAACGATGATACTAAAGGATGTTTTATTAAGCGCTTTCTATCTTTGGCCTATCGATGCCATTCTGTATGATATATAATATCGTGCTCTTACGAAATGTCCAAATTTCCATGACTCTGTTGCATAAATTAGGGTGTATTTGATCAATGACAATGTGGCATGCGCTGTGTGGCACGTTGGACTTTTTGGTAAACCCATCTTCTTTTATGGAGTAATAGTGTGGTGGAACGCCTTGGTGAATGCTACTCACTGAACGAGTTCTAAGGACTATTGGAATACTGATTACATGCTCTATAAGGTCTACCTTTTCTACGGCACTTTTTATTATTTTAAACTGGTTACCAGTTGAATTGATGATGAAACAAATGGCTCTCAATTCTGCTATGAGACTGAATGCTGGCTATTCGTGGTCTGGTAAGGATCTTGGGCTTTCTAAGCTACTGAATTACTATGAGCATGTAGCAAAACCATTTTTTGACATGCATTTCCATATTATAATCCCAAATAGGGATATATGGCTGCACGGACTCTTCCCCAGGGAGGCTCTATAAGGGGTAATAGGGTAGGTGGAGGTGTCTTTATTGAGAATTTTGTGAAAAAATTCTACTTTAGGCTACATAACTTCTGCTCTGCTCTTCTGACAAAAATTACTGCTATAAAACATGCATCCAATTGGCTTAGTTATTATCAAATATCTCAATATATCAAGATGATAGCAAGGCTGCCGTTAATAGCGAATGTCTTCACGATATCTAGATTAACCAAGGAATGCTCGGTATACATAAATAAGTTAGCGAGACATTTTCGGATAACGCTTATATGGATCTCTGTACACGATGGAAACCAGGGTAATTTTATAGAAGATGAATTGGCCAGATGAGGTGATATGATGAATGAGGAGACGATCGATCGATCCCTTTTCTGGTATTTCCCTTGTAAATTGAAAGATGGTAGTGCAGCAGAAACTATATGAGACTGCACAAATCAGGTGCACCAATGAACACACTTGTGCTATAGCGAGGTCGATTCGGCGCGTGTATAATGCCGGAAGGACGAATCTACTTATTGAATTCCATCGTGTGCAAATAAAGATAATTGTTTGCTTTATTAGAGGACACTGTTTAATTTTGACACATGCTAAAATACTGGCCTATGGTACAACGACTACTGTACTGGAGAATACTGTGTACCACCTATTCTGCCAATGCCCGGCTCTGACAAATTTGAGGGAACGTATTCCCGGAATCCCATTCCTATGGTGTTTAGACAAGCTATCAAGGATGAATCTAAGACGAATACACTCCATCATCAGAGAATCTGGTTGGTTCACCTCGTTGACTTGGGTATCACAATGGGATCAGTTTTGAATGGAACCAAGTGAACTGCTTGACGAGTGGCTAACCATGGAACTATACCTAACATCGACCTAAAGCGCTCAACTTTGATGGTGATGGCCTGGTCAACATGGTTCTCAAATAAATATGAAATGATAACTTCACCAGCCCAAAATACATTGAATTCATTGGACGCTAGTAGATATAATGTGGATTGGTATCGTCCCAAATTCGACAATTTTGTTTTTTGATGTAGCCATTCATCCATAGCTGAAGATGATTTTAAAAGAGCGAAGCGCGCGGAACAGAACAATCGTTGATGTACCCATGCATTCAGAAATGCTGAAGATGACTTTTTGATAAAATTTAGGGTCAGACTTCAACAACTCCAGGGCCCAGTCAGCGAACACACATCGTCTTTGGTCGTTTGCCTTCAGCTTCTTATGCAGTTTACATTTGTAGGGGTGCAGGCACATGTCACAACGCAAAATTTGCCAAGTTGTGGTCTGCGACAGGCCGAGTTTTTGTGAACGATGGGACTGCCTCAGATTCTTCTGCAACTCTATTCCTCCCGGTAGGACGATTATGGCGACCGTCAAGTGGGCGAAGCTTACGTTGTCCTAAGAGATCACCCAATTTGCTAAAACAATTTTATCATTTAGATGTGTTGTTGAACGCTATGTCTGGCCATAATGATTTGGCAAAACAAACTGAATAAATGAACTGTTAAAGTTCGGGAGTCCCTATTAGAAGATCCTTTATTATAGCCACAAGATTATTTGTAGCTAACTACAAAATAATGTGTTTCCTTCTTCCGCAAGATCTTATTCGTACATAATAAACAGAGAAAACTGATTCGTAGTAGCAACCAAATTTATTGCCAATAGAATGATGTTGTTGCTGACATTGTATTTTTCGGTTCTACCAACCGAATGTCAGTTGATAAAGAGGAATTTCGGTTGAAGCTACTAAAATTTATTACCACTTCTAAACTAGTGTAGCCACAACTGTGAAATTCACTCACTAAGGCAGAATCATTCGATTGGCAACAAATTTGGTGGTTACTACACAGAGAACACTGATTCGTTGTAGCAACCGAATTTGTTGCCAATCGAATGATTCTGCCTTAGGGACCAAATTTTACAGTTGTGGCTACAAAATTTTAGTAGTGGTAACAAAAATTTGTTTGTTTCAACCGAAATTCTTCTGTGTCCACTTATTTTCTGTTGCTAGAACCGAAAAATTCTATGTGTTCAACCGAATCATTCGATTAGTAACAAATTCTGTTGCTATTACGAATCTGTTTTCTCTGTGTACGAAACACTATTTATCTAAAACTTTTTTTCTACCTTTCACCAAATCTTAGAATTTCCTAAAGGGTTACTTACTATTATACTACATTCAAGTGTTTTTACGTGCGTTAACTTTTGCGTATATTGGCTCATAAAGAAAAGGGTCATTATATAAAGCATAATGAAGTCTGTAGATTGCTGATGATGATGACGATAATGATAAATCCTTTACATGTATGTACATTTGGCTGTCTTTTCGTTATGATTGTCTTTTCTTTCTCTTACTTTTAACTTCATCACTTAAGCAGGGTCGTTATTCTCTACATACAACAAAATTGAGTTAAAGTTTTTTGCAAAAAATAAAATAAGATTTTGCAAAAGATTCTTGGTTAGGCAGAAGCTGCCAGCCAAATTTACTTTTATTTGGATTTCAGCCAAATTACATTCATTTTGAGCTATTTAATTTTGCTGTGTTTTGATCTGGTTATATAAGGCTACGTTTTTGTGTTTAGCGTTTATAATATTATAAAAAGGTTTGATATTCCCTTAAGGGAATTAACCTCTTTCAAACAAAAAAGAAAAAAAAAACAGAAATTGTCATTTTTTTTTAAATAATAAAAAGTGCGTTCATCAACTACTCTCATCTAAAGAGACACAAATATATAAAAATAGTTAAGGACATTTAGGTATGTATGTCTATGCTTGTCTCTCCTTGATTTTATTTCTGTATGTATGTGTCTTTCCGTTTCCTTTTGGGCCATAATGAATATGTAATAAACCTTTATATCATTATCCTTGACAAAAAAAAGGGGGAAGAATGTAATTTTTTTTGTTTTTCTTTTGTATTTATCATTGTTCGACAATAATAGATGTTGATGATGAAATATTTCAATTTCGTTTTCATTTACGTTCAGGTTATTTTTCTCCAACTTATACGTGTGTATTTTTTGCAAAAATGCATAATAAATGAGGAACTTAAGTGGAAAATGTAATCAGCTTTTGATTTCTTTTTATTATTATTATTATTATTTCGTTTCTTGTGTAGTTCTTGTTATTGTGGTTTTCGCAAAGGCTTTCATTTATACATTTTTAAGCTATAATTCAATTTCATGCGGAATATTCAATTTATTTTATTCGATTTTAGCAGTAATATAAGAGACAATAGTTTAAGATAATTTTTTTTTTTTTTTTTTTTTTTTGTCAATATAACAACATTTTGATGCAGAAGAAATTGCTTAGTGAAGGGGATTTTATGCGTATAATTCTAGCAAACCCCCTTGCCACAGAAATCTGTGTGTATCTGAACACAGACGAGACATTTTTCTATAGAAAAATGTCTCATGGTTAAAGCTAATCTAAGTCTATATAAAGACCTTTAAACAGATCTACGATTGAGCTCTCGTAAGTCAATATAAGTTACTACAAGTAGACCTGCGATTGAAGCTAAAGTAAGACTATATAAAGACCTATAAATAGATTTAAAAATGCGGGATTTACAATAGATGCCGTATCTTTTGAACTCGGTTTTGTTTTTAATTACTTATATGCAATTTTGAAGGGTACATGTCTTTCATTTAATCTTACTTAGTTATTAAAAGTTATAGTTTAAACAAAAAAGATTTGTATTGCTTCAAAACTGTCGAATTTTGTACCAACGAATCAACATATGCAGGAAGTTTGGCTTTATATCATTAATTTAAAAAAAAGTGCCATTGAAGCACACTATTTGCTCACCAAAGCTAATGGTGAATGTGTTTCACAGGCTTCAATGTGCGTGAGATCAGAAGGGGTGATTTTAACATAGAATAGAAAGATTGGTGGCATTACTTCATGGAGTTTGTTCTCAAACTCAACGAGAGCTTGAAACATCATTGAGAGCTACTCAAGCAGCAACTTAAAAACGTTTGCGATCAGCAGGATTCATCCAAAAGCAGTGAAATTGAGTAACATATGAATTGAAGTCGAGAGATCTTGAACGTCTGAAATGATGATTGAAGGCTATAAAAGAAAATATTTTTTGAACCGAATCATTATCCTAACTATAAAAAAAAATAAGCAATAATAACTATTACTTTATATAGGAGCTGCTATGTCCACAATTCTGATCGCGCCCATGACAAAATAACTCAAGGATTTGAACATTTCATGAAGATCGGTCCAGTGCTTTACCCTACAAATATATGTTAGATTTAGGTGCTTATAAACTACGCAATTTATAAACTGCAGCCACTCCTCAAGCAGCTCACTCGGGTCCATTCAAAACTGATCCCATTGTGACACCCAAGGGGTAGACAGCAGGGTATTTATAATAGTTCCGTTATCTCCAAGTTAAACCAACCAGATTCCCTGATGAAGGAGTAGATTCGTTTAATATTCATCCTTAATAGCTCATCCAAGCATGATAGGAATGAGATTCCGAAGATGCTTTCCCTCAGGCTTTTCATTGTCAGACAAGGTGAGACACAGTCTCCTCCTCTTATTCATTATGCCAGCTTCTACTGCAGTGTTTGTACCGTAGGTCCAGTCTTCTAGCATGTGTCCAATTATACAGTGTCCTGTTATAAAGGATACAATTAGCCTTGTTTGCTCACGACGGAATTCCATAAGTAGATTCGTCCTGCTGGCATCAGTAAGTAAGGTTCATTGGTCCACAATAGTTTCTGCTGTACAGACATATTGCATTTAACAAGGGAAATAAAAGAAAAGGAATCGATCACCTCCTCATTCATCATCGTACCCTTTTTGGCCAATTCATATGCTATGAAATTATCTTGATTTCCATCGTGTCCAGGGACCCATATAAGCGTTATCCTTATATATCATTTAGGAATACCTGACATTCCTCGATTAACCTAGATATCATGAAGACACCCGCTATTCCGTTAACGGTAGCCTTGCTATCAGTAAATATACATATATCACTAGATATTTGATAATACCTCAGCTAATTGGATTGACGTTTAATGACAATAATTTTCACCTGAAGAGCGGTACAGAAGTTAGGTAGCCTAAGGTAGGCTTTTATCCAAAAGTTCTCAATATAGAAACCTACGCCGAATCTATTGCCCTCGTTAGAGCCGTCAGTATATATTCTTATGACATCATCAGGGGGGCAGAGTCCGCGCTGCCATCAAAACTTGTTTGGGATTATATTATGCAAATCCTTATTGAAAAAAGGTTTAGAATCCCAAGGTTCTTGCAAGACCACGAACAGCCAGCATTCACTCTTACATCAGAGTTGAGAGCCATTCGTATCACCATCAAATCGACTGGTAATCAATTTAAAATAGTAAAAAGTACCATAAAGCAGGTAGACTTTATAGCGCCTGTAATCAGTATCGCGATAGTCTTTAGAACTCGTTCAGCGGTCTTCCAGTGAGTAGCATTCTCCAAGGCGATGAAAAATGCAGATCCAATACGATAACCCGAAATATATGAGATCGTACGTGAAGCCCGGCTAACCAAGCGAAGCGACACCAAAGCAAAAAATCCATGACGCTAAGGTAATTCTTTAAATTTGTTGGAAACAAAAGGGTCCTATCTATTACCAGCTGCTGAAATCTGGCCACGCCATCACAGGGATCCTAAACCGAACTCAACTGATTCGTTTGAAGAGAGCTTTGGCCGAAAAATGTACGGGAAAGCCAAAAATCCATGGCGCTATGGTAATTCTCTGTATTTGGTGGGACCAAAAGGGTCCTATCTATTACTAGCTGCTGAAATCTGGCCAAACCAACATAGGGAACCTGTACCAAACTCAAATGATTCGTTTAAAGAGAACTTTGGCCGAAAAACGTACGAGAAGTCCGGCCAGCCAACCGAATCGATACCAAAGTCAAAAATCAATGGCACTATTTTATACAGGCTACCAATCAGACCAAACCATCACTGGGAACCTGTACCGAACTCAACTTATTCATTAGAAGAGGGTATTGGTCGAAAAGAATATGCGGCCAGACATGAAATCGTAATACTCCATCATGAAAACACTCGATCATATGTTGCAATACCTGTTAAAATGTATTTAAAATGAAGTGGTTGGGAAGTTTTGCCTCTCCCGCCATATAGTATTTAGGATGAAGTGGTTGGAAAGTTTTGCTAATCAGACCAGTTCAGACCGTGCCCCGTCCGTCCACTATTTGCTTCGATCGATGCAGAACTCTCTCTTTGGGATACGTTTCACCTTGGAACAGAGTATCCAATATTGGCTTGATTCGTTCTTGGCCTCAAAAGATGAGCAGTTCTTTTGGCTCGCAATACATATGTTGCCAGAAAGATAAGAAAAGATCATAGCTAACAATGGCCAATACTTTGAATAATTTTATATTGTATAAAAGGTTTCAAAATAAAATTTAAAAAAATCCAGCATTTTTAATATCAAAAAGGTTTTATATAGAAAACTGTGTGGAAACAGTAAATTCAGTTTAGCTTGACACGGTCATGTCAGTTTTTTATAGAAAACTGTGTGCCTGAATTCAGCTGTGCTCACCTCCATATTTTACTAATAAATACCATACGTTTAAATAGTTCGTTTACAATTTTTTACTAAAAATATATTTTAAATTGTTTTCTTGCATATATAAAAGGTCTGTTTTTTTTAAATTCCTTATTTTAAAAACATTTAATAATTCTGTTCAGGTTTTCACTTTTCGAAAATCAAATAAAAATTTAACAAAAAAATAAATAAAAAAACTGAATAAATATGAGATTGTTAATAACTCAATTTACTTGAGATGCCATTGTATGCCTTTTCAACAATATATGGAAAAAAAAGGGTGGAGAATGAATTTAAAATACAAAAAATAATAATAATGCATTTAACCATAATTTATATGTAAAAGAAATTACATATACAAAAATAAATTATTGCCTTACACAAAAAAAAAAACAAAAAAAAAACACGAACGAACTCTTTATATGTTTGAAAAAGTATAATACCTATATAGGCTGGAGAGAATTTAAAACCATTGGAGTTGAAAGTTATAATATTAACATATGTTTTATTATTCTTGCGTTGGGTTACTACTAAATCCCCCTACCCTAGCAAAGCAGCTCCACATTTTATAAACGTAACACAATTTCTCCCACTCTCCCAGCATTGCTGCTCGCACAAACACATAAAGGTGGTATTCACTTTAAATTTTTGTGTAATAAAACATAGACTTTTACGAGGGAATGGGGGCCAGGATTGAGCTATGGAGTATGAGTATTAAAAAAATCCTTTATACATTTTTACAATGTTCATATTAAATGGGATTTATGTATTTTTCCATATAAGCTTTTATAAATAAGTGAATATTATAATAAAATTTTACATACGCATACAAATTTATGTACGCAGAATACATATTTACAAACAGGACCGATAAGTGTATGAAAGTATGTAGGCAAATTTATTGCTGAACCAAGTCGATTTAGTAAAGTACTTTATTTAAAACGAAAACACTTTTTTAACTTCCAAGTGATGGTCTTTACAAAGTCTTACATAAGTATCAATCGCGAGTCTTTACATAGAATTACACTAGCTTCAATCGTGGGTATATATATATATAGACTTACACTAGCTTCAATTGAGGGTCTTTATATAGACTTACACTAGCTACAATCGTGGGTCTTTATATAGACTAACACTAGCTTCAGTACTTACACTAGCTGCAATCGAGGGCCTTTATACAGACTTACACTAGCTGCACTCGAGGGTCTTTATATAGACTTACACTAGCTGCAATCAAGGGTATTTATATATACATACACTAGCTGCTTTATATCGTCTTATACTACCTTCAACCGTGGGTCTTTATATAGACTTACTCTAGCATCAATCGTGAGTCTTTATATAGACTAACACTAGCTTCAGTCGAGGGTCTTTATATAGACTTACACTAGCTGCAATCGAGGGCCTTTATACAGACTTACACTAGCTGCACTCGAGGGTCTTTATGTAGACTTGCAATAGCTGCAATCAAGGGTATTTATATAGACTTACACTAGCTTCAATCGTGGGTCTTTATAAAGACTTACACTGGCTTCAAACGAGGGTCTTTATATAGACTAACACTAGCTGCAATCGTGGGTCTTTATATAGAGTTACACTAGCTTCAATTGTAGGTCTTTATATAGACTTACACTAGCTTCAATTGTGGGTCAGTATATGGACTTACACTTGCTTCAATTGAGGGTCTTTATATCGACTAACACTAGCTTCAGTACTAACACTAGCTGCAATCAAGGGCCTTTACACAGACTTACACTAGCTGCACTTGAGGGTCTTTATATAGACTTACACTAGCTGCAATCAAGGGTATTTATATATACTTACACTAGTTGCTTTATATTGTCTTACACTACCTTCAATCGTGGGTCTTTATAAAGATTTACACTAGCTTCTTTATATAGTCTTACACTAGCTTCAATCGTGGGTCTTTATATAGACTTACGCTAGCTTAAATCGTGGGTTTTTATATAAACTAACACTAGCTTCAGTCGAGGGTCTTTATATAGACTTACACAAGCTGCTTTATATTGTCTTGAACTACCTTTAATCGTGGATCTTTATATAGACTTATACTGACTTCAATCGAGGGCCTTTCTATAGACTTACACTAGCTGCAATCGAGGGCCTTTATATAGACTTACACTAGCTGCAATCGTGGGTCTTTGTATTGTCTTACACTAGCTTCAATCGTGGGTCTTTATATGGACTAACAATAGCTTCAGTCGTGGGTCTTTATATAGACTTACACTAGCTGCAATCGAGGGCCTTTATATAGACTTACACTAGTTGCTATATATTGTCTTGCACTACCTTCAATCGTGGGTCTTTATATAGACTTACACTAGCTGCTTTATATTGTCTTGCACTACCTTTAATCGTGGATCTTTATATAGATTTACAGTAGCTGCAATCGAAGGCTTTTATATAGACTTACACTAGCTGCTATATATTGTCTTACAGTACCTTCAATCTAGGGTCTTTTTATAGACTTACACTAGCTGCTTTATATTGTCTTACACTACCTTCAATCTAGGGTCTTTATATAGACTTACACTAGCTGCAATCGAGGGCCTTTATATAGACTTACACTAGCTGGAATCGAAGGTCTTTATATATACTTACACTAGCTGCTTTATATTGTCTTACTCCACCTTCAATCGTGGATCTTTATATAGATTTACAGTAGCTGCAATCGAAGGCTTTTATATAGACTTACACTAGCTGCAATCTTAGGTTTTTATATAGACTTACGCTAGCTGCTTTATATTGTCTTACTCCACCTTCAATTATGGATCTTGATATAGATTTGCAGTAGCTGCAATCGAGGGCCTTTATATAGACTTACACTAGCTGCAATCGAGCGTCTTTGTATAGACTAACACTAGCTGTTTTATATTGTCTTATACCACCTTCAATCGTGGGTCTTTATATAGACTTACACTACCTAAAATCAAGGGTATTTATATATACTTACACTTATATAGACTTACCTACAATCAAGGGTATTTATATATACTTACACTAGCCGCTTTATATTGTCTTACACTACCTTCAATCGTGGGTCTTTATATAGACTTATACTACCTACAATCAAGGGTATTTATATAGACTTACACTAGCTTCAATCGATGGTCTTTATATAGACTTACACTAGCTGCTTTAAATAGTCTTACACCACCTTCAATAGTGGGTCTTTATATAGAATAACACTAGCTGCAATCGTGGTTCTTTATATAGACTTACACTACCTTCAATCGTTGGTATTTATATAGACTTACACTAGCTTCAATTGTGGGTCTTTATATAGACTTACACTAGCTTCAATTGTGTGTCAGTATATGGACTTACACTAGCTTCTCGTGAGTCTTTATATATACTTACAATTGGTCTTTTTATAGTCCAAGATTTGCTTTAAATATACTCTAAACAATGTAAAGTCTAATCTTATCTAAAGTAGGGTGCACAATCTCATACATATAAACATTTTCATTGCTTTTTACTAATGGTCTTTAAGCCAATTTATTATATATTTTTTGTATTATTGTTGTAGACATATTCACACACACTCACTCACTCACACTCAACACACACACATAACAATATCTATGTAAATTTTTCAACACATCCATGTAAAATTAAATTCTTTACATGTGTAGCACGGTAGGTGTTAAACAAACGAAAGGGGTTTTTCTTTTATTGTTCGTAGCAATTTTATTTCATCTGCAATTTTTTTTAGAATTTCCGAGAATAAATACATAAATGTTTTGAAATTTATGTTTTCTTGTTAACAGCTTTATTATGGTAATTTTTGTAAATTATTGTTGAAAATCTAAATTATTTGTAAAACAAATAATTGTTGATGATGAGTGTCTTTTTTGCGGCCAGCTACGAAAAAAAGGGTCAAATGATTACCCACAGGAAAATGTTTGCTTTTACTCTAACCCCAATTATAACAAAAAAAAGGTTAAATTGCTAAACAGGTGTTTTAAATTAGTTGGAAAAACATATACAAAAATTTTGTTTTATAAAAACTTTATTTTTTGTTTATCTCAAAAAAAATAATAATTCTTTGTTTATTAAATATTCCATGCACGTTGTTTCAATGCTGCTCAATTTATTTAAAGAATTTTTACTAAAACAAATGAATTCAATATAAAACAAAACTTTATTTTTTTGTCATATTTAGTTTGAAAAACATGTCCCTTTTCCCCAAACTCTATAAAATAATTTTAAACTACTTATTTTTGTTTTATTAAATGTATGTTTTTCAAAACAGTTGCTTTTAAATCATGGTTTTCTGGGGTTAAAATCTTTTCTTCTCTGTTGTTGTATTTTATGGCTTTTTAACTTTATGGAAGTGTGCTGTTATTGTTGTTGTTCTGGATGATCATCATCATATAAAACTGCACAAAATTCCACTCAATTACTTTATGATTTGAAATGTCTTTATTGTTTTGAATTGACGTTTACTGCAGTTTTCTAAAGTTTTGCTTTTTCTCTTTGGTTATTGTGCTTTTTTTCTTTCTATTGTAAAGAATGTTTGGATTTTTTTGTGTGTAAAATTTCAAAATAATATCGATTGGTTTAGAGGAGGTTTTGAAAAAAGTATGTTTGATGGAGTAAAAACGAAAATAATACACACTGCTTGCAAATGGTTAAAACTATGTGCTAGTTTAGGTTCTAGTTCAGGTTCTAGTTCAGGTTCTAGTTCAGGTTCTAGTTCAGGTTCTAGTTTAGGTTCTAGTTCAGGTTCTAGTTCAGGTTCTAGTTCAGGTTCTAGTTCAGGTTCTAGTTCAGGTTCTAGTTCATGTTCAGGTTCTAGTTCAGGTTCTAGTTCAGGTTCTAGTTTAGGCTCTAGTTCAGGTTCTAGTTCAGGTTCTAGTTCAGGTTCTAGTTCAGGTTCTAGTTCAGGTTCTAGTTCAGGTTCTAGTTCAGGTTCTAGTTCAGGTTCTAGTTCAGGTTCTAGTTCAGGTTCTAGTTCAGGTTCTAGTTCAGGTTCTAGTTTAGGTTCTAGTTCAGGTTCTAGTTCAGGTTCTAGTTCAGGATCTAGTTCAGGTTCTAGTTCAGGTTCTAGTTCAGGTTCTAGTTCAGGTTCTAGTTCAGGTTATAGTTCAGTTTCTAGTTAAGTTTCTAGTTCAGGTTTTAAATCAGGTTATAGTTCAGGTTATATTTCAGGTTCTAGTTCAAGTTCTAGTTCAGTTATTCTTCAGTTCTAGTTATACTTCATTCAACACGTAGCTCACACGAAACTTTTTTGTTTCGTTTTAGTTTTTTACACAACACTTATCTGACAAATTATTATTTTATAGATGAGTATGTTTTGTATCTTTATATATAAGTCTGTGTTAGTTTTAAAAGACGCATACAAGTATGTATTAGAAAAAAGTATAAAAAAGTTCGATGAAACATTTCCAAAAGAAGAAATACTTATCAACATTGATTTATTTTTGCTACATCAACTTTTTATGAACAATTTTTTATAGATTTTGAGCAAGAGCTGTTGTTTGTGTATCTTCGTACATAAATTTTTTTATTATTTTATTTTCGTTTCATTATTTTTGGCAGATAAAAACTTATTAAACTCCATTTCATTTAAGTCACATAAAGAAATATCACTAAAAATTGTGTTATAAAAAAAAAAGATTTTTACTACTTTTTTTAATACTTTGACTAAAAAAAAGATAGTTAAGAAAGAAACTGATTTAGTTTTGTAAAGGGAGATATTAAATGGACATAATTAAAAGAGGAAAAAAGGACTTTAACAAAATAAATAATTTTCTAAAAAAATGTCAAGATTTTATAAACATTTGCTTTCCATTTCCAGGTGAAGTATTAAATTTTGCCTCATCTCCTTTAAATTTTAAATACGACTTTAATCACATGGTATTTTGGGAATTAGCAGCAACAATAGCCTCAGCAATAAATGTACAAAAACTTGTACACAAAAGAGTTGATAATTTATTAATTATAAAAATATATTACTAAATAAATATACACAATTATAATAAATGTGTGCTAGAGAGAATTAAAAAACCGAATTAATTATTTATAGATTTATATAAATACAAAACAATAAATATGAATTTATTAAATAGTCAAACACTTTGCTGCTATTTCTATTTTAATAGACACTACATTAAAAAGTGGTTACTTCCAATAGCCTTTTTTAGTAAAGCTATTAACAAACCTTTAAAACAAAATGGTAAAACTTTATAAGAAGTCACATTATTTATTAGCTGATAGGTTTCATCTCATTTCTTTACACAATTTTAAAGCTTGCATACTTCTGGTAGTCTTAATCATATGATATTTACTGTTCACTTTTATGTAGTGTGTTTTAAATTCAGCTTTTTACCTTTTCATTATATTGAACTGTATTAATAAATAGACATAAATTAATTGTAAACAATACCTGCATTATGAATTTGAAAAACGATAAAATGAATCATATATTTTTTTTTTTATTTTAAATAACAAAATGACAGTAATTTGCGTATTTAACACGAAAAATAAATGTAGTGGATTTAAAACGAATTTAGAAAGAGTTAATTTTTCACAATTTTCAAATGATCTTATAAAGATGTAATTAAATTCTGCTATAGTTCTGTTCTAGTTCTATTCTAGTTCTGTTCTAGTTCTATTCTAGTTCTATTCTAGTTCTATTCTAGTTCTGTTCTAGTTCTGTTCTAGTTCTGTTCTAGTTCTGTTCTAGTTCTGTTCTAGTTCTGTTCTAGTTCTGTTCTAGTTCTGTTCTAGTTCTGTTCTAGTTCTGTTCTAGTTCTGTTCTAGTTCTGTTCTAGTTCTGTTCTAGTTCTGTTCTAGTTCTGTTCTAGTTCTGTTCTAGTTCTGTTCTAGTTCTGTTCTAGTTCTGTTCTAGTTCTGTTCTAGTTCTGTTCTAGTTCTGTTCTAGTTCTGTTCTAGTTCTGTTCTAGTTCTGTTCTAGTTCTGTTCTAGTTCTGTTCTAGTTCTGTTCTAGTTCTGTTCTAGTTCTGTTCTAGTTCTGTTCTAGTTCTGTTCTAGTTCTGTTCTAGTTCTGTTCTAGTTCTGTTCTAGTTCTGTTCTAGTTCTGTTCTAGTTCTGTTCTAGTTCTGTTCTAGTTCTGTTCTAGTTCTGTTCTAGTTCTGTTCTAGTTCTGTTCTAGTTCTGTTCTAGTTCTGTTCTAGTTCTGTTCTAGTTCTGTTCTAGTTCTGTTCTAGTTCTGTTCTAGTTCTGTTCTAGTTCTGTTCTAGTTCTGTTCTAGTTCTGTTCTAGTTCTGTTCTAGTTCTGTTCTAGTTCTGTTCTAGTTCTGTTCTAGTTCTGTTCTAGTTCTGTTCTAGTTCTGTTCTAGTTCTGTTCTAGTTCTGTTCTAGTTCTGTTCTAGTTCTGTTCTAGTTCTGTTCTAGTTCTGTTCTAGTTCTGTTCTAGTTCTGTTCTAGTTCTGTTCTAGTTCTGTTCTAGTTCTGTTCTAGTTCTGTTCTAGTTCTGTTCTAGTTCTGTTCTAGTTCTGTTCTAGTTCTGTTCTAGTTCTGTTCTAGTTCTGTTCTAGTTCTGTTCTAGTTCTGTTCTAGTTCTGTTCTAGTTCTGTTCTAGTTCTGTTCTAGTTCTGTTCTAGTTCTGTTCTAGTTCTGTTCTAGTTCTGTTCTAGTTCTGTTCTAGTTCTGTTCTAGTTCTGTTCTAGTTCTGTTCTAGTTCTGTTCTAGTTCTGTTCTAGTTCTGTTCTAGTTCTGTTCTAGTTCTGTTCTAGTTCTGTTCTAGTTCTGTTCTAGTTCTGTTCTAGTTCTGTTCTAGTTCTGTTCTAGTTCTGTTCTAGTTCTGTTCTAGTTCTGTTCTAGTTCTGTTCTAGTTCTGTTCTAGTTCTGTTCTAGTTCTGTTCTAGTTCTGTTCTAGTTCTGTTCTAGTTCTGTTCTAGTTCTGTTCTAGTTCTGTTCTAGTTCTGTTCTAGTTCTGTTCTAGTTCTGTTCTAGTTCTGTTCTAGTTCTGTTCTAGTTCTGTTCTAGTTCTGTTCCAGTTCTGTTCTAGTTCTGTTCTAGTTCTGTTCTAGTTCTGTTCTAGTTCTGTTCTAGTTCTGTTCTAGTTCTGTTCTAGTTCTGTTCTAGTTCTAGTTCTTTTCTAATTCTGTTCTAGTTGCCCAATATAGGGCATTTCATATGAAACTTATTTTTAAAAAATAGCAATAAAATTCAAATAATAAGTATGTTTAATATTTATAACATCCTGTTTATAGTTTATGACATTTAGCAAATATAAATGCGGGACATTTGTGAGAATTAATTAATTATTAGTTTTTGTGTTAGTTAAATTATCTAAACACAAACAATAGTATAGATATTTAGACAAAACATTTTTGTTATTTTTTTCTAAAAAAAAACAATAATTTAAATTAATATTTATTTTAGTTATTTAAAAATAATAAATAGCTTAAATATGATGATTTGTACAGCAACATATAAGGCCTCAGTTTTGGACGGTTTCAATAGGTTTATAACATATACACCAAAACCCGCCCAAAGCTAAGGCCCTCTATGGGCAATTGGTTTTAATACAATACAGAATTTATAATTATTTTATTTTACCTTAAATTTGTGATTTATATAATGCCAAGCTTACCTGTAAAGATAAAAGATATAAGAAAATATATTAAATGTTGTATAATATTTAAGAAATTTCAACAAATTCCCTTTCTGTTATTTTATTTTAATCCCTAGACAAACAATTGCTTTTAATCGCCTTTAACAAATCAATTTAATTGTTTTAGCTACATAATTTTCCCTTTTAAATTGTGTAGAAGCTGTTGTTTTGTATGTTTTTGTCTATGCCTTCGAAAACTTTCAATAATATTTAAGAATAAACAACAATTAGTTAAGCAATTCAGTAAACAATAAAAGCCCAGCTTCCCCATAATATACAGGGCACAAGGCCTATTTGGCCATTAACCACCCACACAACCAGCAAACGAATCTCTGTCTTTGCCACCCTACCAAATAAAACTGAAAGTAATGCTGATAATGATGCCTGGGTGGTAAGTTTCTCATTCTAATGCAATCAAACCCCTAAAAAGCCCTAGACTGACCAGCTACTACAACAATAGGAACGAAATCACAGCCAAAGCATTTAAGTGCATTCAAGTGTAAGTGATGGGATTACAGAGAAGTCCAATAATTTGGTAATAAATGGTTTTTGTAGCTGGCAGTGTTATAGACATATATAGCAAGGGATTTAGTTAGTTTTTTATTTATATTATGGGTTTATTAGATGCTGCAACACTACTTTAATATTATGCCCATCCCTGCTTCCATAATAACTTCACACACCCGCCCTCCTTATTGGCACTTCTAGAGCTGCTACTGCACTTAATAACCACAACGAATCAATCAATTGCAAGTGGAAAAAAGACCAATGGCTTAATAACGAAAACAAAAACATCCCTCAAATTGTTGCAACAACAATTTCCACTACATACAAATGCCAAACTGAAATACAATGCCAAAAATACAGCGCTAGCAACTAGCGGCAGCAACAAAATCATTAAAATTGAACAACAAAATCAATGATTGGCAAAAATTGTATAGAAAGAACAACAACAAAATTCAAAAAATAAAGCGAAAAAAATCGTAAAACAGGGTAAAATGAAAATAGTTGATTCAGTGATTCACAATAATGCCTTAATTTCCGTTTGCCCTCGAAAATGCAATGGCCAGGAATGCTGCTGCCTCTGCAACAATTTTGATGGTGTGCAGCAGTTTGTTGCTATTGAATAGTTTAGCGCAAAATATAGCAGCCATAGATGAAAATACTAGAAGAAGTATTGGATGAGAATGGCAAAATGATTTTGTAAAATTATGTGCAATAACAAAAACACAAAAACGTTAGTTAATAATATTTAAGCAACTGGGTATAAAGATGTACTGGCATGAATGTGAAAATTATGGGGTGACAAGGATATTTATGTTCATTTTGAACTATTACATATTTGTAAGGCACTATGGTCTACAAGAGTATTTTTTTTGTAAAGTAAAGGTTTTTATCAAAAGTAATTTTTTTGTGAAAAGGTCATTTTTGGGCCGATTTTAATTGGCAACTGTACCGGGTCTATATCGGATATATTGATGTATGAATCATGTATATAAGTTATTTGGGGGCTATGGAAAGTTGATTTCAACATACATACTATAACGATTTAGAATATATATACTCTGTGAGGCGCAAATTAAAAATGTAGAAATAACAAAGGGAAACTGCAAGAGAACACAAAAGGGCATCTGCGTCTAAAGCCACAGAAACGGAAAGAAAACGCGAATCATGGCTTCAGCAAATGCGTCGTAGTGCATCTTCACCGAGAGCTGCAGAGATATCTCGACAGCATTTGGAAAGCCTAGAATCTAATTGCTCCCGAATGGCTCGATCAAGGGAAATAATTAATTTAAAGTTGGCGATATTTCATTGCAATAAAGATGATGACTACAGGAATAACAACGACGTACTGATTGGCGCAATGAACAAGCTTTATATTGAATGTGGCAAGCACTTCAAGATCAAGGCCAAATGTACCTCAGAATTAGATAATTGTTCCCGCTTCCCAATGATGATGCGAAGTTCCTTCTTATTTATTTCACTGGAAAGTAAACTACAGAAGCTGAAAGCTATCGACAAACGCGCGCGTTTGCTGCAAGACTCTTTAGCTGAAATATTCTCCAAAAAATTATTGGACATCGGAAATGGAAAAATTCCAATTGATCTTGCCAATAATGAGATTTCGTTCCCGCCGAACTTCTGCCAAATGCATATGAATTTTCAAGCCGTAGACGACAAGGTATTACCAAGTCTTACAACCAACCAAACAAATTCAGATTGGCTGTGCGAACGTGCAACAAACTCAATGAGCAAATTCTATTGAAACTACCTGCTGAAACAATGAAATACAAATCGATAATGAGAGTCGAGTTGACACATCAAATAGTTTATATATTTTTACATCAAATAAAGAAAAAAAGGACAAGAAACATTGTATATCCTCTGGCCTTAAGATGAATTCATAAATATAATATCCCATTTGCCTTTTTTAAGGGCATAGCCTGGCAATGTACTTATAGCTATCTTTGTTATATGACACCCTTGGTGAAGTCCGTGCATTGGTTTGTCCGACACTGTATATTAAACTCAAGATCGAGATTCAATATAAAACAGATGTTTTCTAAGGGCCTGCAACGCGAACCGGATTCAGCTAGTTCTTTATATATGGAAGAGAATTTGCGAGAACTTTTATTTTTTCTTTATGCCAAAAGCTTTCTGTTGAAATAAGTGTGAACAAGTCTTATTGTTGAAACAATTTTGTGGTGAAAAAGATTTGTTTTTTTTTTAAAGGCGCACACAGGGAAAATAGATTCGTGATAGCAACCGAATTTGTTGCCAATCGAATGATTCTACCTTAGTGACCGAATTTTACAGTTGTGGGTACAAAATTTTGAAAGGGGTAAACAAGGTTTGGTTGCTTCATTCGAAACTCTTCTTTATCAACTGACTTTCTCTTGATAGAACCGAAACATTTTCTGCCTGTTTCTCTAAATGCGAACGAACATTTTCTTTCGTATTTTTTATTGAAAACAACAAAAAAATCTTAAATTTATTTGTTGTTTTTAATTTAAAATACGAAAGAAAACGTTCGTTCGCATTTAGAGAAACAGGCAATTTATGTGTGCAACCAAATCATTCGACTGGCAACAAATTCGGTTACTATCACGAATCTGTTTTCTCTGAATCTTCAAGGTTACATTGTCTCTTGTACTCCAAAGCCTTTCTACTGGATAAATCTTCAAGGTTACATTGTCCTTTGTACTCCAAAGCCTTTCCACTGGATAAATTTCGATTTCTTAACCCCCAATGAAACAGGGGCCTCTACTATGATGCAATAAACCTCTTCGTTTACATGGGTGTCTCTAAAATCTATATAAATATATAAATGTCTTTGTAAGTTTGTTTGTTTGTTTGTTTGTTTGTTTGTTTGTTTGTTTGTTTGTTTGTTTGTTTGTTTGTTTGTTTGTTTGTTTGTTTGTTTGTTTGTTTGTTTGTTTGTTTGTTTGTTTGTTTGTTTGTTTGTTTGTTTGTTTGTTTGTTTGTTTGTTTGTTTGTTTGTTTGAGCATCACGCCTAAACGGCTGAACCGATTTTATTGAAATTTGGAACGTAGATAGATCCTTACTGGGAAGCGTCAATAGGCTATAACTTTTTTCAATACTTGGACCAAAAAGGGATAAAAAGGGGGGAAAAACGGGTCAAATTGGTACCTTTAGTTTTTAAACAATAATTACTAAACGGCTGAACCGATTTTTACATCGACAGGGGTAGCGAAGTGCACCGGGTCAAGCTAGTGAGATATAAAGTTGACGATGGAGTATTCATTACTGAATTTGAGATCGGACCTTAAATGGTTGTAGTATTCCTAATCTATATGGCAGCTAACTGTGTTAGATATAATATAATACCATGTAGGGATTTCCGTATATATAACTGCAATAAAATCATTAAACTTGTAGATGTAGGAATGCTGGACATCCGTAATTGCTATAGCGAGATTTTGGGCAGTCATATTTTGCATGGACATAGAGGACATTACAAGCACCTGAGTTGCAAACGACTTGGCCACTGATTTCCTATCTGGCATTCAGACGTCTACAGTGTAAACAGCACATAGGTAATGTTAGGTTCCATGGGCATCCACTCATCAAGCAGGTCACTTGAGTCCATTCAAAACTGATCCCATTGTGATACCCAAGAAGTAAACAGCAGGATACTTATTCGACATCCGTTGTTTCCAAGTTTAACCAACCAGATTATCTGATATAGAAAAGGATGCGTCTCAGATTCATCCTTGATAACTCATCCAAATACGAGAGGAAGGAAGATTCAAATAATATGTTCCTTCATGTTTGTTAGAGCCGTGCATTGGCGGAATAGGTGGGACACTGTACCCTTAAACCGTAAGCCCATTCTTCATGAATGTGTTTCAATTATGCAGTGTTCTATAATAAAAGAAACAAGTAGCCTTATTAACTCACGGCGGAATTCTATAAGTAGATTCGTCCTCCCGGCATCGTATACGAGGTCGACCTCGCGATAACACAGGTGGATGCATTATTCCACCTGTTCTGTGCAGTCTCTTAAAGTTTCTGCTGTACAATTATCTTACATTTGCAAAGGAAATACCAGAAAAGCTATTAACTACCTCCTCAGCCATCATCAGGCCAATTCGTATGCTAACATAAGTAATGCTTGCACTATCACAATGGTATGTCCTAGCTTGGACCGAAGACATACCGCATATCTACTGGGCAACTTTGCTTCATCATGGATGTGTTCTACGGATACTTCATATCAGTGCTTGGTTTAAAGAGAACATGGATTATAATTGGATGTTATATACTTAATTTCTTTATTGTAATCTGACCAGTTATTTTCGTTGAAATTTTTGTTTCTTATTAAATAGTTTTTATGAAATAAGTTGACGGTCGACACCTCTTGGTGGCTATATAAGCCGATCAATGTCACTCACGACTTTTACAGGAATTGTCAGAATAAGGACGATAATCGAACTTCGTCATCTTCTGTTCATCTTCACTTTCATTGACAGCCCAGGAAACTCATGCACAAAGACTTTGTAAAAAAAATGGTTAAAGCTTTATTGCCTAAAAAGCTTTTTGTAAAAAATTAATGAGAAAAAAAGATTTTTTCTTGTAACAAATTGTCTGTTCCATAACAAAAAACTCTTTCGAATTTTCAAAGAAAGAATTATTGAATTGAAAAAATGGAAATTTCCTAAAAAATTTTAGTTTTAATAGATTTTTTGTTATTGCTGAGACTTATGGTGTAAAAGCTTTTTGTTTGTTTATTTTTAAGTTTATTCTTGGCCTAAAATAATGTCATCACCAATTAAAAAACTGCCACATCGATCTATACCTTATGGAAAGCCTCAATTCTTGAACTCAACTCCTGAGTTTTATGGTCTCCACCAACATCCAAATTGAGTTTTGTTTGGTATTCCACCACGACAAATTATAGGTTACAAATTATAACCAAAACGCGATAACTTCGAGAAACCGTAACGCAGCACAGTTAGACGACGCCAACTATCAACCAATGTGAGTGAAATGCAATCCCTCGTAAGTAGCGAAAAAAAAGAGGGCCTTATTGTCCTTATGGCGATAATGCCAATGACGCGTGAGTTCTTCCTTGAACCAGAGCTGAACTACGAATGAAATAGGTTTTTGGTTTAAAATGTCTATTTCTGGATGGAAGTCTTTTTAAAGATTATTTATTAGTGAAACAGTTTAGAGGGAATATTTATCGTAATATTCTTAGTTCCTCATGAGATTTTCTATAGTTTTAAACTTACAAACAACATTCCAACCCATAGTGCTCTCTAAATCCCATAATGACCCCTTCAATATGGTCACGTCTTTCTTGTAGTCTTGCACCAAGAACAACAACAAAAAACTCTATTCAATTTAAGCTTAAGGTCAGTCATGAGTGTAACAGAGAATGGAAAAATAATGGCAGAAACAAACAAAAAAAAAAAAAAAAACACAAGACAATACAGGCGTATTTGTATAGATAAAGGTAATTTTGTTACAAATTCCCCCTTCTAACTTATCTTACAACTATTACTGCGAACATTGGAATTATTTTCATTCAATAATGAAATTGCATTCAATTAAGCGTTTATGTGAATGCAACAAACCGCATCACATCACACACACATATACTCTATAGCAGTCAGTTACATTCAACCCCGCTCACAGACAATTCCAGCTTTAGTTAGTCGTCTCCTGTTGCCATTTGATATTTGCTAATGTCCTTTTGCCTTACTAGTAGAGTTACAATATTTCGTGTTGGGATACATTTGGGCACGTTTTACAGATAAACTCAAACACGTGCTAGATTTTCAGTATTTTGTCATTCAAACACTTTGGGGATGTCAGTCAGTGGTTGGGCTGGCTGGCTGGCTGAATGGCTGGTGTGTCTCTATGCATTTATGTCGCAATAGTCATGTCAAATTATCAAAACTAAATAATAGAGCAAAAGAAAAAAAAAGATATAAAGTTTAATGAATACCAGCAGCTATTCCTTAAATCATCTTATTGTATTGCGTTACGCATGCCTGCACATGTGTCACAAAAAATGACACATTGTTATTAATATTAAAACAGGTATTAAGGTTTTATTATCACAAACACACATATGTAATGTGAAGGAAACCAAAGACTTGTAGGAGTAAAAACTAAAAGTCAATGTTAATTGAAAAGGACAAAATTTAACTAGATGATACTTTAATAGATTTAATGACCAAAAGTTTAAGAGTTTGCAAAGGCAAGGTATCAAAAAAACTTTTAATAAACATTAAAGTGATCTCTATGTTTAAAAAATTAAAATGTTACCCAGTTTTTACATCAGTGATCGGCACGCAGAACCACCAGTCAGATCATGATCGTTTATTTAGCTTTAATTAACATGAATATCACTAGTGTATTGAAAAGTGCATAAATTATTATCAAACTCTATGTTCAATGTTCTCTTTATGCCGACCACTATTTTTAAAAAAAAATATTTTAAAAATTTCCCATTTGTTTGCTTGATATTTGTACCTTAATTTCTTGAGAAACTTACTTTTCTATTTACTTTGTTTAAGAGTATTTTATTTGTCTTCTGAGAACTATTTACAAATTGCATACTTCAAATACTTGTAAAACATTACAAGTACTTACTTGCAGTTCTTTCAAAGGAAGTTTATTTATAATTTTATTTTTTATGTTATGCATTTAGTATATGTATTAGGGAGGTAATCATTTAAAATGAATTTATAGCCTGTTCCTCGATCTCAAACGAAGAGTCAAAATAAGGAAATTTAGTCACATGGGTATGAATTCTTCAATATCAAAAAATTTCATTCATCTAGGTTTAAGTTTGTCCTAAACAATACAGCAGAAGAATGATTTGGACACTTGCTTTTACACAACAAACCATCTCTCATCCATGTCATTGATTCATTGAATTTCCTACATTAATGCACGGACATCTCTTAACTTCGAATAACCCCACGAAAAGGAATCGCACGACCTATGGAACCAATTCTGATCACCGAATTGAGAGAGTATGTCTCATGCTGTAATTGAATTGTTTTACGGGCTGTATTGCATGTGACACCGTCTTATTTATACCACATGTCCACATCAATATAATCCAATTTATGCAGAAAGAAGTCTGTTAGCATGCCGCGATATTGAGCGCCAGTAACAGCCACTGTTTGCCCAGCCTCAGTTTTGAATCCGTACCAAACGCTAATGGATATATTTGTTTTTCAACAGTCGTATGTGGGTTCTATACTCCAATTTCCACAATTTCAATGATTAACAAAGCCTTTAAGGTGAAAATGTTCTTCATCTCTGATGGTTTTATTCGAAAAATTTACACTGTTTCCGCTACACCTTTATTATTTTTGAAATGTAAGTCGTCCCCGGGGTAGAGCTCGTATGGAAGTCGATCTATGATTTCATGAAGGAGTTACTATTGTTAACATTTCTATTGGGGAGATATGTCTTGTTGGTAAATATCCGAAAACCAGGCAGTGACAAAAAAGGTATTCATCAATCTTCATATCTTTTCACCCATAAAGTACCAAATCTTTCTCGAGGATTTAAAGCAGAAACGTTTGTGATATTGGCTTCCTCCAACCTTCGATATCCCTATGTGGTGAGATCCAGGTAGGAGTTTATTGTATCGCTATCTCCTCCAGAGATTTAGCCTCATTCTTGGACAAGTTTGAAAGTGATTAGTACACTATTCAATAAGTGCATGGCCGTCTTGCTGTCAATGAAAATGTATATATCTCGAATTGATACTCAATAACTCTGCAAATATCCAGCTGCATAAGGAACATTCGTAAATCCAGTTCATGAAATCAGATGTCATTATCGTAATTCATAATTTGACTTAGAGTCGTCGGTAAATTATCATTAAAAAGGGATTATATGCACTGTGCTTGTACATGTGTAGCACCCAAAATCTGCAATTCAGCTTAAACTTACGAATCCAAAAACCTTAAGTGAAAACATAATTGATGTGCCCCGTACAGAATCAGGTGATTACTAACACTATAATTTTATAGATACTTAGTCTTTAATACAAATAAATGAACTTGACTAGAGCGATAGTTTGCTGAAGCTCCTGTGTTCGACAGATGACCAAAAACTCTATCCTGAACAGCTGACCAAAGTCTCTGTATTGAAGAATCGGCAGAAGAGAATATTTTGAACAAATGGCTGAAGCCTCTATCTTGAACAGTCAACCTAAGTCTTCCTGGAGCTGTATCGGCTTCGGCCGACGGTTCCAAAACGTAATAGTTGGCTGAATTCCCAGTATAGAACAGGTGGTCGAAGCCTCTGTTTGCAACAGACGACCAAAGTGTCGAAATTGAAGAGTTAACCGAAGTTTCTGTTAAACGAAAGACTCTGTTTTGAACAGTTGGTGGAAGCCTCTGTCTTGAACAGTCAATCTAAGACTTTCATGGGTTTTTGGCTTAGATCAATTATGTAAGTTATTTGGTGGCTTCGGAATGATGGTTTCAACTGATTTTCAGTAGCAAATTGAAATATGACAAAGATTATGTATTGAAATCAACAGAATTGTTCAGTTCTTTCAACAGAAAGTCAGTTGTGGAAAATGAATTACCATTAAAAAAACACGAATTTGTTATACCCACTAAAATTTTGTGGCCACAACTGAAAAGTTTGGCTATGATTCGGTTGTCACAACCAATACGATTTCACTATGTGGTTGTGGCACATTAAATGACAAACTTGTGCACCAATTGTTGTGGTGGGGAGGGTATAATTAAGGATTTTTCAACAACGAAAACTCTTTGCAGATAAAATAGAAAATTATTTCAGAAAAAAATATTCCTTTTAACCTCGAATTTAGTAAAATGTACTCTATTATACATAAATTTCAACATATAAATAAATATGTTCACTTAAAATAAAAAGCAAACACAGCTCTTTTTTTAAACTTGGAAATTCTACAGTATCTGCGACAGCAAAACACGGAGAAACTTTTTTTCAGTGGTAACTTTGCAGGAAAAACTTCCACTTGTTTTATTTTATTTTCTGTTTTTTTTTTAATGTAAATAGTCATACAGAAACAAAAAACCAACTACAGGTAATTGTTATTTAGTAATTATAATAACTAAACACTGAACAACATTTGATTAAAAGCAAACGATGGAAAATATTTATTTAAAAACCATAACTTATAAAGCCTTTATAGAAATTTTGTGCTCTGTACTTCCTTTCTACATTTCTTTCATAAACATAAACCTTGCTATTATTTACTTATTTTTCTTATAAAGAAAAAAACCAATTGAAAGTACTAGAAAAAACTAGTAAGAGTGTTATATTCGGCTGTACAGAATCTTGTATACCCAACATCAATATATGACACAGGGGTTATATGGGCGGTAGGGTCAATTATGAACCGATCCTGAAAAAAGTTTCGTGGGACCTTTTATGTAAGAACTAGGGACAAACCGTATACTCAATACAGAGTATTTGTAGAAAATTTCATCAAGCTAGCTCATTTCGTTTGGGCCCTATCGTGTTTTCAACAGACAGACGGAAGGACGGACAAACCTATATCGTCTTAGAATTTCATAAGGATCTGTGTTTCTGCGGCATATACTTTAATGTGTTACACACCGCATGACAAAATCAATATTTTTGCATAGTTGCTATAAAAAAAAAACATTATACCTAGAAATGTCTATAGTTTAGTTGGCATTAAATTGTTCCACTTGAAGTTTTTAATAAGTTTGTAGTCATCAAGGAAATTAAAAATTATTAATAAGGGATACTAGACTTAAAGCAACGACCGACCAACAATCACTGAAATTGATGTGAACAAAATGTTAACTTTATTTTTAGTTCTTAACTTTCATAAAAATATTTTCGTGGTGTTTTGTGAATATTTTTCTTTAGTTTTCCTTTTTGTTGCAAGCAAAACTTTATTTCCTTGAATTTTTTCTGTATTTCGCAGTTAAATTTAGATTTTGTTTTTAAGTTTTGTTATTTTCGTTGATGCTTTAGTTTGCAATTACAAATATTTTGGTTTAAAGTTTTAATGGAAAATTATGAGAAATGTATTCTAATTAAAAAAAGTAGGTTTTAATTAGACATCGGGTAAGTGGCCTCCACGACCTTACTAGAACACAGCTTATAACAGAGACTAGAACAGAGGCTATAACATTTAATATAACATAGACCAAAACAGACACTAGAACATAAGCTAGAACTGAAACTAGAACAGAGACCAAAATATACACTAGAACACAGCAGCTTTGGGATTGTTTCCATAGACTTTTTACTTCAAATAACCCCATAAAGGAAATCACATGATCTAGCAGGCTAATTCTAATCACCGATACGAGAGAGTATATGACCAGGTAATGCTGCATGTAGTACTTATATGAATGTTGTCGACATTTTATCTAGTGCAATTGTGGATTAAGAAAGAGTGTTGACATAGAGGCACATGGTTCTAGGCTGTGGACTAAACTTCATATATACCGTGAAACAATTGTTTCACGGTATATATGAAGTTTAGTCCACAGCCTAGAACCATGTGCCTCTATGTCAACACTCTTTCTTAATCCACAATTGCACTAGATAAAATGTCGACAACATTCATTTAAGCATCGGTAGAGATACGTTAGAGACAACAGTTCTAGTGTATTTCTGATGACATTGTCAACGAACGCGTCAATAGTTTGTTTTTTTTATGCTGTGCAGTAATAAGCATAGAAAATAACTACCTTGTCAGTAGTGATACAGTCTACTGGGGGATTTTCAATGACAAGCTAATGTTAAATATAAATATAGGGTTACATTTCCTGGGGTGCACATAGTTGTAGTGCTACTGACAATGCCACTAGTAAATCACTACAAATTCACTATTGGCATTTTCTGCAGGGAATATCGTACAATTACAGAAAAAATAACTCTCCTCATATCGAGCAATAGTCACAGTTTAACAAGCCTTATTTTCAACAGGTAGTCCTTACGTCCCCCGGGCCATATATGTCCTTCCGAGCTATTGTGTTCTGCATATTGCCAGCAATGGGCAGTCGCATAGAATATGTTCAGAGGTTTCGGCATGTAGTTCACAAAACCTTCACTGTTCATTCTCAACGTTACCTAACATATATTGGTGATAGTTTCAATCATAGTGTCCGGTGAATAATCCAGTAAGTATCCTCAAGTCACACTTCCCGAGCGAAAGTAATTACTGGGATCTATGTCTTGATAGGATAATGAATCGTTTGGACTGTCTTAGTCCTGGTAAATTACCCCAAATACGAGCAAATTCGAGGGATGCCAAAGAACGGTTCAGGACCTGTTGCTAAGACAATCAGCACGTTCGTTCCCAGCATGACCTTCATGGCCAGGTACCCAGCACAATGTAAGTTCATTGTGTGCGCCGAGTTCAAGGATATCCAGCAGTCCATAACAACGCCAGATCACAGTTCATATGATGATAATGCTCTAAGAGCAGCCTGACTGTCAGACATAACAAATATTTTATTATTCGTTGATCTCCTTCTTAAACATTCATTGGAGCATTTAAGGATGGCGTAAATCTCCGTCTGAAATATTTATGGGAATGTACCCATTGGGATACCCCTTTGAAAATTGGGTTCATAGATACCAGCCCCAGTGTCACCATTAGCCTGTTTGGAACCATCAGTAAACCATACTTGATCGGCATTATTCTTCCACCATGTCTGATTTAACCATTCGTCCCTTTCAGGTATAAGGACCTTAAACTTCCTATTTAACACCAGAGTTGGTGACATATGGTCCGATATTGCAACACTAGGATCATTTTCAAAGATGCCTAGAATGCGCATGTGCCCAACTAGATCTTCCGGCATTACACGTGATATCCCCGGTAGTCTGAATGCACTCCTATAGGCCTCCTCCATTACTGATATATGTAAGGGTGGGATGTGAAGGATTCCTCCCAGAGCATGAGTGAGACAGGTCCTCATGGACCCGCTAATAGAGACACAGATGAGGCGATATACCTTGTCAAGTAATGCTCTCACAGTCACCTGTTCCACCTTTTTCGACCATGCAAATGCTATTGTTACGTTTTTACCTTTTAAAAACGTGGTTTATTTCCTTTAAATAAACCGGATACTTTTGATTGCAAATAAAAAGCAGTTTTAGTAGTTTACTATTTGTAACAACTCTTTATTTATTCAAATATTCAATCAGTGTCTCTATAACGTCTATCAATTCGCAGAAATACACACACATACTCTATAATGTGCAAGAATGCACGTACAAGACAGTTGATGTTAACTCTAACAGCGACAATGATCAACTCACGACTGCCAGCTCTGCCACTATTTATACACGCGCCATATATCGGGAATCTTCTACAATGCTCTTAACGGATATACTAGTACATTTGAATTCCAGAGTCTTCGATCAAACATTCAGTGTTGCTACACTTACAAACAATACCAACAACCGCATACTATCAACATTGTTGAATGTTGCAGTCGCTACAGACCGTTAAATTCAAATCGCTTTTGCAAATTCGTAACAATATGTTATTATTGGCCTAATTACCGTTATAACAGACCAGTAAATCATCTTAGGTTTTAACCCCCGAGTTCTACCAAAAAGACGCTGGCAGGCATATATTGCCATAATGGTTTTACTGATAGTGTTGGATAAATGAGAATTCCAAGTAAGAGTCCTATCAAGTATAAGCCCAAGATATTTTACCTCATTAGAAAACCCTATAGATGACCCATTCAATATCGGCTCTATGAGTCTAATAACTCTCCGTTTTGTAAATGGTACAAGAATTGTCTTCGCTGTGTTAATGGTCAGCTCCCTATCCAAGCACCACTTGGTGGTTATATTCAGAGCAGTCTCAATACTTTCCGATATCGTTATGTGATTCCACCCAGTTACAAAGATTACTAAGTCGTCGGCTTAACCACATGTGTGGAAACCTAAATTGTTAAGTTCTTCCAGAAGTTCATAGATAACTAGAGTCCACAAAAAGGCGATAGTACGCCACCTTGTGGACAACCCCTAGTTGCCCTAATAGTCTTCGATGATCCTCCCAAATCCAACTTAATAACCCTGGATGACAGAATTTCCAAAATCCATTTCCTTATAATGTAATGAACCCCTGTTCTATGCAGTGCTAGATCAGTAGCACTGTCTGACGTATCGTCGAAGGCCCCCTGAATGTCAATAAACGCACAAAGCGATATGTAATTAGCACCTATGGCCTTCTCTATTATCGTCGTCACATGATGAATGACAGTCACCGTAGATTTACCAGGTTGATAAGCAAACTGGAAGCGGTATATTGGATTCATCAAAAGAGTTTCCCTTATATAACTATCGAGCAGTTTTTCCATCGTTTTCAAGAAAAAGCAACCCCATAAATTAGATATATATTGGATAGTTATACGTCTGTCTGTCAATTCAAATCAACTTTCCGATACTCCCAAATAACCTACATACATGATTGATACATCAGTATATCCACTATAGTTATGAATCGGTTTTTGTTTATATTCGAGAAAATCTGTTAAAAATTGGCTGAGATATAAGGGTATATATAAGTGTCTCATTCCGGTTGTATTAATTTCTTAATTTTTCATTTGCTACCCCGTAAAGTATGTATTTTCTGGATCGTTATATATCCGTCTGTATGCTGAAAACAACTTTCTGAAACTTCAAAATAGTTTACATGATTGCTACATCAATATATCCGCTATAGTATGATTCGGATGCTGTTTAAATTTTTGGAAAATCTACCAAGAAATGGCTGAGACAGAAACAAAAAACTTCGAGTACCTCGATGTTTGACCTATTTATATCCTACACCACCATAGTGTGGAGAGTATTATACGTTTGCGTTGTTGTTTGTAAAGCTCATCGAATCAAAGTAACTTTCTGAGTCGACTAAATGATGTCCGTCTGTCTGGCTGTCCATGTAAACCTTGTGCGCAAAGTACTGGTCGCAATTTTGCAGATATTTTAATAAACTTTGGCTTATTAATTTTTATCGGCTCAAAGAAACCTGTTGAAACTAGCTGAAACCTGTCCATTATTTCACCTAGCCCCCATACACATGTCATTCCGAAATAGGACTTAATCGGTCATAAATGAATCTACACAAATTTCACTCTACATAATCTCATAGCTCTCTTACTGATTCTCTCAACAAATTACCAGAACTTAAGACCGAAGGCTCAGCTCATGTAGATTTTTTACACCTTATCACTGTACCATACAAATATCTGGCCATTTTTGCACAGCGATTTCAGTATTTTTATTATTACTATTATTGTATAGAATGCTTTCTAAAGTGGTCTTACACTTTGATTCAGAACTTTCTTGCCACTTTACTGATTTTGCTGATTTTCATAGGACAATGGCTAATATTCAGTGTAAATATTATTGACTTTGATGTATTATTTTGGTCGTGAGAGTGTTTTACACAGACCTGGCAGCAGATGGTCATACAAATGAACGTCAAATAAGTTCCAAATAATCAACAGCGAGTTCTAGATCCAAAAATTATCAAAATGTTTTTTCTTATAAGGGGGAGACTCATTTATATTCATTTAATCATATTTAAAGCCATTTTTCTATCAGGTGTTTGCAGAAAAAAAATGTCCTGAAATCAAAACCCCTTTTAATAAAAACAATGTTGCTAAAGCCTGGCAAATTGTTTGTTTATTTATTGTTGTATGGAGAAGGTAACAATTAATAATTATAGCTCTTTGCAAATTTAATTGTAGACTAAGTATTGGCTTTAATGTATTTCTAACAACCAACCATTCATTTGAATATGATTAAGGATGGGTAAAAGAAAAATGATGAAAGCCTTGTTATGTTTTATAGCTAATGACAGCTGTCAACAATCAAAAACATTTGCGTTTCTTTTATTTTTATTCCAGCAATATTGTTTGATACATTCCAACAGCGCAAATAATAAAGAAACATAACAAGGTGGTCATTTTGTAAGCTAAATAATTAAAAGTTTCAATAGATTTAAAGCAAAAGAAATGTATACAATGATTGACAATATAATAGAGTAGGCAGTATTTGAAATGATGTTCAAAGACGTGAGTGTAGAACAAAGGAACTCCCCTTAAATCACATGGTTTCTAAGGCCAGGTTGTTAGGAGCATATTAATTAACATTTCTTTTTTTTTTTTTTGCATTTTGCTCATCCTGGCAACAAAAACCAAATACTCGTTATAATTTTAATTGAAATCATTAAAATATTTTTATAGCTATGTACTTTTTTTTTCTCAACATTTTATTAATTTATTTTTATTTTGTTTAGTACTAATTTAAGCATGTTTTCGTGTCTAATGTGGCATAATTTAAATTAATTTTATTTCAGTCTCTAACTGTTTTATACAAAAAGCAACAAAAAAATACTCATATCTGTATTTCTAATTATTTCTTTTTTTGTTGTGTTATTCTAAATTATCCATCCAATCGTTAAATTTCCCATATTTAAATATTTATGCACATTAAACTTCAAACAAATTTGCCATGAGAGTTGTATGTACATACGTACAATAACAATGAAAGGTCGTTGGAAAAAAAATTTAATATTTTTGTATTTGAGCAACTAAACTTTGTTAAAAATTGAAGAAAAAAAGTGTTTTGTTTTAGAAAAATACCCTACTTTAAAGTATTTGAAATTTCTCAATTCCTATTCAACCGATTTGTCTGATTTTCAGTAGCAAACTTCTTAGGACAGTGATAAATATTTTAGGTGAATATCATAGATTTTGCTTTTGTATAAGAAATATGACAGTGATTTACACAAACATAAAGGCAAAACTGGAAACAACTTGAGTTACAAGTTAATGAATATTGGTTTAATGAAAACTGTACATTATAGTGTATTTTACTACAAACTTTGTTAAAAATTGGACAGGCAACAGTGTTTTGTTTTAGAAAAATACCGTACTTTAAGGCATGTGAAGTTTTTTCAAGTTTGACTCATACAATTTTCAATTTCTATTCAACCGATTTGGCAGATTTTTAATACCAAACTTCGTAGGATAGTGGTAAATATTCTAGGTGAATGTCATTGACTTTGGACATGTATTATAAATATGACAGTGATTTACACACACATATACAGGCAAAACTGGAAGCAAATTGTTTTAGAAGTTCGTAAATACTGGTTTAATAAAAATTCTTTATGATAAAGTGTTTTATACAAACTTTCTTAAAAGTCGGACAGGCAAAGGTGTTTTGATTTATATAAATACCCCACTTTAAGTGATTTCTGTCACTTTGCTCGATCAGGTTGTCCATCTCTGTTTAAAATCTACAACACTTTTGGACACTTTTTATGCTCTTCAATTCTCTTTTAACAACAGCCCAATATCTCTCCACTGGCCTTAGCTCCAGGCAGTTTGGAGAATTTGTCTCTCTTGATACAAATACCACATTATTGTTATTTTACCACTCAAGACCTTTCTTACCATAGTGACAGGGTGTAAAATTAGACCAAAAATAAGTGGACACACTAAGAAGTCTTATGAATGGAAGCATCGTTTTTCGTAAACATTCCTTAATGTAAATTTATAGAGCCCTTTGTAACAAATGTTTGGCTTTTTTCCCGCAACTGCATATTGCTTGCCATACCAAGAACTTTTTGGGAAATTTTGTGTGGTTTTGGGTCCTAAACTTTTCTTCAACATTCCCTCGATCATCAGCAACATCAAAATTTTGATGTTGAACGTGTTTCGTCGGTTTCAACGTGCGAAGGATGGTGGTTTGTGCAGTTCAGAAGTGTTGATTTTGACACGGAAGAGTAAGATCTCCCTGACCAGCCTAAAAAAGTTTGAAGACTAAGAATTGGAGGCATTACTCCATGAAGATTGTTATCAAACTCAACAAGAGCTTGCAAGATCATTAGAAGCTGCTCAAGCAGCAATTTCAAAATGCTTACGAGCAGCAGGATTCATCCAAAAGCAGAGAAATTGGGTACCATTGGAATTCAAGCCAAGAGACCCTGAAAGAAGATTTTGCCTGGCCGAAATGATACTTGAACGTTATAAAAGAAAATCATTTTTGCACCGAATCATTACTTGCGATGAAAACTGAATCCATTACGATAACACGAAGCGTAGGATATCATATGTGAAGCCCAGCCAATCAGCCAAATCGAGATAAAGCCAAATATCCATGGCGATAAGGTAATACTCTGTATTCGGTGGGAGCAAAAGGATCCTATCTATTATGAGCTGCTGAAATCTGACCAGGGCATCACAGGGAACCTGTACTGACTACAACTGATTCATTTGAAGCGAGAATTGGCTGAAAAATGCCCAGAATATGCGGCCCGACATGAAACCAACATATTCCTTTTAAAAAGTATTTAGAATGAAGTAATTGGGAAGTTTTGCATCGCTCGCTTTATAGTCCAGACCGTGCTCCGTTCGACTACTATTTGTTTCGATGGATGCAGAGCGCTCTCTCGGGGATACGCCTCACTTTGAGTATCCGATATTGGCTTGATTCGTTCTTGGCCTTAAAAAATGAGCAGTTCATTTGGCTCAGAATCCATATGTTTCCATAAATATGGGAAAATGTCATAGCTAACAATGATCAATACTTTGAATAAATTTATATTTTACAAATGTTTAAAAATTAAAGCTACAAATTTGAAAAGATCCCGCACTTGTAAGCCGTACACCCTATATTTTGTTAAAAATTATATTTGAAAGCCTATTATATACAAGAAAAACAACCTACTTTAACAATTTATAATTTCTTCCAGTTCATTTAATAAATTCTGCACTATTCAACCGATTTTGCTAAATTTCAATATCAAACTAACTACAATAACGATCAATATTCTGGGTGTGTGTCATCCATTTTGGATGCATATTTTAAATAAGACAGTGATTTACACACACTTGTAAGCACAAATGGCTACATCGACTTAGAATTTCATAACTACTACTTTGCAAATCATTGGGCATAAAAGAGTGATTTTCCGAATTGAACTTATACATTTTCCCTATTCAAGAGATCAATAGCAAGATTCCTAGGTCAATGACAAACATTCTAGGATTTTGCTTTTGTATTTGTAATATGACAGTAACATACACACATACAGGCTCAGCTGCCGTAAAGGACTTCAGATTTTATAAGGATCAACTAAGAATATTCTATGGAAGAACTTTGTAAATCCTTAGCTAAATATTTCTAAATGTTACATATGGAACAAACAACCTATGCTACTATAATCCTCCATTCTCCATCAGTTTTTGGTGGAGGCTACAAAAAACCAAATACAGCTGCATAAGTTAAGGCAAAAACATTTTGTTTTGTAAAATTTTCTATTGTTTTATAAAATTTAGTTTTTAACCTTGTACCTCATTCATTCACGTGGCACAGACATGTTAGCGTACCGCCAGTATCTAAGCCCGCACAATTTTTTATTTTTTTTTTTTTAACATCTACCAAATAACAACGATTGTTTTACAATTTTGATTGTTTAGCTATGTATTTTGCACAGAAAATTCTTGATATTTTCCAACCTATGTTAGTTAGTATAGATTTTGTTTAGTTTCACCATATTCACTCATACTTTAACAAACATTTAACCGGAAATAACGGAACTGCAACAAGCCCTTTAGCCATATGACGGCTAAAATGGCCTTCAGCTATATAGCCACACCACACAGTTTAGAAAAACTGCAGGTTAAACAAAACAACAATTTCTAAACATACGTAAGTCTCTCTATATATATGTACCTTAAAAACGGCTTTAACGTTTATTTAAAGTCATTTTTAGTTCATAGCAAGCAGCCAGCTAAATATATTAACAAAAAACCTTAATGTTTAACATACACCTAAAACTAGTAGGTTTTTATGTATATTTGAAACTACGTACACAGTTTTTTGGCTTTTGTTTTGTGCTAAAGGTTGCAGTATAACAAACTAGATTTGCAAACCAAAAACACCAAAAAAAAAAAAAAAACTTGAAAAACACGTAGAAACTAAACAGTCACCGGAAATCAGTAAGTTAGTATTTAGACGCCATATTGTTGTATAATAAAGTTTAACTTTTTTTAATTTAGTTATATTAAACTTTTAAGTTTTTGTTATTTTGTTTATATAAATACTAGCAGAAATTTTAATAATGCATTTGGTTTTTAAAGCCGTAACTTTAAAATTAAATTCAGTTCTAGTTCAGTACTAAAACTATCCCAACTCGTATCTTTGGATCGAATATCAAACTTATGAGTTGAGGCAAGTGGTAAACCTTTCACTCATACATATGACAAACTGTTATCTATCAATTTAAAACCGCTTGTACTCCGTATAATCAAACTGAACCAGAAATTCATTTTGCACATATAAACCTCAATATTTCAATTTCACTTGCAATCACTTTTAATTCAATATGGTTTTATATAATAAACCTTAAATATACAAACGTATGGCATACATACGCACTTGTTTTCAAATTTAAATGTCTACAAGGATATCCGACCATTAAGTAATATAACGGTACCATAAACACAGATATACACACATACTCTCGCAAACATAAATTCCACTTAATATTAAGTGTTTGAAAGTCTCTTAATTAAATTTCATTTTGCAAAGTTTAACCACAAAATTTACTTAAAACGAACTTATACACAAGTACTTCTCTACCAAAGTACTTCAAAAATAAGTTGACCGTATTTTAATGACTTGTTGTTTTATTTTATTTTTTTGCTCTCATTTTACTTTTTTGTGTAGAAAAGTAAACAAGGACAAAAAGGTATGACTGCTGGAACTGTTTAAAATAATAATACACCCCTGTAAATGGCATTAACTTAGTATTTAGATTTGCATATTGATTTTGGGAATGGGAAATAACAAGTTGGAGAGATAGAACTGAACAAGAACTGAACTAGAACTGAACTAGAACTGAACTAGAACTGAACTAGAACTGAACTAGAACTGAACTAGAACTGAACTAGAACTGAACTAGAACTGAACTAGAACTAAACTAGAACTGAACTAGAACTGAACTAGAACTGAACTAGAACTGAACTAGAACTGAACTAGAACTGAACTAGAACTGAACTAGAACTGAACTAGAACTGAACTAGAACTGAACTAGAACTGAACTAGAACTGAACTAGAACTGAACTAGAACTGAACTGGAACTGAACTAGAACTGAACTAGAACTGAACTAGAACTGAACTAGAACTGAACTAGAACTGAACTAGAACTGAACTAGAACTGAACTAGAACTGAACTAGAACTGAACTAGAACTGAACTAGAACTGAACTAGAACTGAACTAGAACTGAACTAGAACTGAACTAGAACTGAACTAGAACTGAACTAGAACTGAACTAGAACTGAACTAGAACTGAACTAGAACTGAACTAGAACTGAACTAGAACTGAACTAGAACTGAACTAGAACTGAACTAGAACTGAACTAGAACTGAACTAGAACTGAACTAGAACTGAACTAGAACTGAACTAGAACTGAACTAGAACTGAACTAGAACTGAACTAGAACTGAACTAGAACTGAACTAGAACTGAACTAGAACTGAACTAGAACTGAACTAGAACTGAACTAGAACTGAACTAGAACTGAACTAGAACTGAACTAGAACTGAACTAGAACTGACCTAGAACTGAACTAGAACTGAACTAGAACTGAACTAGAACTGAACTAGAACTGAACTAGAACTGAACTAGAACTGAACTAGAACTGAACTAGAACTGAACTAGAACTGAACTAGAACTGAACTAGAACTGAACTAGAACTGAACTAGAACTGAACTAGAACTGAACTAGAACTGAACTAGAACTGAACTAGAACTGAACTAGAACTGAACTAGAACTGAACTAGAACTGAACTAGAACTGAACTAGAACTGAACTAGAACTGAACTAGAACTGAACTAGAACTGAACTAGAACTGAACTAGAACTGAACTAGAACTGAACTAGAACTGAACTAGAACTGAACTAGAACTGAACTAGAACTGAACTAGAACTGAACTAGAACTGAACTAGAACTGAACTAGAACTGAACTAGAACTGAACTAGAACTGAACTAGAACTGAACTAGAACTGAACTAGAACTGAACTAGAACTGAACTAGAACTGAACTAGAACTGAACTAGAACTGAACTAGAACTGAACTAGAACTGAACTAGAACTGAACTAGAACTGAACTAGAACTGAACTAGAACTGAACTAGAACTGAACTAGAACTGAACTAGAACTGAACTAGAACTGAACTAGAACTGAACTAGAACTGAACTAGAACTGAACTAGAACTGAACTAGAACTGAACTAGAACTGAACTAGAACTGAACTAGAACTGAACTAGAACTGAACTAGAACTGAACTAGAACTGAACTAGAACTGAACTAGAACTGAACTAGAACTGAACTAGAACTGAACTAGAACTGAACTAGAACTGAACTAGAACTGAACTAGAACTGAACTAGAACTGAACTAGAACTGAACTAGAACTGAACTAGAACTGAACTAGAACTGAACTAGAACTGAACTAGAACTGAACTAGAACTGAACTAGAACTGAACTAGAACTGAACTAGAACTGAACTAGAACTGAACTAGAACTGAACTAGAACTGAACTAGAACTGAACTAGAACTTTAATTCATTTTTATTTGTATCAAAGGTAAAATTACAAAATTTTCTTAAAAATAAACCCGCTAAGCCATTTGGCTTGACAGCAGGACAATATTGTTAAATAAAAAATTTTTATAAATTTGAATTAAATAATAGATTTCTAAAATTTTTTTTATATTTTTGTACTAGAACTGAACTAGAACTGAACTAGAACTGAACTAGAACTGAACTAGAACTGAACTAGAACTGAACTAGAACTGAACTAGAACTGAACTAGAACTGAACTAGAACTGAACTAGAACTGAACTAGAACTGAACTAGAACTGAACTAGAACTGAACTAGAACTGAACTAGAACTGAACTAGAACTGAACTAGAACTGAACTAGAACTGAACTAGAACTGAACTAGAACTGAACTAGAACTGAACTAGAACTGAACTAGAACTGAACTAGAACTGAACTAGAACTGAACTAGAACTGAACTAGAACTGAACTAGAACTGAACTAGAACTGAACTAGAACTGAACTAGAACTGAACTAGAACTGAACTAGAACTGAACTAGAACTGAACTAGAACTGAACTAGAACTGAACTAGAACTGAACTAGAACTGAACTAGAACTGAACTAGAACTGAACTAGAACTGAACTAGAACTGAACTAGAACTGAACTAGAACTGAACTAGAACTGAACTAGAACTGAACTAGAACTGAACTAGAACTGAACTAGAACTGAACTAGAACTGAACTAGAACTGAACTAGAACTGAACTAGAACTGAACTAGAACTGAACTAGAACTGAACTAGAACTGAACTAGAACTGAACTAGAACTGAACTAGAACTGAACTAGAACTGAACTAGAACTGAACTAGAACTGAACTAGAACTGAACTAGAACTGAACTAGAACTGAACTAGAACTGAACTAGAACTGAACTAGAACTGAACTAGAACTGAACTAGAACTGAACTAGAACTGAACTTGAACTAGAACTAGAACTGAACTAGAACTGAACTAGAACTGAACTAGAACTGAACTAGAACTGAACTAGAACTGAACTAGAACTGAACTAGAACTGAACTAGAACTGAACTAGAACTGAACTAGAACTGAACTAGAACTGAACTAGAACTGAACTAGAACTGAACTAGAACTGAACTAGAACTGAACTAGAACTGAACTAGAACTGAACTAGAACTGAACTAGAACTGAACTAGAACTGAACTAGAACTGAACTAGAACTGAACTAGAACTGAACTAGAACTGAACTAGAACTGAACTAGAACTGAACTAGAACTGAACTAGAACTGAACTAGAACTGAACTAGAACTGAACTAGAACTGAACTAGAACTGAACTAGAACTGAACTAGAACTGAACTAGAACTGAACTAGAACTGAACTAGAACTGAACTAGAACTGAACTAGAACTGAACTAGAACTGAACTAGAACTGAACTAGAACTGAACTAGAACTGAACTAGAACTAGAACTGAACTAGAACTGAACTAGAACTGAACTAGAACTGAACTAGAACTGAACTAGAACTGAACTAGAACTGAACTAGAACTGAACTAGAACTGAACTAGAACTGAACTAGAACTGAACTAGAACTGAACTAGAACTGAACTAGAACTGAACTAGAACTGAACTAGAACTGAACTAGAACTGAACTAGAACTGAACTAGAACTGAACTAGAACTGAACTAGAACTGAACTAGAACTGAACTAGAACTGAACTAGAACTGAACTAGAACTGAACTGAACTAGAACTGAACTAGAACTGAACTAGAACTGAACTAGAACTGAACTAGAACTGAACTAGAACTGAACTAGAACTGAACTAGAACTGAACTAGAACTGAACTAGAACTGAACTAGAACTGAACTAGAACTGAACTAGAACTGAACTAGAACTGAACTAGAACTGAACTAGAACTGAACTAGAACTGAACTAGAACTGAACTAGAACTGAACTAGAACTGAACTAGAACTGAACTAGAACTGAACTAGAACTGAACTAGAACTGAACTAGAACTGAACTAGAACTGAACTAAACTAGAACCAGAACTAAATCTTGAACTAGAACTGAGCTTTTTATAAGCTTACTAAAAATATACGTATTGCTTAGTTAGCTCTTATTAATTTACTAATCAATCCAATGTCATTAGAATCCTTACTAAATACTTTCTTAAAAAAAAACTCTGTCAATTACCAACCTTCATTTGTGTGAATATATTTTTAGCTATTGCAAAAAGCCACAGTATTTCAATGAATTCAAACAATGTTGTATAAGTAAATGTGTGTTGCAAGCATGTTGCAAGTACGTTGTATGTATTTAATTAATGGGAAAATTGAAATTTATAAATGTTCCACATACATATTAAATAACTATACGCAAGGACGGATGTGTGAACAGGCTGGTGGGTTTGGTCTATTTGTAGGTAGTAGCATTTGTATATGTGTTTGTTTGTAAGTTAACTTATAGAATATTCACATGACGTATGTGGAATGCCTGTAGCATAGTGGCTAATTAACAACGTTAGTCAAATTGAAATTCAATGCGGTTCAATGTACAACAACACTTTTTACCATAGTTACAAAACCAAAAATGAATTAATTATGTATTTATGTATTGTTGCTTTTAGCTAGTTTTTTTTTTTTTTTTTTTTTGTTTGTTTGAGGTTGGAGGATCCTGGAATAGCTAAAAATATTTACTGTTAATAAATTGAAGTAGTAATCAGGCACAAGCTAAAAGAACTAGAGTAAATTGAGTTTAAATTTAAAAGAAAATGAATGCTAACAAATCTCGCTGCTTTACGTATTGTTATCTTTAGTTTTCCCTTTATTAACTCTGATGTGATTTCCTGTCGTATTTGGCCGTTTAAGCCAAATTGATACTTGTTAATCTCTGTTTGATTTCATTTAATATGTACGCGTACAAACTAATGCTGCCTGTCTAACAGCATGCCATCGAAAATTAAACCCTAAACAAGCGCCAAAGACTAACCACAAAACAATTAAAATGTAAACTTAATACTGGGTTATTGTGTTTTGAGGGTTAAGCGTAAGCTACCACAGCTGGGTTATAGTGACCAAGAATCTGTGTTGGAGAAGTTTGTAGGTGCAAAATTTTGTAGCAGCAGTGTCATTTGAAATAAATAGAAAGAGACAAATTTAATGTTTAGTTTAGGAAAATATACTCTGAAGACTATTATCACATTAGATGAAGTCTTTAATTCAAGTTTTCCGCTTTATTTATTTCACAGGTCTTTCCATGGAATACAGCATAAATGTCCATGTAGAAAATGAGTTTGCTTCATTAGGAACTTCATAGGAACATAAAGGAACACTGAGTTACTGAAAACTTTAAGCGAACAAATTATAATAATGGAGTCTTTCCGTTTTTATTTTAAAAGATTAACGAACTTCTAGGAAATTTTCAAACTGAACTACATGCCGCTGGAACAGCTGTCATTGATTCTCAATATTTAGAAATTCTTTACAATACTTGTATGATGATAGAGCTAAATTGAAATATTGTAAATTTCCAGCTGAATTGGAATATGACAAAGTTCATCGGAATTTATTCATTAAACAAAAAAATAAGACTTGTCGAGGTCTTAAAATCGTTGGTGTAAAATTTTTATTCGCGGAGACAGTTATTCAGGTTTGGAAATAAGAAATAGTCACTCGGGGCTAAATCCAGTGAATAGGGTGAAAAAGGGAACATTTCGTAGCATAATTAATGGATTTCTGGCACGGAAACTGTACATTTGTATACACTTTTTTGCACCCGATGTGAGCAAATGCGGCAGCCATCTTTCGGAAGGCTTTCTCATACCCAATTGATCATTCAAAATTGAAACCAACGATAATCTCCGATCGGCCAACACCATATCATGATTTTTTTCAATTGATTCGGGTGTAGAGATCTCAACTGGGATTCCATAACGTTCGGCATCTTCCGTGCTTGAACGGCCGAAGCGAAATTTAGTAAACCACTTTTTTACCATTGAAAATTTATGTTGAAGAGTGATGGTTTTATTCCGAAGAAAAAAATTCTTAATGAGCACACAAAATTCACTTATTTCAGTTTTCTCCTGAAGTCACGAGGTAGTCTACTATCAATGGCTTTCAAACACAAAATAAACAACGCACCTTGCTAAAAATTTGACAGGAGTCAACTGACAGATGCGTGTAGACAGTGGCAGTGTCGACCTTTCAGTTAGAACCCGGGAAATTCAAAAGGTCGCTGAATTATTCACCCTTTATTTCAACTCCGTCCCTATTTCATTTTGAACTTTCATTTACCACCAACTTTTTAGTTCTCTAAACTCAATTGTAAATAATTTCCCTATAAAATATCGATTTTAAAATATTCTAAACTTTAATTTTGCCCTAACAATCTATAAACCTTTTCTCTGTAAAACTTTAACTTGTCTAATCAAAAACATTGTTTACTGCTAGAACAAACAATAGATTTAAATTGAAATAACATTCTAATGCCCTGATAAGAAGGTCGAGGTAGGAGGGGTTTGCTGTATACCGAGTAAACAGGGCATTTGTTATAATTTCTCTACTAACTACTACTTGTGTTTAACAATATGTTGTAGTTTAGAAACTTGCAGTTGTTGCAACTTGCAGGCGTTTATGTGTGTATGATGCATGTTGTTTTGATGTTGTTTTTGATGTCATCTTGTTAAATGTCTATCCATGTATTGTAAATGATGATTAATAGCTTTTAATATGACCAATTGTTATTATAAACAACAACATCAACATGTTCATACTCATACCCGGAGTCCCAGGCTCAGGCTCATGCTCATCATTATCTGCATCATCTTCATTTACATCTTTTTCTTTTAGCTTCTTTCGGGAGATTGTGTCATTATTATTATTATTATTATTATCGTCAACATCAGCAGCATACGATGTAAAATTTGTTGTGTAGATTTTAACATTCTGGGTGATATTGTATTCCCCCTTGTGCCTCGCAGAGCACATCATACATTTACAATGTCATGTCTAATAAATAATTGCATAAAAAGTTGTTGGCAACATTTTACCAGAAACTAAATATTATTGTTGTTTATTTTCTCGGCTGTAAGAAAATGTAAGAAAAATTGTGTATATTTGTGATTTCATTTAAATGGCATTTGTCTTTTATTAAATGCATCAGAAAACATAATTAAGAGCCCATTTTTCGGGACAGAAAACAGGAGTCGTTTTGTAGTTTATGTTTTGAGTTTTTATAGTTCTTTTTTTTTTTTTTGGGAAAAAAAAATACCATGTTCTGTTTAATGTCTTACATTGTGTTTTTTCATTTTGTTTGTTTTTGTGATAAATGACTTTGGCAGTTTTTCATTTATGTTTAAGGAAAACTTTGGTGGAGTTGGAAAAAATAGTTCAGGAATTAACCCATAATTAACTAGAAAATAAGCAAACCTATAACTCACTATTATCTGTATGAAAAACTTCACAAGATGCTTAAAGTTGGAATAACATTCTCTAATTTGGTCTGGACTTATTAATACTTAGGTTCTTAAAATATGACCACTATAAACAGCAAACACATTTTGAGATATCCTCCAGCACACAACCTTTATCATTCTATCCATTATCTCCTCTCTCCACAGTAAAACATTCAACTTCCATCTATCTTTCCAAATCCCTGCTAATGAGTCTTGTGTTCAATTAAATCACCCCTTCTTCTTAAAGTCTCCATCCTCTTGCTAATGGGTTAATGAACAATGCGCCGTTTTCATAATTTTTATTTCTATAGACAACACTATACCAACGTCAGTATAATACTTCATTTCACAGGAAAATATAGCGAAAAAAAAAAACACAAGTAGCAGCAACAAAAAAAAAAAAACCATCATCGCAGCATTAATAAATTTCACTTATGACTTAAATGGTTTGTTGCAATGGTTTTGTGCGTTTTTAATAGGAAGCACGTGTGAAACCTAAAAATTTTGATTTTGTTGGCCTCACTCTCGCACTCTCAGCCTGCTTTACCCATTAAACACCCCTTTACAATTCCGCCGCTTTACACTTGTATATTGAGAATTAAAACGACAGACGACAAAACGCTTGGTTGGTAGTGTGTGTCTATGCCGTGGAACAGGCGACAGCTAGCAAAATACAACAAGTGTATTACAAGTACATTGGAACATACTCACGGTTACATAAATATACTCGGAATGTATGTTTTAATGCACTGAAGAACATAAACAAGAAAACAATATGCCCTGCCACTTCTAGTCGCATTTTTTATGAGTTTCCATCGAAATGCAATACTCATTAATAAGGCGTTTTGTTGGGTAATTTATATTCTTAGGGAGAGGCAAGTTTAGAAGAGTATAATTGTAAGAAGAGCATAATTTTAAGAGGCACCATGAAAGTAAAGTTCTAGATCAGGTTCTAGTTTAAGATCAGTTTCAATCGTTGTTTTTTATAGAGTCTAAAATAAGCTTCATCGTATGTCTTTGGAGGTCTCATATTTTTCTATGATGAGCTCCAATCAATTATCTTTATAGTGTATATGTAAGGCGCGGATCCTGGCCGACTATTTGGGGGGGTAAATTAAATTGTGTTCTACATTTTTTTCCTTTTTTATATGAAAACTTTTCGGTTTTGGGGGAGGGGGGAATTCCTATTTCACTCCCTCTGGATCCGCGCCTTGTCAGCTTCGCTCTTCGTACCAAAACAAATAAAGAAAAATAAAATTTGCATACACATCTGCAAAATTTAAGGAAATATTTCGTAAAGTAGTAATTTTTTTTATTAAATATGTAAATTTAAGGAAATATTTAAAAATATATAATATTTATAGAAAATCGTTTAAGATGTTTATATTAAATCATATTCTATGAATTTTCTTAAAATTTATTAGCAAAATCGATAAATTTTATTTTTAGTTTTTCTTACTTTTGTAATTTAAGGAAATAGAAATTTTTGAATTTGTCAAAAATTTTTGAAAAATTAAAATTTATATTTTCAAAAAATAGTAATAAATCGTACGATTTATAATCAAAAAGAAAATTTAGAAAAAATGCTTGGAAACTCCAGATATGGATTTTTAAAGTGTAGGAAAACAAAACTGGCGGGGAAGTTGTATGTAACTATTTCTATATACTCTAGAAATAAAGTGCTAAAAGTACAAATATTCACACAAAACATCAAAAATACTACTCTGAACGGTGTGTAAAAAGAGATTCGATAATGAATTTCTTTAAAAATTTATCAATTTTGTTCTTAGTTTTTCTTACTTTTGTAATTTAAGGAAATAGAAATTTTGATTTTTATCAAATTTCAAAAATCTAAAATTTTAGAAATTTATATTTTCCAAAAAATAGTAATAAATCGTACGATTCATAATCAAAACAAAAAATTTAAAAAAAATGCTTAGAACGCCAGATATGGATTTTTAAAATTTAGGAAAACAAAACTGGCGGGGAAGTTGTATGTAACTATTTCTATATACTCTAGAAATAAAGTGCTAAATGTACTAATATTCACACAAAACATCAAAAATATTAATCCGAACGGTGTGTAAAAAGAGATTCGATAATGAATTTCTTTAAAAATTTGTCAATTTTATTTTTATTTTTTTTAATTTTGCAATTTAGAGAAATATAAATTTTTGATTTTTTATCAAATTTCAAAAATCTAAAATTTTAGAAAAATTAAAAATTTATATTTTCCAAAAATAGTAATAAATCGTACGATTTATAATCAAAAAGAAAATTTAGAAAAAATGCTTGAAAACTCCAGATATGGATTTTTAAAGTTTAGGAAAACAAAACTGGCGGAGAAGTTGTATGTAACTATTTCTATGTACTCTAGACATAAAGTGCTAAAAGTATAGATATTCACACAAAATATTAAAAATACTATTCTGAACCATATGTAAAAATAGATTTGATAATGAATTTCATTAAAAATGTACAATTTTATTTTAAGTTTTTTTAATTTTGCAATTTAAGGAAATAGAATTTCAATTTCAAAAAACAAAAATCTAAAATTTTAGAAAAATTAAAAATCATTATTTTCAAAAAATAGTAATAAATCGTGCGATTCATAATCAAAAAGAAAATTTTTAAAAAAATGTGCGGAACTCATATATATATATATGGATTTTTAAAGTTTAGGAAACCAAAACTGGCGGGGATGTTGTATGTAACTATTTCGATACACTCTAGACATAAAGTGCTAAAAGCATAAATGCTCACACAAAACATCAAAAATATTAATCTCAACGGTGTGTAAAAAGAGATTCGATAATGAATTTCTTTAAAAATTTATCAATTTTATTTTTATTTTTTTGGAATTTAGGGAAATAATTATTTTGATTTTTATCAAATTTCAAAAAATCAAAAATTTTAGAAAAACTAAAAATTTGATATTCCAAAAAATAGTAATAAATTGTACGATTTACAATCAAAAAGAAAATTTAGAAAAAATACTTGGAAACTCCAGATATGGATTTTTAAAGTTTAGGAATACAAAACTGGCGGGGAAGTTGTATGTAACTATTTCTATATACTCTACACATATAGTGCTAAATGTACAAAAATTCACGCAAAACATCAAAAATACTACTCTGAACGGTGTGTAAAAATAGAATTGATAATGAATTTCTTTAAAAATTTATCAATTATTACTTTTGTAATTTAAGGAAATAGAAATTTTGATTTTTATAAAATTTCAAAAAACGAGAATCGAAAATTTTGGAGAAATTATAAAATAATATTTTCCAAAAAATAGCAATGAATTGTACGATTCATAATTAAAAAGAAAATTTGAAAAAAATTCTTGGAACTGCAGATATGGATTTTTAAAATTTAGGAAAACAAAACTGGCGGAGAAGTTGTATTTAACTATCTAATACAATCTGGACATAAAATGCTAAAAGTATAGATTTTCACACGAAACATCAAAAATACTAATCTAAACGGTGTACAAAAATATATTTAAGAATGAATATATTTTAGGTTCTTGTTTCTAGTTCTAACTCAGGTTCTGGTTTGTGCTCAAATTCGGGTTGTAGTTTAGGTTCAAGTTTTGGTTCTAGTTCTGGTTGTGTTTTAGGTTTCTAATTCAGCTTCTAACCCAGGTTTTAGTTTAGGTGCTAGTTCAAGTTCAGGTTCTAGTTTGTTTGGGTTCAAGTTAGACTTCAGTTCAGGTTCTAGTTAAGGTTTGGATTGTAGTTAGGTTCTAGTCCAGGTTCTGGTTCAGGATCTAGTTCAGATTATAGTTTAGATTATAGTTCAGGTTCCAGTTAATGCTCCAGTTCAAGTTCTTGTTCAGGTTCCAGTTCAGTTTCTAGTTCAGTTCATCTTCGATTTCAAATTCTCTTCTTCAGGCTTTGGTTCAAGTTCTGGTTCTAGTTCAATTTTTAGTTCAGTTCATTAAGCAATATTTAGATAAATCGCTACCTACCTAATGCAATTATAAAGACAAATAGTGACAACAAAATATTATCAACTAAATGTGTTCAAATTCAAATTTCTCTCCTGTACTCGTTTATCAATGTATCATTTTCACTGACATAATTTATTAAAAACAATGTTCCTTCTTTTTCTATGAACACTATACCATAACCTGCCTCAATAAAACATCTTAAAATACTTATTTTTATATACTCATAATGAATTTTTATGGAACCATAAAATTTATATTTTGTGTAACAATTCCCAGTGTCTGTTCGGTGTTTCTGTTGCATGGAGTAAGAGTCTTTGAGTGGTGCCAATGTGTATTACAAATAATTGTACTAATGAGGTATAATTTTTATACAGTTTTTTCGTGTGTTTCGCTTGACATTTTTATATGATTTTGTCGGGGATTCATAGAATAATAAACTCTTAACGATTTATTAGCATTTAAATGTCAAATTTTGCGACCGATTGCATATTTTGTCTGCTTGTTGAATACGAGCGGATGTTTGGTAAAAAGGGGGAAAATGTAATTAAAGTTTTATAAAAGAGCGTAATTGTTAAGAATATTTATGGGGAGTGTAAAGTGAATAATGGAGAATTGGTGCTGATAAATTTCCAACTCAAAATTTTTAATAAAAACAATCTGAGTGTTATAAGTATGATACAGATTATTGAAGTTTTGGTATATTTGTATAAATCTTTAGTGAAAGTTTTTGGAAATTCGATTTGTTTGACTAGATTTCCATATACCATTCCAAACATTTACCTTTATAATATCATTTGCCAATGATATCTTAGCATTTAAACATTTATAGAAACTACTACTTCCGTTAGTAAGTAAAAAATCTACAAAAAATTCCCACAAAATTTACAAATATGTCCAACACTTTTGCAATCTGTTCCTCGAATTATTCGATGGTGTTTTAGATTTCTGTAACCATTTGTTTTTCTGCAGCAAGCAACATTTTTGTGGAAACGTACATAAACAAAACCTGGGGGCGTACGAGTTGTATAGCAACATGTCTGTATTTATAACGAACAAATACAAGGAAACAGAAAACTACACACACACACAATGACACAGATACACTCAGATGTCTAAGGACAATAGACAAAAGCAGTTTTAAAATCATGTTACATAGAAACCAAACAAACGTACATGAAGAAAAAAAAACTAAAAAATCTAAAGTTATAAGACAAACAACAACAAAAAAGCAACAACCACTGACAGTCAGAGAGAAAGAGTTACAGCAGAAAAGCACCACAACAACAAAAGGGTAAAAGCAACGTATGTGACATCGTTAAACTTAAAATCATTGCACGGTCACGTGTCAATCTCTAATGTATGTTTGTTTCGAGTTACTACGACATTTGTATCGGTACTCCGGCATTCAACTCTATTCTTTCCCAGCAGTTTTACTAGCAGTATATGCACAGTAATTGTCGCTAATGTTCGATCGCTGGCTGACTGCAATTTATATAGTTTGGGTCATTTTACATGTATGTGCTCATTACAGTGCTAAGAGAATTCAATTGATTACTTTATAAGTCACAGGTAATCTAGTGCGACGTCAATTGTTACGTAAATGTCTCTAAGTAATCTAGAGTGTAGTCAATTTGAAATTTATTTCGTATCGTACTTTTTTACTTTTTATAAATGGGTTTTATTTAAATTGTGTTGATATAATTTTCATATAGTTTATTTTGTTTTTAGTTAGGAATACTTACATCTCAGGTAATCTAGCATGAAGTCACTTTAGTTTATCTGGGTAATCTAGAGTTTAGTCACTACACTTTAGAAAGTAATTATTTTAACCACTGAAGAGAAGCCAGAGGAAGGTTTGTTTACTAGAAATCGGTTTTTGGACGGTCATGGATATGTCTTTTTAACTGATTCTTTCAATTCCTTTTTGGCACTCGTACATGTCAATTAACCTCCTCGTACATGTCAATTAACCTCCTCCTAGGCCACGCTTATATTAAAATAACTAGCTATTTATGTATTTAGCGGTCCCCTTAAATGATATGTAAAATCACTAGTTGGGGAGAGTCACCCAGAACTGCAGAATTTCTCTTCTTTTTATGTGAGGTATTGTATTCTCGTAGTTCTTTTAGTATTTTTACTATATATGTGAGAGGTAAGCTAAAAATATCTATTTAGTTGTATAACAAGAACATGTTTCTTGTTTATTTTCTAAATCATACTTTTGAAAGGGTATTGTAGAATCAAACTAGGGTTTGTTATTTTAAAATATTACAATTCTAATTCGGTTCTAGCTTAGATCCAACATTTGTCTCCTTATCCTCCCACGACTACAAATTAATACAATGCGGAAAATAAGTTTAAGTGGTTTTTAAATGACTATCATTTTAATCTAATTTTGTGACTACATTTTGAATATGCAAAACGAAGCTTGGGTTAGTTCAATGATCTGGTATAGAGTGACAGTTCTCTTTCATATAGTGTCCAGTTCAAACACTTTATATGAAATAATCCTTTCACTTTAACATGACATTGCACTCAGAGGTGCCAATCCTCAAGGAACCAATCATTTTACCAGTACTATGTCAATTCCTTTCCGAACTATAAGCAAACCAGTAAATTATGTTAAGTGACAAACCAAAACTATAATAAAGACGAACAAAAAGTCAGTGACACCGTACTGATATTCACATTCCGATATAGAATGATTGAGATTTCTAATATCATCAGTATATTTTAGTATATTGTTACGTTTTCACCTTTGAAAAACGGTGGTTTATATCCTTTAAATAAATAGTATTATTTTCCCACTGATAGTACATTTTGTTAGTGTTGGGAATTATATTTGACAACTTGGGAGTTGAAAACAACTTGAAGTTGCAAACGAAACAAGGGGGGAAAAACTAAGCTCTGGAGAATATACCAAGGGAAATGTGCAGCTAGACTAGAGCAAACAATTGAGAGAGAGATCAGAGATAGATAAATGGAGTGTGAATAATCGTGGGAGAGGACGAAACAAGGGAATGCTTTTAAGTAGAAAGAGAGAGTGGATGTGACACAGCGACAATTACAAAACGAAGTAGTAATACAGCAAAAGGGATGTATCACTACAGATTGGGTCTCATCTAGTGTGCGACATCAAGGTGATTTATATCCAAACCAAAAACAAAAAATCTGGCTACATTCGATTATGTGAGTTGAATGTAGAGTAATACCCCAGAGTAGTATATTTATGGGGCTTCTGGCATATGGGATGAATTTTTGGGATGAATTTTTTGGGAGGAATTTTTTTTGGGATGAATTTTTTGGGAGGAATTCTTTTTTATTAATTTGTGTGAGAAGATTTAATTTTGAGTTTTATATTTTTTGTAAATTGTGTGGTTTGTTTTGTTTCCTCTCTTTGAGTGTAAGTTGTTTTAATGTATTATTGTAAAACATCTTATTGAGTCTTTTTTAAATTAAATATGTTTGGAAAATATTTGAGAAGAAATCATCACTTAAAAAATATAAATACACAGTACAAATATATAAATGTAATAATTCATTCTAAAAAGTCCACGAATATGAGGATTTCAAAAGTAACAAATGCCGAGATTATTGCAGCTTTTAACCAGTGAAGAAGAAAATATTTTTTTTAAATTGTTGGGGAAGAAAATATTTTTTGTAAAATTGCAAACTTGCAGAATGGGAAGAAAATATTTTTTTTGAAATTGTGGGGAAGAAAATATTTTTTGTAAAATTGCAAACTTGCAGAATGGGAAGAAATTATTTTTAGTGAAAATTTACACCAATATATTTATTTTGTATAATACATATGTATGTATGTAGTTATGTTAAAAGTCCATACAAAAAAATGTTTAACGGGGAGACAATTTTTTATTTTTTGCGCTTATAATTTTTAACATGGAGACAATTTTTATTTCTGCACTTTTAATTTTGATGAAATTAGAACCTGATGACTTGCATTAATAGCATTTGAGTATTTTTGGTTTGTTTATATAAAAAAGTAACCTTGAGTAAGGTTTTTGGCATTAATGAAGATATACATTATGTTGTTGAGTATGGTCATGATTAATTTTAAATATTTTAATAGTGAATTAATGGGAGTATTTTCTTATTCACATTAAACATCAATCCCGGGATTAACCATTCGTTACACATCGTAGAGGTATTGTTTGGCATCATGTTCTCATCGTGAAAAAATTGTTATCCCAAAAGGGATAAGTTATTGTCTCTCTAGCTAAGACCGCTTTGATTAACTGGCATCATCAGTTGTACGATGAACGGCCAATTCCAAATGAGTTACCATATGGGTATCTAGGTAATTATAAAGCTGCTCCTTACACTTTAAAATAAATTGTAAACATTGAAAGAAGATCTATTGAGCAATACATATATACACGTTCCTCAAAATAACTGTTCAATCACTTGAGGGCTGCAATAGGAATTTACTACATTTACTGGTTTCAACATCAAAGAAGATTTTTATAATTTCCATTAAGTTGCTTTAGCATTTATTGCAATGCATTTAAAGGCATTGGAGTATCTCCAATAATATAAAAAAAATCTAAGCCATGACACCAACAACTCTTCGTCATGATATGATCTGGATTTTTAGAAAATTCAAGCTTTTCAAGTTATTCGATTGCCCATTATGGCTTACAAAATAGTCGACTTGAAAGCCTTAAAAAAACGATTAGGGAGAACTTATAACATCGAAAGCTCAACAAGTTACTCTATGGGAAAGCTGTTACTCCGGTATGCAATCTACAGCTACTGCTCAATGACGACCCATTTGCGGATAGGCTTCACATACACCATCTCACATACACATCTCCACTAATTGTCTTGAAAGAAGTGAAACTAGAGAAGCGACAAGATCTTGCAAACCAAAAAAATCTCCTGGTTTGGAAATATCTCTCCAGAACTGCTTATATCCGACCAAAAAACAAATGCCCGACTACTGCAATCCATTATTGGGCTCATGAATCTTTGCCTGACGATCTGTCTGATGAAGTCATCATAAATCTTCTCAAAAAAGGTGAAGAAGATTTATGATGACTTGTTAAGCATGGTAAATAACACATATTATATAAAAAGACTTTCGACAACAATTCTCTAATCACTCAGAAATGACCAAGTTTCGCTCCGGAAAATCTTGTATTGACCAAGTAAATAGTCTTCAGATTATCTCTGAGCAATCAGTGGAATGAAGATCACTATTATACCTCGTATTTATAGACTTTGAGAAGGCCTTTGACACACTCAACCATAATGCTATATGGAACTCTCTGATATGAAAGAGTATCTCCAAAAAAATAACACTGCTAATGAAAGCCCTGTACAAGAGTTTCACTTGTCTTACTGGAGTTAGACCAAGCTATGTTTTATCAGCTTTACTTTTTAACTGTGTCCTTGGTGCTGTGATGCAGAAGCCAACAAGCCATCATAATAGAGGTATTATGTGGGGCTTACTAGGAGGACTTAGATTATGTCGATGAGATATTTCTACTTAGTCACTCATTCTCAGATATGCAGTCGAAAATTTCCACCATCATCACACTGACGCAAAACTAGGTGGTCTGAAAATAAAACAAAATCGCTCCGGATCAATTGTAACACAGATCGCCGTTTCTTCGTATTCGATCAAGATATTGAAGATATAAAGTTGTTCTGCCAATTGGGATGCACAATTGATAATCTGATGGCTCAGCAGCATATATATCCACTCGTATTTGCCCAGTTATGTCCGGTTTGGAAATCGTCTTATATTTCGAAACAAACCAAATCCACATTATTTAATTCCAACATGGAATACAACTCCGTTGTATGGTTGCGAGACCTGAAACATGGCACCACGTAATATATAATGTCTTCAAGTGTTTTCTGGCCTGTAACAATATCAAACAGCCAACTTTGCATTGAAGCAAACCAGTAGCCTTTTAAAACAGAAATAAGAAAGCGTAAGTGGAGTCGAATAGAAATGCATAGACTGAAACTCGCTGAGAAGGAGACATACCTGGAGGCAACTAACAACAGAACTTTCGAGATTGAGGATGAAGTAGAACGAAGTCAAGCATCGAGCCGACGATCGAGATTATTGAAACCACCTTGTTATGGCCCTGTGCTGCCTCGAGCAGTTAAAGGAACATATGTATATTGAGGCTTCTATGTTATTGATTGCTTATATTTAACTACCAAATGGTCGTTAGCTCTAAAGTCCACAAATTAATAAGAAATTTGCACTGCATGTTATGATAGTTAAATTTCCCCTACAGTGTCTTCAGTAGAATAGAAGAATATCATACGCAACTTTATTAATTGTTGCGGTATGGCCAGAATAGTATATTGAAGAAGGATATCAGTGACCCTGATGCATTAAATTGAGACAAATTGCTTCCTCCTCTTCTTCATTATGACAAATCCTTGTAATCTCACGGAAGTTCTCTTTTTTGTGTGCAATCCTTGGAGCTACCATTTGCACGATGAGAGCGGTACACCAAACAATCAGTCCATCTCATCATCTAAAATTCAGGTAATAAATCCCCAAACCATTCCCAGCGACATTTTGCTAGCCCAAAAAGTGTAACTCAAGAATATCTCGTTTCGAGCTGCCCAGCATTTTATAACTTTTTGATTTCGTTAGACTTATCTCAGAGGCACTTTAGCTCCTATAAGTTCTCCTAACACCGATCTTTTAATCTTTTCTTAGTAAACTTTTATACAAATATCAAATAAATGCTGTATTTGATTACATATACCAATACAAATGTATTGTGCACACATATTTATATATGAATGTGTACTACAGTTAGATGTGCATATATGTGACATTTGCTGCAGACCATTTAGAAAACTGTCAAAGTTTATGTAAGTGTAACAATACATTTTTCACTACTACTACTACGGCTACTTTTCATACATGTTCAGGATATATCCCGATGGTGATAAATAAGACAATGCACTTTTATGTATCAGTTGCTTTCTTAAGAGAATGATCTCATGATTGATGTTTTGCTAACATGTTTATTTAATTTAGCTTTTTGGAAGAGCTACTTCTCTGATCCTTTAGAGAGAAGAAGGAGGTTTACTGCTGTAATGCAAGCAGTTAAAGTTCCATAGTAATCAGTTGTAGACCAAATCTCTACCAGTACCAAGAACTACTGGGCTGTAAAATCCGTTTCCATGCGAATATAATATGTGTCCTTTTTTTGTCACTGTCCCTGTATTGTGTTACTCCTAAAACTATGCTATGAAAATACAACAATGCTAGTAGTAAAACAACAAATAGTTAAGTAAACTAACAATATAGTAACAATATTTTGTTTTGCTTATTTTAGATTTTTTTTCTCTCTATTTTAACTTATTTTTGTTTATTTTTAATGCATTTATATGGAGAGCAAACTTGTATGTTCAACACTAGTTGTAGTTAAAATTTTCTTTATTTATACGAGTATTTTTATTGCAAACTGACCATCATCAGTGTAGCAGCATGGCCATTGTCATGCTTAGATCCAATTTCATGTGATTTTTTTTTTCTTTAGTTTACTCTATTTTTACGTATTCTATTTAAAGTTTTCGTTTCGTTTTTATTTAATTTGATTTTTCTATGTAAATAAATTTTTCCTTGTGTTTATTTTTTTAGAAGGGGGCGCAATATTTTAATTTAATATTGGAAATAATTTTAAATAAATAAAGAATGTAGGTTGTTTGAAAAGGGCTAAAAAAAATTACAAAATATAGTCTCGATTATAGTCTCGCCTATAGTCTCGTCTATAGTCTCGTTTATAGTCTTGTTTAGAGTCTCGTCTATTGTCTCATCTACAGTCTCCTTTATAGTCTCGTGTATAGTCTCTTTTATAATCTCTATATTCTCTTCTATAGTATCGTTTGGAGTCTCATCTATAATCTCCTTTATAGTCTCGTCTATAGTCTCCTTTGTAGTCTCGTCTATAGTCTCGTGTATAGTCTCTTTTATAGTCTCTATATTCTCTTCTATAGTCTCGTTTAGAGTGTCGTTTGTAGTGCCGTCTACAGTCTCTTTTGTAGTCTCGTCTACAGTCTCCTTTATAGTCTCTCTGTAGTCTCTTCTATAGTCTCCTTTGTAGTCTCTAAATACTCTTTTAAAGTCTCTTGTAGAGTCTCATCTGTAGTGTCGCCTGTAGTCTCCATTATAGTCTCGTCTGTAGTCTTCTCTATAGTCTCCTTTATAGTCGCTATATTCTCTTTTATATTCTCGTCTGTAGAGTCGTCTATAGTCTCCTTTATAGTCTCGTCTATACTCTCCTTTATAGTCTCGTCTATAGTCTCATGTATGGTCTCTTTTATAGTCTCTATATTCTCATCTATAGTCTCGTTTAGGGTCTCGTCTGTAGTGTCGTCTACAGTCTCCTTTATAGTCTCGTCTATAGTCTCCTTTATAGTCTCTCTATAGTCTCTCTATATTCTCGTCTATAGTCTCTATAGTCTCTATAGTCTCTTCTATAGTCTCGTGTAGAGTCTCATCTATAGTGTCTTCTATAGTCTCTATATTCTCTTCTAAAGTCTGGTTTAGAGTCTCGTCTGTAGTATCGTCTATAGTCTCCTTTATAGTCTCGTGTATTGTCTCTTTTATAGTCTCAATATTCTTTTCTATAGTCTCGTTTAGATTCTCGTCTAGAGTCGCCTTTATAGTCTCACTATAGTCTCCCTTATTATCTCTAAATTCTCTTTTATAGTCTCGTATAGAGTCTCATCTGTAGTGTCGTCTGTAGTCTCCATTATAGTCTCGTCTGTAGTCTTCTCTATAGTCTCCTTTATAGTCTCTATATTCTCTTCTATAGTCTCGTTAAGAGTCTCGTCTGTAGTGTCGTCTACAGTCTCCTTTATTGTCTCGTCTATAGTCTCCTTTATAGTCTATATAGTCTCTTCTATAGTCTCTTGTAGAGTCTCATCTGTATTGTCTTCTATAGGCTCTATATTCTTTTCTATAGTCTCGTTTAGAGTCTCGTCTGTAGTGTCGTCAACAGTCTCCTTTATAGTCTCATCTATAGTCTCGTCTATATTCTCCTTTATAGTCTCTATATTCTCTTCTATAGTCTCGTTTATAGTCTCGTCTATAGCTTCGTCTATAGTCTCGTCTACAATCTTTTTTATAGTCTCTCTATAGTCTCGATTAGAGTATCATCTGTAGTGTCGTCTATAGTCCCCTTTATAGTCTATAGACTAGGAGACTATATTCCTTTACAGTCTCTATATTTTCTTCTATATTCGCGTTTAGAGTCTCGTCTGTAGTGTCATCTATAATCTCCTTTATTGTCTCGTCTATAGTCTCATCTATAGTCTCCTTTATTGTCTCTTCTTTAGTCTCATCTATAGTCTCCTTTGTAGTCTCGTCTATGGAAATAAAATTTGTGGAAATTACAAATGGATGTTATCAGGAATATTCTTTCCTCTTTACTCCCTAAAAATTCTCCTCACCTCTTTCTCGTACACAGGTTTGCTAGATGTTATCCGGTTTATTCCTTAAGTACTTTTAATGCACTGATTTGATTAACTTGCTGGATGCCATGTCTTATATTGATGTCACACAGCAGAAGAGACATTATCTGTAGTTTGATTCGTTTTGTAGTTTTCGTTGTGTATCATCTACTCTATCTTTCTTTTTTAAAACAATTCTATTGTTTCATCTCAGATCTTTCTTTCTCGTTAGCTCGCTCTCGCCTAGCGGAAAATTTCCGGTGTTATACTCTGCTGAGCTTAGTTTCTTCTCCTCCTTGTTTCGTTTGCGACTTCAAGTTGTTTATTTTTCTGGAATGACAAATATAATTCTCCCCACTAATAAATGTAATCCATTACTGGGATAAATTTTGGATTACATTTCGTCGAATGAAATTCGATCTGAAGATGAATATTATCTACTTGTAGAACGTTATTGGCGGTTTTAATTTGCCAAGTTTAATGGATATGGAAATTTGATTTACCACATGTTTATTAGTTTAAAAGAAACACAGATCGCCAAAATACAGTACCAAACAGCTGTGCGACAAATTTCAAGTCTCTAGTTTATGGCGTTTTAGGCAGTGCGATTAGGTATCATTCAGCCTTCAGTAATGTTACTCGTATATATATATATATTTATAAAGATTCTGTTCCATATTGACCGTTAACCTTAAAAATTATTAAAGTACAAACTCAAAATTTCCCCAGATCTTTTTAATCCATAAATTTTAGTTGCCAAAATCATTTCATTTAAGAATTTCCATTTAACACGATTCATGGAATTTCAAAAAAAAAAAAAAAAATTAAACTTAAATTCCTGTACCAACATTTCTTTAGCATTCTGTTTAAAGGCATGTTGCTGCATGCACCAAAATCCAAAAAGTACAACTAAACAATAACAGCAAAAAAAGAAGCTGATCATCATATTGAAGTCAATTCGCCTGTATGAAATCTATTATTTTTATATTTTTCCTAGAGACTAGCAGTACAAGCAGTAGGGAGAAATAGCTAAATTTTTTGATTTTCTTTATAAGAAGAAAAAAAATGTATTTTTTCTTTTTAATTTTCCTGTACAAATTTTTATATTTGTTCAACACGAAAGCAGGGAATCATTGAACGACAACAAATATGTACATGTAAAGGTTAAACTTTACAGTTCTATATATTTTTTTTTTGCTTTGCTGCTGTACAATAAGCAGCACAGTGTATTCTGTGCAAGTTGTATGAAGAAGAAACATTGACATTAAACTTTCTCATCAGCTGTGAAGCGAACACAAAAATCAACTCAAGTGTAAAATTAAAACTGAGCAATGAAAAATCATCATCAAAATCTATGGGATGTTGGTGCAAAACAAAACAAAACAAAAAAACAGAAAATAATAAAGGAAACTGTTACAACTTTTTTGTTTCTTCTTGATTTGGGAGCGGGTAGTAGTAGTAGTATTAGTACGTATAGGCAAACGCGCAAAACTTTGCTTTTGGCTTTGAAACACATACACACACACACTCATACATACAAATATTTAGCCTTGCTTTTGGCAAAAATAATGAAAAAGAAAGATAGTCTGAATGAAAACTAAACTAAAGCACAAATCTGGGGATGTTTACTTGAAATGTCGATACAATGACAATAGCGAAAAATAGAAACTTACTCAGGCATGGGATTTTAACTACATACCAACAATAGAGCAGACAAGCATTTTGAGAATATGGAAGAGAAGGGGGCGTTCTAAAAAAGTGGGAAGTTTCAATTGTACAGCATGCAGTATTGTTTGTTTAGCTCAGCGGGAGTGGGGAGAGAAAACGCACTACATCATAGACACCCAAGTCTATGATGAAACAATTCACTAAAAGTTCAAGCAAGAAATTAGTGTAGACGCCCCCCCATCATCAACACAACACGACCCTCATATGGCATAGACTGCAATAATAGAAAATATTTGAAAAATCTTCACTGGCAGGCCAGTCTACTAGATGAGATATCAAAGAGGCCACTAGGAAGTATCTGAATTGAGGATAAAGGAATTATTTCAATATAGACACAATAGGAAACAAAAACATCTTTAAAAAATGTGTATATTCGACTTTTCTAAACAACAGGATTCTTAAAAGTCTCCGAAAATTCTTAAAAGTCTCCGACACAAACTGCGAAACGTTTTGCTAGTCTGCAGATACACCCAGAGTCTTTGCCGAGCATCGAACCTGCAACCCTCAGATTGATAGTCCAGCACACTATTGTCTAGTCTATCAGGGCACCATTTATACTGGATATCATAATATGAGCTGATCTACAAAATGACGTAGACCTGGTCCATTAGAGACTGATTGAAATCTATTATCAAAGTCATTCAAGGTCTTATAAGCTCGATCGATTAATTCCAAATGGAGGAAATCAACACATACCAGGAAAAGGAATTTAAACCAATCATCCTTCATGCAGAAAACTTTGTAAAGAAACAGTAATACTCACATAGGAATGTCAGTGGACTTGGGACTACTATCCACCACACAACACGATTATATGAAAAGGAAATTTATTGGATATACTGAGAAATCGTTTGAGATTGACATTTCTACACTATCGATCATAAAGTTTATCGTGGATTTACTAAACCCCAGGATCATCTGTTGAATAATGGGAAAGGACTTGACATGCCAAAAGAATAACACCTCAAGGGGAAGTTTTGTATCCACTACCGTGGAAGTTTGCCATAAAATGCGTGTTCAGAAAATTAGTTTCCATGAACTGCAAGACTGTCTAAAACTTTGGAAAGAATTATTGACAATCATATACGAATGTTAGTGGAACGGAGTTTAATATTCACCTCTTTATGAAAGAGAAGCCGTAAGCAGGATTTATTGAAAAATCCATTGAGTTTGGGAATTTTACACTATTAATTGATACGTTTACCATGGACTGACTTAACTAGAGGATCATCCGTTTGAGAAGGAAATTGTATCAATTTCAAGATTTGCCAAAAGTGACACCACAAAGGGCTTTAAATACTATCAAATTTGACTATAAACTGTCAGCTTAGGAAATTGCTTTCCATGAACTATAAAACTGTCGCCTACGGGTCGATATACCATTGCCATTTTAATCAATTTATCTGCAAGAAGCACCATTCAGAACGCTAAGTAAATGGAGCACCTTCTGCGGAGTGAGTGTAAAACCGAGTAAACCCGAACTTGTATTGTTTTCAAAGATATACAAAAAAGTTTCCTATTTTTAAGCTCCTACCATTGAAAGTTATTGAACTTATACTTTCATTTTGCACAAAATACCAGGATGTTTTTCGTGACAACAAACAGTCAAGGAAACTCAATTCTCTGGCAAAGACATTAAAGGCTATGACGGCAATGTATGTTGAACAGAAAGGCCGATTGGTTATTTGATGTGGTTGTGAACTAATGTGGTTACTAGACAGATAATATAAAGTTGAATTTCTGGCTGGTGGAAGTCACTAGAGAGAGCCTCAAACTGATCTCTCTTTGGGATAGTATTATGGAGAATGGTAAGTCCGGCGAACAATACTGAAAAAATAGCTCTTCACGTTACTATTTGTATACAAGTTGATCTTATAACGAGGAATTTGACATTGAATAAGGCATAATCCTTTAGGATGTTATGGTTATCCTAGTTTTATTGGGATTTTAGAGAATCTTCCGGATCACAAAGACTATAATACTCCAAGGAAATTCTTCTTGATGAACTTCGATTTCTCAATCTCAAATGATCAGAGGAGGGCTCCATTTATATGGATGAATCCAAAAGGGTACATCCAGTTGGCAAAGGTGTCTCCATCAAGAAATTCGGTATCTCAATTCCTAGAACGGGCCAGTGCAAAACGCATCTTAGTTGACACGGACGGCTCTAGAAGTGAAGTTCCTGTTGGAGGAGTTGTCTACGTCCAATAATTTATGATAAGAATACAATTTAAGATCTAGGTATCAGCTATAAAATTGAGGCTAACTTGCTTAGATATATCAAGATATCATTTATGAATATTCGTGTATTTGTATATTGACAAGCTGCTTTAAAATTTTGACATTCAATGGTCGTACTTACATAGATGCGTGGACACAGGGATGTAACAGGCAACTACGTTGCTCTTGACTTGGAAAAGACAGGCGATGCCTCAAGGACATAAAGAAATTATATGTTTTATTCCGTTGCCTATGAGAAAACTGTGTACAAGGTCGATTAGATGGGAGAGATCCATCAGCACAACGGCCAGGATTGTAAGACTTAGTTTGGAACGAATGTGTTTGGAATATCTCTTTGAATTACAAACCCTGTTAGTGAGCAACATGTTTGCGGTTATCACTTATGGTCTGCTTATATACTTAATGTAGCCTCCATCATAGGTCTTCAGTTTAGCTTCCATCCTAGGTTTGTAACTTCAGTAGTAGGTCTACATATAGTCTTGGCTTATCTTCAAAAGTAGATCTGTCTCTTGCCTTAGTTTAGCCTCAATCATATGTTTGTTTATACACTAAGTTTAGCTTTAATCGTAGGTCTTTTTATATACTTAATGTAGCTTTCATCGTAAGTCTGTTTATATACTTAATGTAGCTTCCATAGTAGGTCTGTTTATATACTTAATGTAGCTTCCATAATAGGTCTCCATTCTAGCTTCCATCGTTGGTTTGCATATAGTCTCAGTTCAGCTATAATCCTACGTCTGTATATAGTCTTCGTTTAGCTTGCATCATAGTTTTGCGAACATTGATAGTTAATGGAGGCCATATTTCCTGTTTTGCCAAATCACCATGGACTGATAGAGCATTCGACAACAACGACGTGTGGTCGCTGAATGGTCGATTGTCCTAAAAGTATACTACCTCCTAATAGTTATATAAACATTACTGAGTTTAAAGGTCCCCGGAATCAGTACCATGCAACTACGATCCAATTATATCAGTTTCCTTGTCTACCTCTCCAATTTTCCAATTGGCTACTTTCTTCATCAAAATTCCTGCTATTTAGTTAATGTGAAAAAAAAAGAAAAATGAAAATAGAAAGAAATAAAACTGACAGCATAAATTTTCTTAGATGTGAGAAATGATGTCAATGATGCGACGACATCAGCAAACGTTTAGGAAAATGAAGAAACGATGACGCTGAGGAAACACTGCCTCACTATTGATGATGTTTGATGACGAAGACGTTATGGATGAATTTGTTGGTTGGTGGCTGTGTGACATTGAAACCGGAAAATGCTGCGGGTAGTCTCTTCATTATGTTGTATAAATTTCTTTTATATTTTTGTAATTTTGCATTAACATTTTCTGGATAATTTTTCAAACAGCAAAAACAAACAAACACACACACACACACACCATAACTAATTGTTGATAAATATAATGTTTCTTCGAAGAAAAGAAACTTTAGCATCTTTTAAAACAATTTGTTACACATGTGGGTGGTTGGTTTATCAATATCGATAGATTTTTATTTGTCTTTGTTTTTGTATGTTTTATATTGATTTATAGTTATTGGAGGGGGAAAGCATTTTTTCTCAAGTATTAAAACATCCTATAAAGTTCAAAGGCTCAACATTTTTATTTACTATTAATTAATGATGTCCTTTTAAATGTCTACTCTATATTTTCCTACCCTTCGCTGTTATAACGCGATTTCCTTTTAATTTGTTATTACCAAATTGAAGTCAATTATTTTTCTTTTTATTTAGGATGCGAAGATGTTGAAAAGATTGTTGTTGAATTATTTGTTAGAATGTTTTATGTTCGTCATTAATTTGTGCGGAAAGTGGAGTTGAGAAGTTAGACTGATAAATTGAGTGGAGATCAATTATAGATAAAGGCATCTGGAAAGCAATTAAGATAGGCGGTTAAGAAAATTGCTGTAAAATATAGTTTTGAAAAGATAGTTGATTCGTTATTGTATAAAATTTAGTATCGATAATATACCATTGTAATCAGACTTCACGAAGACTTTATCATTGTGTGGCAAATATTTCACAAGAGTTCTGTATATAGTCTTTGGCTTATTAGCTTTGCTTCAATCGTTGGTCTTTATATAGTCTTAGCTTAGCTTCAATCGCAGGTCTGTATAAAGTCCTAATTTAACTTCAATCACAAGTCTGTGTATAGTCTAAGTTTTACTTCAATCGTTGACCTGTATATAGTCTTAGTTTAGCTTTAATATTAGGTCTGCATATAGTCCAAGTTTATCTTCAATCGTTGGGCTAAATATAGTCTCAGTATAGCTTCAATCGAAGATATGTTTTTAGCCTTAGTGTAGCTGCAATCGTAGGTATGTATATAGGCTTAGTATAGCTTCAATAGTAGGTCAGTATATAGTCTTAGTTCAGCTTAATGGCAGGTCTGTTTATCGTCTTAGTTTAGCTTCCATCGTAGGTCTGTATAAAGTGGTTGTTTAGCTTCAATCGTTGGGCTATATATAGGCTTAGTTTAGCTTCAAGCATAGGTCAGTATATAGTCTTAGATTCGCTCTAATATTAGGTCTGCATATAGTCCAAGTTTAGCTTCAATCGTTGGTCTCTATATGGTCTTGTTTTATCTACAATCGGTGGGCTATATATAGTCTTAGTTTAGCTTCAAGCATAGGTCAGTATATAGTCTTAGTTTAACTTCAATTGTAGGTCCGTATAAGGTCTTAGTTTAGCTTCAATCGTTGGGCTGTATATAGTATAGCTTCAATCGAAGATCTGTTTATAGCCTTAGTGTAACAGCAATCGTAGGTCTGTATATAAAGAATAGCTTCAATAGTAGGTCTGTATATAGTCTTAGTTTAGCTTTAATGACAGGTCTGTTTATCATCTTAGTTTAGCTTCCATCGTAGGTCTGTATAAAGTGCTTGTTTAGCTTCAATCGTTAGGCTATATATAAGCTTAGTTTAGCTTTAATCGGTGGTCTTATATAGCCTTAGTTTCGCTTTAATAGTAGGTCTGCATATAGTCCAAGTTTAGCTTCAATCGTTGGTCTGTATATAGTCTTAGTTTATCTTCAATCGTTGGGCTATATATAGTTTTAGTTTATCTTCAATCATAGGTCAGTATATAGTTTTAGTTTAGCTCTAATAGTAGGTCTGCATATAGTCCAAATTCAGCTTCAATCGTTGGTCTCTATATAGTCTTAGTTTATCTACAATCGTTGGGCTATATATAGTCTTAGTTTAGTTTCAATCGTTGGGCTGTATATAGTCTCAGTATAGCTTCAATCGAAGATCTGTTTATAGCCTTAGTTTAACTGCAATCGTAGGTCTGTATATTGGCTTAGTATAGTTTCAATCGTAGGTCTGTATATAGTCTTAGTTTAGCTTTAATGACAGGTCTGTTTATCGACTTAGTTTAGCTTTCATCGTAGGTCTGTATAAGGTGCTTGTTTAGCTTCAATCGTTGGGCTATATATAGGCTTAGTTTAGCTTCAATCGTTGGTCTTATATAGCCTTAGTTTAGCTTCAATCGTAGGTCTGTATATAGTCTTAGTTTAGCTTCAATTTTAGGTCTGTATACAGTCTTGGTTTAGCTTCAATCGTGGGTGTGTTTATGGTTTTAGAATAGTTTCCATCGTAGGACAGCATACAGTATCAGTTTAGTTTCAATCGTAGGTCTGTATATAGTCTTAGTTTAGCTTGACATAGCATAATTTAGATTTCGTGTTTTACATTATTTTTGTAGTGTAAAATACACATTTTTAGACATGATTCTGGAAACCTAATTTCTTCGCTGTAGCTATGCCAAGTTATAGAAAGTGTCTTCCAATGGAGACTTTTAACCTTTGTCAGTTGATAGGGGCCATATTAATTACTCTATGTCCTGGCTATTTATTCAGCTAGTTTTGTCAAAGCACCATGGACGGAAATATCGTTTAGCAGTACTTGCAAATGATAAAATTGTTTTCCCAAAATGGCAGTTCTGTTCATTGTGGAAATTGGGACAAAACCAATCTACTTGAGATTTAGGAACTGTCACTGTTTACCTAGCGGCGTCATCGGTCCATATTTCTTTGAGGACAACATTGGCCACACCATCAGCATCAGCGGCGAACTCTACAGCTCTTTGTTTTCCAACTTATTTTGCCCTGAAATGGATGATATGGACACCAACAACATGTGGTTTTAATAAGACGGCGCTAAATGCCACACAGCTCATGCCGTATTGGACATTCTGTACAACCGTTTTGAGGAAATGGTTATCTCACGTTTAGGTCACCGAGGTCGTGCGATTTGATATCACTTCCACGTGCGACTTTTTCTCTGGGAGTTTCTTAAGTCGCATATCTTTACGAATATGCCACAAACCACAAATGCCCACATAGGCAAAACAACCTATGCCATCAGTCAAATTCGGATGCACGCCACAAAGCGGCGACGGATATTTCACGTTATTATATTCCATCATTGATAGGCCTTTCAAAGGAATAACAAATTTCAATGATATCCCACACACAGTTTGTTTTATGTTTAATGACAGAAAGCGCTTATAAATGCCCTTTATAAATTTTACATATTTTACTAACCAAGAGTTATAGAAGACCGATACTACTATTCGATAATTTCTGTTAAATTTATAACAATAAGAAGGAAGCTGCAGATCATCTCATTATTGAATATTTTCATTAGAGTTTTATCCTAGGCTTTGTCCAAGGTTAGTACCCTTGTATCTAAATGTCTGCAAGTCAATATATGCCAAATACCAGAAGATCAAAGACAAATTCAAAAACCCAACAAAACCTTACAGTTCTCTCAAAACTTGTCACAATGGAATATTTAGATTTGAAATTTAACATCACAATTCGTGTTTGAAACAGATATTTTTTCAAACAAGATTTTGGATGTTTAATTCTTTCTCCATCTTACATGTTTGGTACAGATTTATACATATGGAAGACTGATAATACATTGCGATGACTTCTGTAGACTTTATTGTAATTGAGTGCATATTGTAGATTAAATTATCTGCGTATGATGAGTACTAGAGGGTCGAATACGGATTTTCATTAAACTTACAGACATCTTGTCTCTACATTGCTGAAAAAACAACCTCATATGCATATAATAAGTCAGCTGACAACAATTGATCCAAATGGTAACAGCATAGTTTGGGATATTGTAAAATCAAATGACTTTTAGTGGCTCCACTTTATTATACCCCTCCTTTGCTTCTTCCAGTACTTCTTAACGATCTATCTAGATTTCAATTTCTTTATAAGTAATCCCTTTACCAGCTATAGCAATTATAACCCTCTTAAACCTTATAAATAAAAGTTTATTTGTTTCGAAAACTTCCTATCAGCGCATTTGAAATCTTAACTGCTGCTTGCTGTACTCTCCCTATTCCAATGACCGTTTAATAACCCCAGCAATAATTCTTGTTAAAAGCCATTAAAGAAAAAATGTGAAAAAATTGACTTTATTTCTACCAGTTATCGATAACATAAAAACAAACATCCGCAACATTAAATATAATCCAAATCATATCATGCCATAAATGAATGAATGAATGGCCCATTACGGAGACGAGCAAAATGTTGGTTGTGCTTGTCCTTCTTGTTGTTGTTTCAATGTTTTTAAATGACAACAAATATGTCAATGACAGCAACACAACACAAAAATATCATTTATGTTATAAATTGCATTATATTTTTGAAGATAGACAGACATGAAGACAGACAGCTAGTCAAACATATTGCCAGCATACAGGGATAGTCACACGCAAAAGCATGTGGACAGTTCATTTAATAAGAGCTGGATGGGGGGAGAAGAATAAATTTTGAATGGGGGGTGGTAAAAAGTTGAATCATCTTGCAAGTTAAGATAGAAATTAGAAAAAATAAAGTCATTGCTTTATAAAGAGTTTGGGACTTAGAAAATTTAGTGAATTAGGATTTGGAAAAACGGAATTCTGTTTAGCTATAAGATTTAACATAAATCTTTGGAATCCAACACAATTTGCTGTCAGTTTGTGCGAATTACTGATAAAAAAGTGCAGCACAAAATAAACGTTTAAAGTAACTACACTCTAGATTACTTAGAGATATTTACGTGACAACTGTCTTCACGCTACATTACACGGGGTGTATAAAGTAACCAATTAACTTCTTTCTGCACTACAAAGAGCACATACGTGTCAAATGACCCAAAGTATATAGGAATTGGAGTCAGCCAAGTGAACAGGTACTAGCAGCAATTTCTGTGTAAAAGGGATACATTGACTACTTGCTTAACTGCTGGGTATTTCACGAATAATTCAAGATTTAATAAATTTGTTGATTTTCCAAACATTTTCTCATTTGTAAAACTTTAAATCTCTAGGAAAAACTAAAATAAACAACAATATTGAACAATAGCATTATTATCAAACCATAAAGTCCTATTTATAAGCAATTTATAATTGAATGTTGAAATAAAAGACAAATTTATTGACAAGTTTTAATATAGAAATCGACAAAAATTGCACAAAACAAAAAAAGTACTTCATAAACAAAAGGCAAATTGAAACTATTAAAACAGCAGTAAGACAACAACGACGTTTGCAAACTCACAAATATACCAACAATTTCTTAGATGTATTTTCTAATGGTTTATTTACACTATTGATGAATAATTTATTTACAAGAAAATATTGAATAATTTATGGAAAATGAATACAGGTGGTGGACAATGCTAAAGGGATGACAGTGTATTGATAGTAAAGGCACTTAATTGTAAGTTAAATGACAGCTTAATATAGCAGTTTTAAATATTAAAGAAAGTTCCTGGTTATAATATAGATTCTTAGAACAATTTGGAGTTCAAGGGTGTAAGAATTTTTAGAAATATTTTTTATAAATCAACGATAATTTGGCCATCTACAGAAAACCTGTGTAAGTTCAAACTTGTTAAAAACCAATACAAAAAGACTAGCAACTTACCACAGCTCCACGCCACCTTACTTTCCGCTCTACATAGTCAGAAGAAAACTAAGTTAGCATTTTAGATTCATTTGTGCCGAATCTTAAATACCCTGGCCAACCCAACATTGTGAGCTCTTTACTCACTCACAGACATTTATAGTTTTCCTTAAACACTCAAAACTACAACAACATGCCTTCTTTTTACACATTAAAACAACATTATGCAATCAAAAACTAATATTGAAAATTTTTAAAATTTTTATATTTTTAGAGGTTGTCTCACATTTTGGCTTATAACTTTTTTCATGATAAACCGATTTTGCTGATTTTCAATACCAAACTGCTTAGAATCTAAGAAAATATTTTACAGGAATCTCATTTGTTTAGGCTGAAAAGTTTAGACCTGAGAGTGTTTTACACACACAAACAAAAATAAAACTTAACTTAATAGACTTTAAATTTTATAGCTACAAATAATATTTGATGGTACTTAAGTGAACTTAGATGAATATTTCTAAATGTTACACACAGATAGACAAACTTTATATAGCCCCCCATTCATTGTAATTGGTATTACATTCTATAATGAAATGGTAATGGCGTAAAAACAAGAAAACTTATTGAAAGTAAATGAATTGAATATTGAATCAAGTATTGAAAACTCTTAACAACACATACATACATAAACAACATGAACAAATTGCCACAAGAAAGTTGCAGGCAACACTCCTATACATCTGTGAATGTATATCTTTGGAAAGGAATATGTATACAAAAATATAAAACTACAACTATTTAGTTGTGTTTAGCATTTTGTTTATTTGGTTGTTTGTTAACAATTGTTTATGGAAATTATTAATGAATTTGTTTTAGATGTTGTTGCTGCATTTGTAGTTTTTATTAGTAGCTGTTTTGTTATGAATATTTTCAGTTGTTGTTGGCAGAGACACAGACCGAATACTTATGAAAGAGATGTCGAAGTATTTTGCATTTTAAGTTTTTAATTAAGTGTTGCAGATAAATAATTATTTGTTTTACTTGTTTGCTTATTGTTTTTTTTTTTTTTTGTTCTTTCTTCTTCATTATGCATAAAAGAACATCTAGGTATAGATAGAAGTTTTTGTAGAAATTTATTATTAAAAGTTATGTTTAAGTAATGATAACATTTAATTTGTTTAGCATAAAGAAAAACAAGAAAAATACAATTTATATTGTTTGTCTTATTAAAAAGCAATTAATTTAGAAAATCTTTAAATATTTAGATTTTAATGGGCAATTCTCTAAGAACATAGAAAATTTTGGTTTTTTTTATTGATTAATTTGGATAAAATTTATACTAACCCAGCAAAACTTGCAAGAAGCGTGTGCTTTACTTAACTATAAATTAGTAGTGGCTATAACTTAATATATTTTACAATTTTAATCTTACAAAAGTTTTAGTATTTAAGCCAGGAAACAAACATAGATATATGCGGTATATGAAGCAGCTAGCCTGATATCTATGATACTGGTATATTCAAGGGATATCACTATATTCATTGGTACACAGAGAAAACAGATTCATGTTAGCAACCGAATTTGTAGCCAGTCGATTGATTCGGTTGCACACATAGAATTTTTCAGTCCTATAAACCGAAAGTCAGTTGATAAAGAAGAATTTCGTTTCAAGCAACCAAATTTTTTTACCCCTTTAAAAATTTTGTACCCACAACTGTAAAATTCTGTCACTAAGGTAGAATCATTCGATTGGCAACAAATTCGGTTGCTATCACGAATCTGTTTCCTCCGTGTAGTCAAGCTAACTTAAAAGCACTTAGATCGGAGTCTATCTGGATACAAACATCGTTTGTGAAGATATATATATCCCGGCCTTGACTACAAGATGTCCTTGTGATAACAACAAAACCATTCAAAATAATGCCAGACATTAGTAAACCTAAATTAAGGTTTGATTTGAGTATTATTACAGGACATACTATTCATATATATTTCCTAATGAAGATTAAACTACGTAATTGCAGATGGCGTGATGAGGAAGAAGAGAAAACCTTTCACTACTTATGTCAATGAACTATCACGTAGTAGCTTTCCTTTATAATCTAAAGAGCTTTATTTGTTTACAAAAAAATAACACAAACTGAGATCTCTGGTGGCAATAGAACTCGCAACCCTCAGATTGATAGTCCAGCCCACTATCGTCTAGTCTATTGGGGCACTCAAAGGTATGAAGATTGATTCAATTGGTAAAAAGAATGCTGGAAAAACTTTTTCAAAAATATCGAAGTATGACTAAGCTTTACTGATGAACACCCATGTCAATAAGGCTGATATCAGTACCTGGAGAGCTGTCGACAGAACACAATTTTTTTGAGGTTTAATTAAAAAAGTTTTAAAGTATCATTAAACCTTATGACTTTAATGACAATGCTACATGAGGAAAATATGAGAAAACTAAGAGAATCTCAAGAGACAGCTGCAAAAATAAAAGAAAATATGCAGCCACCATGCAATTTTTTGCTTTTCATACAAAATGCATTTAAACTCATAGTGGAAATAAGTTATGGTTTCTATAATAAACAAGCTGTATTAGCCCTTGCAAATAGCGTGTTTACTTTAACTTGAGAGAAACGCTGAAGCTTTTCCTTGCTATACTTATGTATTTTTTTTTTCGTTTTCAAAATCAGAAACCTTTGAATTTTTCGACGAATTTGAGAACTTTCGATTTCTTCTTGATTACTTTAAAGTTTCGTTGATTACAAAAACTCTTCAGTGTTTTGAAATGTCTGTCGTTGCTTCTGAATCACTTTGCCTCCCGGCCGATGGCGTAGAAGAAGTTTAACCATTTCTTCCACTTTTTTTATCTATTATATGGCTATTCCGTATACAAGAGTTAGTAAGTTCAGCTTATAATTTTGAAGCCGAGCCTTTATAAAGTTCATTAGAGCTGTCGATTGGCAATAACTCTTGATATCTAATAAAGTGTTCAAGGTAATGAATCAATGAAAAAGCACCCTACTCGAGAGCTAGGGTTATCTATTCTCTGCCATCTCAAAGTTCACATAGTCAACAGCCCAAGCTCTACTTAAGACAAGCGATCAAACGACCAGTGACCTATAACTCCCAAGTAATTATTGTTAAGGGACTCCCCTATAACTCACACACAAGCCCTATCCCATATATCACGTTGGTCACCCAATCCAACACATTTCTCAAACCCAGCCCACCAACCTTACTTGTACATGGCTCTGTTGTGTTTAACAACAGCACTTAGTAGGATTCGGTTATCCGGAATTTGCCAATCCTCTTCCCGCTTTAGGTTTAAGCCCACAGCCACCACGTGTTTACCGCAGTGACCTCACCATAGATCCAAAAGGACAAGTCCCGGGTCTCAAAGATTACAGACAGCTGAGAATTAAAAAAAACGTAATTCTTACGAATGAGGTCCGCATAATCCATATTGTTACGAATGTGCAATAGCGATTTGAATTTAACGGTCTGTAACGACTGCCTGCAACATTCATCATCTTTATAAACATGTTCATCAGTTGAAGCTTGTACTTATCAACAATGTTGATAGCATGCGGTTATTAGCATTGTTTGCAAGTATGCCAACACTGCATGTTTAAGCTGCTAACATTAATATCGATAGCTCTAGAATTCTAATGTACTAGTATGTCCGTTAAGATCATCGTAGAAGATTCCCGATAGATGGCGCGTGTATAAATAGTGGCAGAGGTGGCAGTGGTGAGTGGAGTTGATCATTGGCGCTGTTAGAATTAACATCAACTGTCGTGTACGTTTGAGCTTGTACATTATAAAGTGTGTGTGTGTGTGCATTTCTGCGAATTAATAAACGTGTATAAAGATACTGAGTGACTATTTAGACTGTTGTTGTTGTACATTTTAAATGAATAAAGAGTTGTTACAATTTTAAACTACTAAAACTGCTTTTATTTGCAATCCAAAGTATCCGGTTTATTTAAAGGAAATAAAAACGTAACAACATTTTCCCTTGAAGCTTAACACCAAGTTGTGGAGTTACACCAAGATGTCCAAACATACCACAAGGGGCAACTTGTTATCTAACAATAAAATATCTCTCTAGATGCCTGGAAGTAAAGTATTACGATGAGGTCCGTGCATCTAAGAACCCGAGCGTCACTCCGTATTTACCCTTATAGCATAACACAAGGGGCAACTTTATATCTAACAATAAAATATCTCTCTAGATGCCCAGAAGTAAAGTACTACAAAGTAGTTACTACAATTTTATACAAATTATTATACTCTTAATGGCTGAGATCTCAGCTTGTAGAACTCTTTAACTGCACGGGATTACTAGACCAAAGTCCAGACTATACCCTTAACTATAGAGTACACCCTGAGCTATAGAATGGACTATGCTGGATTATAGACTGGTTTATAGAGTCAAATAGAAACTGTACTGCAGATCCTATTTTCACACACCCTTCACAGTAAATCAGGTTGTATTTCGGCAATAACGCGTCGACCATTAGCTGCCATTGTTTTAACGCATCGGTTAAAATTAAAACTATCTGTTGATATCTGGGATTTTTTTAAATTTTTACAATATAAATTTATTGAAAGTATTGGCCATTGTTGGCTATAACATATGGATTCCGAGCCAAAAGAACTGCTCATCTTTTGAAGCCAAGAAAGAATCAAACCGATATCGGATACTCTGTTCCAAAGTGATGCGTATCCCGGAGTGAGCGTACAAATAGTAGTCGGACTATAAAGCGAATGAGGCAAAACTTGCCATCCTCTTCATTCTAAATACTTTTTAACAGGTATTGCAACATATGACCGAGCGTTGTCATGATGGAATATTACTGCTTTATGTCTGGCTGCATATTTCGGGCGTTTTTCGGCCATTGCGCACTTCAAACAAATCAGTTACGTTCGGTACAGGTTTCCTGTGATGGTCTGGCCAGATGTCAGCAGCTCATAATAGATACGACACTTTTGCTCTCACCAAATAAAGAGCATTACCTTAGCACCATGGATATTTGGCTTTGGTGTCGATTCGGCTGGTTGGCCATGCTTCACGTACGATCTCTTACATTTCGGATTATTGAAATGGATCCATTTTTCATCGCAAGGTTATAAAACAAAAATGATTTTGTTGTGGACATGCAAAATCATCCTTCAAGGACTCTCGGCTTCAATTCGTATGGATGAATGCTGCTGTTCGCAAACATTTTAAATTGCTGCTTGAATAGTTCCCAACGATTTTGAGAGCTTTTGTTGAGTTTGACAACAATCTTCATGGAGTAATGCCTCCCATTCTTGATCATTAAACTAGTTTGATCCAATTCTTAATCACTAAACTTGTTTGGCTGGTACGGACGATTTTTACCTTCTAAACTGCAAAACCATTCTCGCACATTGAAACCGATGGAACACATTCACCCATATGAGGCACTTATTTTCAAAATGAAGAAGTGAAGAAATCAAGATTCGTTGGTATAAAATTCGACATTTCGGAAGCAAAAAAAACGTTGTTGTTTACACTATAATGTTCAATAACTAAGTAAAGATAAATGACAGATATCAATCAACAACAATCGTGCTCAAAAGATATGCTATCTATTGTAAATCCCGCATTTTTGAATCATACTTCCAATACTTTTTTGGCTGTTTTTCATAAACTCAGCCTCTAAAAACTCCACTTTATTCCATACACATCAATTGTTTTCTTTTCATTATTTATGGTTGGAAGAAAATTAATAAATTTTTTTTTTTTTTTTTGCTCCTGCTCAAAATTTATGCCTGACAAAGTATAGTTTAAAGTGCCAAAATAAATATTTATCAAATTTATTGTACATATACATTATTTTTATTTGAAAATGAATTAAAAACATGTGCCATCTGCAAATTGCAGCAGCATGCATTTTTATTGTCATTCAAGCAACATCTACGAATACAAGACCAGAGATTCATCTTTCTTGCTGGTTGGTTGCTTGGTTGGTTGGCACATTAAAAACACTAAATTTGTTATAATTTCCTTTTTGTTTTTTGTCACCGCTACTGAAAAACCAAGTTTTACCAATGAGTAACTAACAAATGTCCCTTGAAATATAAAATATAAACTTTTCTTGCTACTCAATAATGTTGTTGCTGTTGCGACTGGCTGTTGTTCGTGTTGCTGTTGTATGGATGAGGCTAAAAACAACACATTTTAAGCTGTAGTCGTCGCATAATAATGGCAGATTACGTGCTAAAATTACTAACAAAAAAAAAAAAAAAAGAAGAAAATCCAACAAAAAGCAAAACACGAATCTTGGGAAAAACAATTTCAATTGTAGCAGCAACAAGGCAACGGCTGCAATAGCAAGAAAGTTAAGAAAACAAAAAAAAAAAACAAAAGAAATATTAAGGTTGACAACACTCTCAAGCTAACAACATGCTGCAGCATGGTTGCATAAACCAGCATTAAAACAGTCATTGTTTTAATAAACTACCGAAATGGCAAATGCACCAACAACAACCACCAACAGCAGCCGCCATATATAAACCAGCAACTGTAACTGTATTTAAGGATGGACAATGAAGTTGTTTTACTTCCTGCTCTCACACTCTGCTTTTTTCATACAACTGAAAATGGACCAAGGACAGGATTTTTATTTATGTATTTGCAGGCAACAACTACAACACAACTCAAATAATGAACTATTCTTTTACGAAAAAAAATTCTTCCCTTTTTCAAATTTTTTTTCTTATTTGTTTTTCACTTAAAGTTTTATTCTTAACGAAAACAATAAATTTATTGCTGCGACAATGGTTTTTCATTTAGTTCGATGAAAAACCCAAGAAACTGAAATAAAATATTTTGAGTGCATAGAACAATAACAACAGCAACAACATCGAAATAGAAAACGTGTTTGAAATTCAATCGACAGCAGCAAATAAGTGTACGTTCGAAAGCATAGCAATAGTGACCTGAATTTAATTTAGTTAGTTTTTTGTTTTTTTTTTTTGCATTCATTTTGGAAAACGAAAATTATTGTCTCTAAAAAGGAAAATAAATGTTTTTAATTTGGATTTTTGTTTTTGGAGTTTTAATATAAATTGCCATTAATTTGGGTAGAAAGCTAACGGATGTAAATAGCAATAAAACGGCCCTTAATAGTTTTATGGGGATAATTTACAATAGACAATTGAATATTTTCAAATAAAAAAAAAACAAAAGGCATATATATTTGGCAAAACCTAAAATTACATAAGCTTAACAACTAAATGGAGATAAATATTCAGTTCTATTTCTGTTTAAGTCAAGTTCTAGTACAGGTTCTAGTTCACGTTCTAAATCATGTTCTAGTTCAGGTTCTAGTTCACGTTCTAAATCAGGTTCTAGTTCAGGTTCTAGTTCAGGTTCTAGTTCAGTTTCAGATTCTAGTTCAGGTTGTACTTCAGGTTCTAGTTCAGGCTCTAGTTCAGTTTCAGATTCTAGTTCAGGTTGTACTTCAGGTTCTAGTTCAAGTTCTAGTTCAGGTTCTAGTTCAGGTTTTCGTTCAGGTTCCAGTTCAGGTTCTAGTTCTAGTTCAGGTTCTAGTTCAAGTTCTAGTTCAGGTTCTAGTTTAGGTTCTAGTTCAGGTTCTAGTTCAGGTTCTAGTTCAGGTTCTAGTTTGAGTTCTAGTTCAGGTTCTAGTTCAGATTCTAGTTCGAGTTCTAGTTCAGGTTCTAGTTCAGGTTCTAGTTCAGGTTCTAGTTCAGGTTCTAGTTCAGGTTCTAGTTCAAGTTATAGTTCAGGTTGAGGTTCTAGTTCAGGTTCTAGTTCAGGTTCTAGTTTAGGTTCTAGTTCAGCTTCTAGTTCAGTTTCTAGTTCAGGTTTAAGTATAGTTCCAAGTTCAGGTTCTACATCATGCTCTAGTTGAGGTTCTAGTTCAGGTTCTTGTTCAGGTTCTAGTTCAGCTTCTAGTTCAGGTTCTAGTTCCGGTTCTAGTTCAGGTTCTACTTCAGGTTCTAGTTCAGGTTCTAGTTCAGGTTCTAGTTCAGGTTCTAGTTCAGGTTCTAGTTCAGGTTCTAGTTCAGTTTCTAGTTCAGATTACAGTTCAGGTTCTTGTTGAGTTTCTAGTTTATGTTCTAGTTCAGATTGCAGTTCAGGTTCTAGTTCAGTTTCTAGTTCAGGTTCTAGTTCAGTTTCTAATTCAGGTTCTAGTTCAGGTTATAGTTCAGGTTCTAGATCAGGTTCTAGTTCAATTTCTACTTTTTTGCATCCATAACAAATCATCTTCCTCCCTTTGCCGTTGAAGGTTTAATCATATTTTTCGCTACGCTACATTTATTACCGTCATCATTATTAACTCTAAAAATAACCGAAATTAGAAATAAAATCCTCAAAATGAAAACATAATCATAAACTTCATATCTATTTCAATAAAGTTGAATTATGTTGAGATTTTAACTTATTTACTACCACTCGTCAGCAGTAACGGCACTAGTAGCAGTACGAAGAAATGCAAAAAAAAATTATTTTCTGAATTGCAATGATGAAACTTTTCATCTATTCATATTAAAAGCACTTGTGCTCGAAATACAAACAAAAATTTACATCATTTTCTAACAACAAAAATAGAAAAAAAGTTGCATAAAAAACAGAAATAATGAAATGAAATGAGTAAGAAAAAGTTGTTTACGTTGACTTAATACCTTTTTTATGCAACTTAGTGCAGCAGCATCCATCTACTACTGCTACCAGTTGAAATAGCGTAAAGCATCCTTGTAAATATTGTTGTTGTTCCTGTTTGTTAAATTGTGGTGGTATTTAACAGTGTTTAGCTTAGACCAGCTTAAATACATCAACATCTATATTCGCGCTCGCTCACTTGCCACAAATGAATTCTTGCTAGTAATGAAATACCGGCAATCTAAGGGTGAAGGGAGGGGCGAAAAAAATGAGAAGCTCATCAAAATGCAACATTATTATTATTACTTTTTCTTCTATTTTGCTTCATTTATAAATTTTTTACATGAAAGTGCAACGTTGTAGAATTTTATTTTCGAGCAAATATTGAGGGTTGTAAGTATGTGGCTGGAAGGCTGGCAGGCAGGCAGTCTGTATAAAGATTTATTTCAACTCCTTTGAGTGCACTTCACAAGTAGCCCTATTTAATTTAAATATATGCATTTATTCATAAGCTAATAAATGTGTTCTTCTATGTTTTCCTACAGACCAAAATACATGGACAACTTTATTATAGTTTAGCAGGAATTCTTTTAAGATGATTTCAAATTTGGTAATGTTGGTTTTGTGTATTTACATCTTCCTTTTGCAAAAGCCAAGAAAATGTCTATTATATATAATAATAAAAAGTTAATTTTTTGTTAGAAATTTATGTTTTTATATGTGGATTTTATTAACTTTTTCTCTAAAAGAGATTAGGTTGTTGTATATTTATCAAAAAGTAATAAATGGGATTTGAGGTATATTTAAGTGACATTTATGTTAATATTTAAGGAAGATTTTTAAGTAAACGGAAGTATAATATGCCTTATACACATTAAAAATGCGAGAAAATCATCTAGAAACTGAACTAGAACCTGACTAGAACCTGACTAGAACCTGAACTAGAAACTGAACTAGAACCAGAACTATAACATGAACCTGAAGTAGAGACTGAAGTAGAACCTAAACTAGAACTTGAAGTAGGACCTAAACTTGAACCTGAACTAGAACCTGAATAGAATATGAACTAGAATCTGAAATAGAACTTGAACTAGAACCTGAACTAGAACCTGAACTAGAACCTGAACTAGAACCTGAACTAGATCCTGAACTGGAACATGAACTCGAACCTGAAATAGAACCTGAAGTAGAACCTGAACTAGAACATGAACTTGAACCTGATCTAGAACCTGAACTAGAACCTGAACTAGAACTTGAACTAGAACCTGAACTAGAACCTGAACTAGAATCTGAACTAGAACCTGAACTAGAACCTGAACTAGAACCTGAACTAGAACCTGAACTAGAACCTGAACTAGAACTCAACTAGAACCTGAAATAGAACCTGAACTAGAACCTGAACTACAACCTGAACTACAACTGAACTATAACTGAACTAGAACTGAACTAGAACCTGAACTAGAACCTGAACTAGAACCTGAAGTAGAACCTGAACTAGAACCTGAACTAGAACCTGAACTAGAACCTGAGTTAAAACCTGAACCGGAACCTGAACTAGAACCTGAAATAGAACCAGAACTAGAACCTGAACTAGAACTAGAACCTGAACTAGAACCGGAATTAGAATCTGAACTGGAATCTGAACTAGAATCTGAACTAGAATCTGAACTAGAATCTGAAGTAGAACCTGAACTTGAATCTGAAATAGAGCCTGAACTAGAACCAGAACCTGAACTAGAACCTGAACTGGAACTTGAATCTGAACTACAACCTGAACTAGAACTTGAACTAGAACCTGAACTAGAACTTGAACTAGAATTGAACTAGAACTGAACTGGGAACTGAACTGGGAACTGAACTAGAACTGAACTAGAACTGAACTAGAACTGAACTAGAACTGAACTAGAACTGAACTAGAACTGAACTAGAACTGAACTAGAACTGAACTAGAACTGAACTAGAACTGAAATAGAACTGAACTAGAACTGAACTAGAACTGAACTAGAACTGAACTAGAACTGAACTAGAACTGAACTAGAACTGAACTAGAACTGAACTAGAACTGAACTAGAACTGAACTAGAACTGAACTAGAACTGAACTAGAACTAAACTAGAACTGAACTAGAACTGAACTAGAACTGAACTAGAACTGAACTAGAACTGAACTAGAACTGAACTAGAACTGAACTAGAACTGAACTAGAACTGAACTAGAACTGAACTAGAACTGAACTAGAACTGAACTAGAACTGAACTAGAACTGAACTAGAACTGAACTAGAACTGAACTAGAACTGAACTAGAACTGAACTAGAACTGAACTAGAACTGAACTAGAACTGAACTAGAACTGAACTAGAACTGAACTAGAACTGAACTAGAACTGAACTAGAACTGAACTAGAACTGAACTAGAACTGAACTAGAACTGAACTAGAACTGAACTAGAACTGAACTAGAACTGAACTAGAACTGAACTAGAACTGAACTAGAACTGAACTAGAACTGAACTAGAACTGAACTAGAACTGAAGTAGAACTGAACTAGAACTGAACTAGAACTGAACTAGAACTGAACTAGAACTGAACTAGAACTGAACTAGAACTGAACTAGAACTGAACTAGAACTGAACTAGAACTGAACTAGAACTGAACTAGAACTGAACTAGAACTGAACTAGAACTGAACTAGAACTGAACTAGAACTGAACTAGAACTGAACTAGAACCTGAACTAAAACCTGAGCTAAAACCTGAATTAAAACCAGAACTAGAACTGAACTAGGACTGAACTAGAACCTGAACTAGAACCTGATCTAGAACCTGAACTAGAACTGAACTAGAACTGAACTAGAACTGAACTAGAACTGAACTAGAACTGAACTAGAACTGAACTAGAACTGAACTAGAACTGAACTAGAACTGAACTAGAACTGAACTAGAACTGAACTAGAACTGAACTAGAACTGAACTAGAACTGAACTAGAACTGAACTAGAACTGAACTAGAACTGAACTAGAACTGAACTAGAACTGAACTAGAACTGAACGAGAACTGAACTAGAACTGAACTAGAACTGAACTAGAACTGAACTAGAACTGAACTAGAACTGAACTAGAACTGAACTAGAACTGAACTAGAACTGAACTAGAACTGAACTAGAACTGAACTAGAACTGAACTAGAACTGAACTAGAACTGAACTAGAACTGAACTAGAACTGAACTAGAACTGAACTAGAACTGAACTAGAACTGAACTAGAACGAGTTCTAGTTCATTACGGACGTGTATTTTTGAACGCTCTATAAAACGAACTAAAAACAACATTAAATATTACAACTAAAATACAAAAAAGACAGTAAAACATTCAATAAACCTCCGCAAACATTTTTTGGTGAAAAATAAATAAAAAAAACGTTTAAATAAAGTGTTTTTAAAATAAAAAAACAATTTTATCAAAAATAAATAAAAGTGTAAAACACATAAACAAAATATTTTTTCCAAAACTAAACAAACAATACCATAAATAAGAGTGCCAAAATGAGTCAAACTATTCTCTGTAATCAGTGTAAAAAAGAAATGACAACAACTAATTATGTGAAATGTTTCAATTGTAACTCTAATTATCATTTCACAACCTACTCTCCACTGTCAGAAGCCACATATATGAGCATGTATGGTGAGAGAAAGACATCGTGGAAGTGCCAAATGTGTAAACCGAGAAGTCGTTCGCCAAATAATTTATATCAGGCAGTTGTTTTTGATGAAGACAACAACAAGAGACCAACGCGAATCGATGACATAGAGATGGAAAATGAGCAACCAAAAAAATTTAAAGAGTCAGTGTCATTGACCTTCGTCAACTCAAAATTATGCTCTGTTCAATCAGATGTCGCTGAATGCAAATCAGATATAGCTGAATTCAAGACAGATTTAAAAGATGTAAAGAGAACAATAGAACAACTCGCATCCAATATAAACACATCAAATATACAAATAAAAGACGAAATCCAAAGCGCACTTACAACAATAACAAATACACTCACAACATTAGTTACCCAAGTTAAAGAGCTTGCTGACAAGGACAAACAAAGAGAAACACAAATTAATACAATGGATACACGTATAAACAAACTGGAACAACAAATGATCAGCCGAAACATAGAGATCAAAAATATTACAAACAAACAAATATCTGCATATGAAGTCGTAAAAACCATTGGCACATCTCTGAATGTTGAAATATGTGAAAGAGATATTAATAAAGCATATCGCCTTAAAAAACAAAACGACAAAATAATAGTAGAATTCTCTTCACTAAACAAAAAGACAGAGTTTATGAAGAATATTGAAAAACATAGAGTTGATGCTAATATCATAAACATAAACGAAAACCAAAACAATAAATTCATCTTTATAAATGATGAATTAACTTTTAATAATCGACGACTTTTATGGCTAGCCAAGACCAAAGCAAAAGAGGCCAATTGGAAATTTGTTTGGGTAAACAATGGGAATATCTTCGCCCGCAAAAATGAAGGCTCACCATTATTTGTAATCAAAAACTCAACAGATATTGAAAATATAAATAGCCCAACAAATTAAACACAAAACTTTTTTTCAAATATACATTTTGTTTTTATTTTATTATATTAAAATGTGTAATAATCAAACACAAACAATAAACAATTTTAACCAAATTAAAACAGAATTCTTAAGTTATCCTGAAACACTAATATACATGAACATTCGTTCACTAAGACTAAACTTCACATATTTTCTCGCAACAATCAACAATATAATACACAAAATAAAATTTATTGTACTAGTTGAAACAAATATATCTGATAACGAAAACAATTTCTATAATATAAAAGGTTTTAATTCTATATTTCTCAACAGAGATGGTAGAGGTGGTGGAATTGCAGTGTATATTGCTGAAAGTCTAACATACAATCACATAACACTAACCACAAACTCTTTTGAAATAATACAAACAGATGTAACTATTAACAAAAAAATACTTTCTCTTCTTTCCGTCTACCGTCCCCCACATGAAAGAATTCCCCCGTTTATCAACGAACTTGATACAATTATTAACAACATTAAGAAAAAACAAAACATTTTACTAGTTGGAGATGTAAATATCGACATACTAAGAGATAACCCAATAACAACAACATATCTTAATATGATAACAAGTAATGGTCTGCAGAGTATGGTAAACGAAAGCACGCGTGAAGATGTAAAGAGAAATACAAAAACATGTATTGATCATTTATTTCTAAAAACAAACAAAGCAACAACAAACGCACACGCTGTAATAATTACAACAACAATCTCTGACCACTACTTGCTCTTTTGCAGTGTTGATGAACAAATAACAAAACAGGGTACGGAAAACGCACTAAATCAGGGGCCGCAGTATAACAATTATAAAATTAACAAACAAATACGGGAAATAAATTGGAATGAAGTTACAAACGAAATAACAGATACTAACAGTTTATACAATAAAATTCACGATACGTTCAGACAAATGTATAAAAATGCAATAAAAAGAGAAAAAACTATTAAAAAAAGATCTTCAAATCCGTGGATAAGTGAGGAAATAGTAAAATATTGTGATATTAGGGATAAACTTTTTTAAAAATGGCGGAATAATCGTACTAATAAAAGATATGAAACTGAATACAAAACCTTTCGAAATTTTTTAACCAAAAAAATTAATTACGAAAAAAACAATTATTATAAAAACAAATTTATTGAAAATAAAGGCAACATACGTGCAACGTGGCAAATAATTAACGAAATTATTGGCAGAAAATCAACAAACATTGACAATTTTATATTAAAAAATTTTAAAACTGAAGATTTAAATAATATTTTAAACAAATTTGCGATAAATTTTAATGAAAATGTTAAAAAAATTATGCACATATGTAACATTAGGACAATTGATAATGTGTGTAATAATGTACAAAATTCAATATACGTTGAATACACTAATGAGGAAGAGATTTATTATATTTTAAAATCATTAAATACTAAAAAAGGAGCAGGTTCTGACGGTATACGACCAAAAGATATCAAGATAAATGCTAGTTTTTTAACACCAATCATAACAAAACTTATTAACTCAAGTTTGGAACAGGCAACTGTCCCGAATTTACTAAAAATATCAACAGTAAGACCAATATATAAGAATGGCAATAAATCCGATGTTAACAACTATAGACCCATCTCAATCCTATCAGTGATAGATAAAATACTTGAGGAGATTATTGTTAGACGACTTACGACCTATCTACAAAAGTACAAAATTATCAATGAAAATCAGTATGGGTTTCAAAAAGGTAAAAATATTAATAAACTTTTGGGAAACTTCTCAACATACATAAACGGATGCTTAAGCAAAAACATGCATGTTCTAGCCCTTTTTATTGATTTCAGTAAAGCTTTCGACACTCTTTCTCACAGCAAAATGCTCCAAATTCTGGAAAAAATCGGTATAAGAGGAAACATCTTATGCTGGTTTAAGAGCTACTTAGAGTGCAGATCATATTGCGTTAAAATTAACAACAAATTAAGCAACAAAATAGCAAGTGATTGTGGAGTGCCTCAAGGATCGAAACTTGGACCTATACTATATATTATATACGCCAACGATATGATGAAATGTCTGAAAAATGGCACAACTTTTGCTTATGCTGATGATACAGCAATAATTGTTGCTGATAAAAGCATAGCAAATGCAACACAAATAATGCAAAATCAGCTAAATGTTGCAACAAAATGGTGCCATGATAATGGGCTTATCATAAACGGAAGCAAAACAAAAGTTATGCATATAAAACCCCCTCACTTGGAAAATTCAGCCATTACTCTAAAATATCTTAACATACAATGCACCCATAACAAATCAATGGACAATATTAATGATACATGCACAACAATAATAGAAAAGGTCGACACATACAAATATCTCGGTGTATACGTTGATAACAAATTTAAATGGAAGTTTCACTTGGAAAAACTACAAAAAAAATTAAGAACGTCTGCATACTTGCTCTTTCATTTAAGCAATTGTGCTACTTATAGCGTATTACGTCAAGCATACTTTGCGTTAGCTGAATCCTACATTCGTCACGGAATAACAGCCTGGGGAAACGTGAAATACAGCAGCACACTACAAAAGACACAGAACCAAATACTGAAAATATTATGGAAAAAATACAAATACAACATAACGAACAACACAAACTCAAATGTCCTACACAACAATCGTCAAACAGAACACAATATAAGAAATAACATCTCACCAAATTATAATATTAATACCAATACTAGCAGCGAAAATAATATAAACAACAATAACATAACTACAACAAATATTAAATCAAACAAACTTGCCAAAAATCTACACGTCCTAAGCGTCAAACATCTTTTCTACACAACATTAATCAAAGAATTTTACAACAACTCCAGTTTTTACAACCAATTGATCATCCCCACAACACCAGAAGCCGTTCCCAAGGAAGGTTCAAGGTTGACCGATTTACGAACGAATACGGTAGAAGCACACTCCATGTAACATTGCCAACTATTTTCAATCATATACCAATAAATATAATTAACGAACAAAATTATTTTAAAAGAAATAAACTTATCAAAAATTATTTCATAAATTTGCAATAAGTATATTTTAAATTCCATTAGAAATAAAAATGAAATGTAAATAATGAATTTCCTAGTATATAATACTCCCTGCAGTCAAGCGAAAAGCTTTGCGGGTTTTAATTTAAGAAATCATTGTAAACTAATTTTTCAAATAAAAAATAAAAAATAAAAAATAAAAAAAAAAAAAAAACTAGAACTGAACTAGAACTGAACTAGAACTGAACTATAACTGAACTAGAACTGAACTATAACTGAACTAGAACTGAACTAGAACTGAACTAGAACTGAACTAGAACTGAACTAGAACTGAACTAGAACTGAACTAGAACTGAACTAGAACTGAACTAGAACTGAACTAGAACTGAACTAGAACTGAACTAGAACTGAACTAGAACTGAACTAGAACTGAACGAGAACTGAACTAGAACTGAACTAGAACTGAACTAGAACTGAACTAGAACTGAACTAGAACTGAACTAGAACTGAACTAGAACTGAACTAGAACTGAACTAGAACTGAACTAGAACTGAACTAGAACTGAACTAGAACTGAACTAGAACTGAACTAGAACTGAACTAGAACTGAACTAGAACTGAACTAGAACTGAACTAGAACTGAACTAGAACTGAACTAGAACTGAACTAGAACTGAACTAGAACTGAACTAGAACTGAACTAGAACTGAACTAGAACTGAACTAGAACTGAACTAGAACTGAACTAGAACTGAACTAGAACTGAACTAGAACTGAACTAGAACTGAACTAGAACTGAACTAGAACTGAACTAGAACTGAACTAGAACTGAACTAGAACTGAACTAGAACTGAACTAGAACTGAACTAGAACTGAACTAGAACTGAACTAGAACTGAACTAGAACTGAACTAGAACTGAACTAGAACTGAACTAGAACTGAACTAGAACTGAACTAGAACTGAACTAGAACTGAACTAGAACTGAACTAGAACTGAACTAGAACTGAACTAGAACTGAACTAGAACTGAACTAGAACTGAACTAGAACTGAACTAGAACTGAACTAGAACTGAACTAGAACTGAACTAGAACTGAACTAGAACTGAACTAGAACTGAACTAGAACTGAACTAGAACCTGAACTAAAACCTGAGCTAAAACCTGAATTAAAACCAGAACTAGAACTGAACTAGAACTGAACTAGAACCTGAACTAGAACCTGATCTAGAACCTGAACTAGAACTAGAACCTGAACTAGAACTAGAACCTGAACTAGAACCTGAACTAGAACCTGAACTAGAACCTGAGCTAGAACCTGAACCTGAACTAGAACCTGAACTAGAACCTAAACTAGAACCTGAACTAGAACCTGAATTAGAACCTGAACTAGATCCTGAACTAGAACTTAAACTAGAATCTGAACTAGAACTGAGCTATTTTTCTTTTTCAAAGCAACATTACTGTTATTTAAATTTTGAATTTTTATTTAGTTTAACAAATTTAATCCATTTCATGTATAAATGTTTTATTTGCTGTTTTCTTTTAATTTGTTTTGTACTTAAACATGTCATGTCTTTAGTTTTTCATTAGAAATTTAATTATAAAAATTAAAATTTCATTATTTAAAATTAAATTATTTACAACTTTACAGTTTCTCCACAATCTTGACAAACACATACACACACAACATCTTAGCACATGCTGCAGCTAGAATGGTAAGTGGCAACAAGAAAAGATTTAAAACGAAAGTAAAACAGACGTTGGAGCTTGAGAACATAGAGAGAAAAAAAAATGAAAATTAATATTTAATGCATTCATTTGCCGCCTTGATAATTACGCTTAACTATTTCATTGTCAGCTTAGATATGAATTAAATACACTCAAACCTTTAGCCAGTCAGCCGAACAAGCAGCCAACTGCCAAGATGTTGATGGTGGTAACACGGACATTTAGCAGAGGGAAAAAATAAATGGAAAATATATAAAAGGTCCTTAGTATGTCTAACGCCTAGAAAATTGCAGCTAATGACTATTTTTTTTTAGTTATTTTCTTTTTTTTTCTCTAAAGCAAAACTCATTTACACTCTTACATACAAATAAATTCAAAGTGGAGAAAACGTAAAAGACAACTAAATTGTCTTGGCTTAAGTGTACAGAATGGAAGAAATAGAAAAATCTTCGTATGAAATGTAGAAGACCTGTAAATGACAAAGAAAATTGTCTTTTAGATTTCTACGTTTTCTGAGTATACGGCTACATGTATGCTATAGATTTGTATGCTTTAGGTTTGTGTGTGTTTAGTCTTGGATGTATTTGTGTAAGTGCGTTATTCTCACCCACCTGTTTAACAATTAATGTCCTTTACTCTCACACACATACATACCCTACATTAACATGGTATACTCAAGTTTAATTCATATTTAATTTTTTCTTGTTTGCTATTTTTTTTCTCGTCATTTTCATTTCATTGTGAATGCTAGAGAGCGAGTGTGTGTTGCAGAGACATTTTATTTTTTTTTTTTTTTGTAATTTGTCTCCCAAGTAATTAGTAAGATTTAAATTGGTTTATATTCTTCTTCATTTTTTATCCTTAACTTCCGTTTTAGACATTTTGCCTAGTACGACAGACAGACAGACAAACTCATTTCCACAAATGACAGTGGAAGGTTTCTTCTATCTATATTTTTTGCGTCATTTAGTTAAAATGCGTTTATTTCATCATCATCATCATTTACATGAGTTTAGTGTGTTTATACACTCAAATTACATACTTTATATTCATATACTTAAGTAGTAAGTACAAGTAGTAGTGGAAGTAATGTATGTATGTGTGTAAAGGCTGCCCAGTAGTTAGGCCAGTAGTCAATATATCCCTTATAGACAGTAATTGTCACCAATGCCTGATCTCTTGGCTGACTCCAATTTGAATATTTTGGGTAGTTGGACACGTATATGCCCCTTGTAGTTCAGTAAAAAGTCAGTTGGTTACTTTATACATCCCTGGTAATCTAACAAGATGTAAATTGTCACTTAAGTGTCTCTAGGTAATCTAGAGTGTAGTCACTTCAAACTTTTATTTTGTACTGCACTTTAGAAAGTTGTTATTTTACCCACCAGAAGTATTGACGAGTTTTCGGAGGAAGGTTTATTTACAAGCAATCGGTTATTGGACGGTCTATGAGATGTCTTTTTAAGTGACTATTTGAGGTCGATTAGAATCCATACATGTTAAAGTAACTGGTTCTGTAAGTGATCGAGTAACCATTTAGGTAGCTCGTAAGCTACGTATAACCGCTATGCGTTGACTACTTTGGACCTGCTATCAGACAGCCTCATTGTAATCCAAAAAGACATGCACGTAGCTAGTTATGTAACTAGTTGTCACCCTTAATGATAGTTAAAATCTCTAGTTCGGGACAGTCACCTAGAACAGTTGGGTGCTTTATCCTGGTGTCGTTGCAAGTACCTTTTCATTTCATTTTAACCATTAAATGTGTTGCACATTAAGTTCTTGTCTAAGTTGCTCATTGTCTAAACGTTTCAATTTATTTATGATTATTTTAAACACTCTAAAGAACGGTAACATAGTATACAGCCGTTTAGAGTATAACAATACCCTACACTTTCAAAACCTCAGTAAGTCTTTTGCTGATATATTTAGTTATTAAATGTGGTTTAGGAAATTTAGTTAAAGTATTAAAATTTAAAAAAAGTTTTTTTTTTTTTTTTTTTTTAATATAAAGCCAAAGAACTATTTTAATTTTCATAAATATTTCTACAGTAGCTCTGTCACAATTAATTGTTGTAGTGTTCGTTATGCTTATTTCTCATGTTATTTGCTATAGCAATATAATTAAGAACTTACTTTGAAGTATCTTTTTTTAAGGGATAAGAGATTAAATTCGCAACTTACCTAAAAAGATAAAGAAACAAAGAAAACATTATTAATCAAATGCTTAAAATAAATGTTAATTAGAACTATAATTGTGAAGGTTTTCAAACTTTATACGAATGAATTTCTTAACACTGCATGAAGTTTAACCAAAAATGGGATGAATGGGAAGAGTGGTGAGTCACCTCCTGTACAAAATAAATACTTACAGTGTTGGAAAAAATAATAGAAACGATAGCATTTTTTTCCAATTTTGTAAGTATATTTGTCTAGTTTAGTTTTGTTAAAAAAAATTTATATGCAGTTTTGTTTATCAGACATACAGCATAAGAAAAAACATAATCAATCCTCTTTTCATTTACATTTCAATACACTAAATGACTAACAATGTAAAGAGTCAATATTTTTGCTGGAAAAAATAATAGAAACGCGTAAACGGATTCTATTTTTAGAGGCACATCTTTTTATTTTTTGTTAAAAAATTGTTTTATTTTAATATTTGGAGGCACTAGCTTTGTTTTTCACAACTTTATTGCATCTGCGACACATGGAATCAACCAATTTTTTGGAAAAATTCCTTGTCAATGGAAAACCACTCTTCCTGTTTTTTTTCCCACAATTCGTCCTTATTTTTCCGACTGATGCCCTCCAGCTTCCTCTGGAGCACTCCCCAAAGGTGTTCTATTGGTTTAAATTCCGATGGCTGGGAAGGCCATTGCATAAGATGTACTTTGTTGACAGCAAACAAATAGTTTGCCAATTTTGAAGAGTGGTTCGGATCACTGTCCAGCTGAAATCCCATCTCAAGGACATCTCTTCCTCAGAAAATGGAAGAATTGTGCTTTGCAATATATTTACGTAGTCCGGGGCGCATATTTTGTTCTTTATCCAAAATATTGAACAGACACCAGAAGAAGAAAAACACCCCCATATCATGATGGATCCACCGTTGTGTTTGACGGTCTTTTTGAGCTGTGGTCAGACGAAACATAGATAAATTTGTTTGGATCCCATGGGAAACATTATGTTAGGCACCCACACAATAAGGCATATGATCCAAAATACACCAAGAAGACCGTAAAAGACGACTGTGGGTCAATCATGATATGGGCGTGTTTCTCTTCTTCTGGTGTCTGTTCAATATTTTGGATAAAGAACAAAATATGCGCCCCGGACTACGTAAATATATTGCAAAGCATAATCCTTCCATTTGCTGAGGAAGAAATGTCCTTGAGATGGGAGTTTCAGCAGGACAGTGATCCAAACCACTCTTCAAAATTGGCAAAGGATTTATTTGCTGTCAACAAAGTACATCTTATGTAATGGCCTTCCCAGCCATCGGACCTTAAACCAATAGAACACCTTTGGGGAGTGCTCAAGAGGAAGCTGGAGGGCATCAGTCGGAAAAATAAGGACTAATTGTGGGAAAAAACCGGGAAAAGTGGTTTTTCATTGACAAGGATTTTTCAAAAAAAATTGGTTGATTTCATGACTCGCAGATGCAATGAAGTTATGAAAAACAAAGGTAGTGCCTCTAAATATTAAAATAAAACAATTTTTTAACAAAAAATTAAAAGATATGCCTCTAAAAATTGAATCCTTTTACGCGTTTCTATTATTTTTTCCAGCAAAAATATTGACTCTTTACATTGTTAGTCATATAGTGTATTAAAATGTTAATGAAAAGAGGATTGATTATGTTTTTTCTTATGCTGTATGTCTGATAAACAAAACTGCATATACATTTTTTTTAACAAAACTAAACTAGACAAATATACTTACAAAATTGGAAAAAAATGCTATCGTTTCTATTATTTTTTCCAACACTGTATTTCTATAATTGCAAGATTTTTCAAACTTTGCTAAAAGTCTCTTATATCATTTTGCATAGTTTCAGTAAAAAAATTCGGGATTGGAGTAGTGGGCGTGGCACACCTTATACGAAGTAAATATTTAATTTACAATATCTGGAGAACTAATTTCTTATTACTGTGAGGTGTTTAGCTGAATATAGGCGGAATTATATTAAAGGGCGTAGCACCTTCCATATGAAGTAAATATTAATTTCAAATATCTGGGGAATCAAAATGGGAGGGGTTGGAAAAGCAGGTCAGTCATATAAAGTAATAATGGCAAGATTCAACAAACTTTGTCCGCATAGCTCTCATCATTTTACAGAGATGATCGGGATTCCATACAAAGTAAATAAATAATTACGAATATCTGGAGAACTACAATTCTATAAGTAAAGGGTTTCCCAACAAGAGGTGTTATTTTTAATCACCCGGTATTTCGGTAGCTGTCACATTTGAAGCTTTTATTCTTTGACATTTGACAAGTAGAAACTACGCCATTACTAAAATGGAAAGATACACGTTTCAACAGCGCATTGAAATTATTAAAATTCACTACAAAACTGGTGAAAATCTTGCAGTCACAGTTCGCAAAACTACAGCATTTTTGGGTCGTCGTGAATCACGGCAATACAGAAATTGGTGGAAAAATTAGAGCAGTTCGGACAAATTAGTGATGTGAAGAATAAAACCAGTGCACGTCGCTCAAGAACAACTGAGAATATTGCTGCTGTAGCCCAAAGTGTTGCAGAAAACCCAGGTTTGTCCATTCCTCATGGTGCTTTGGAATTTGGCATTCCACAAAAGTCACTACAGCGTATTTTGGTCGGAGTTGGATGATATTGATCTGGACAACGTTTATTTTCAACAAAACGGCGCTACGTGTCACACAAGCAACGAAACCATCGTTCTTTTATGGAAAAAGTTTCTGGACATAGGTCAGCCATTTTGACATTTGGTTATGGATTATTTTATGAAAAGGATATGGTCCTGTAAGCGTGGTCGTGGTGGCCATTTGGCTGATGTTGTTTTTCATTATTAACGGTATACCTTCTTCTTTATTATGAAATAAACATTCGATCATTTATCTCAAAAAATTTAATTTTTCTTTGAATATCAAAATAATACCTCTTGTTAGAAAATTATACGGAGGTTATGCGGAGGTTAGCTCAAAACGATTTTATTCCTGATCACTGTACCAAGTTTAACTAAAAAATCGCGTGACCGGAACTGTGGACAGGATCGGCTTAGTAGGAATGACCCCTCCCATATAAAGGAAATAGTTATAATTAAAGAATTGTCGTAGTTCATGTAAAGTTTGATATGGGTTATTTTTTACATACAGGATATACTAATGGGTGGAATCAGAAGTGGAGTGGTATCTCACTTACAGAGTAAGTTAGTTATTTTTGAATATCAAATGAACTGTAATTGAGAGATTCTCAACATTTTGCATATGTTATTTTCATGGCATTGTACGTAGTTAAGTTGTATCAGAAATTCATTCATTTTATTTTTATTTTACTATGATAGGGGTAGCAAAGCGCTGGTTTATATATAATGCTTATATCTACACTTCAGAAGACTCAGATACCCCGACTTCTCTTGAAATGTTTAACATAATTAATTTATGGTATGCGATAACCACTTTTAGAATATCCAAAATGTTAGAGCCTATTCGATGCGAAAAAGGACCAAGATTTAGCTCGTGCTAGATACTCAACTAGACGTCCAACAGGTATATTTACTTGGCTCTGCATAATATCCAAATTTTTTTATATTTCTGACTTCTCATCCAATTGCCCTGAAATTTCACAACGGCATAGCAAAGGAATATTCCAGTTAAGTTTTAATGACGGAAATCTCCTCATTCTCGTCAGAAGCGGTGGTGAAAGGTCTCAAAACAGGATATCTCAGACATGAACAATTCGTTAACGCTTGCGATTTTTTTGTGGTTCCTCAAAATATTTTGTTGGATATATGAATTAAAATATGCAGAATTCACATTATATGGCGTATCTTGTTTCTAATAACTTATATATAATTCTGAAGAGTTCATATGTATCTGACATTTATTGTTACTTAGTTATTGGACATTATAGAGTAAACAAAAAAATTTTCTTCTGCTTCGAAAATGTAAAATTTTGTGCCAACAAAGCGTCATATGCGGGAAATTTTGCTTTATATCTTTAATGGGAAGGAAAAGTGTTGCTGAAGCACAACAATAGCTCATTTGGAGGCATTACTCCATGAATATTATTTTAAAACTCAACAAGAGCTTTCAAAATTATTGGGAGCTACTCAAGCAGGAATTTCAAAATATTTGTGAGCAGCAGGATCTATCCAAAAGCAAAGAAATTGGGTACCATACGAAAAGACCTTGATGTCTGAAATGCGGCCTGAACGCTATAAACGAAGATCGTTTTTGTACTGAGTCATTACTTGCGATGAAAACTCGGTCCATTACGATAAGCCGAAACGTAAGACATCGTACGAGAAACCCGCCAAACCAACCGAGTCGACACCAAATGCTAACATGCATAGCGCTATGGTAATGCTCTGTATTTTGCGGCACAAAAAGGGTCCTATCTATTATGAACTGCTGAAATCTGGCCAAACCATCAAAGGGAACCTGTTGCGAACGCAAATGATTCGCTTGAAGCGAGCATTTGCTGGAAAACGCCCAGATATGAAAACGTAATATTCCATCATAACAACGCTCGGACACAGGTTGCAATACCTTTTAACAACTGTTTAGAAAGAAGTGGTTAGGAAGTTTTTCCTCACCCGCTTTAATGGCCAGACCATGCTCCGTCAGACTAATATTGGTTTCGATCAACATATAACGCTCTCTCTGTGAAACGCTTTATTGCCAGAAAAATGAGAAAAAGTCATAGCTAATACCTTGAATATATTTTTAGACCCAACAAATATTTCAAAATAAAAGCTTAAAGAAAAATAAAATCCAAATTTTTAAGTCATCCACCCAGTACAAACCTAAATCTTTCTACCAACTTTTGTAAGGATCGTTCCATAATTGAGCCTTATATAAGAAAAATATTTTATTGTCACATATTGATTATGGGTATACAAGATTCGGAACAACCGAATACAGCACTCTTATTTATTATTACTTGCTTAAATATGTATCTCAAAAAAAATTATTCCAACATAGGAAATGTGGAAAATATTCAATTGGCTACTTCAGAAGTCCTTCGAAATTTAATATATTTTATATGGAAATTTAAAATACTTTCATTGGCTCCAGGTTAAACCAGACAGATTTCCGGATGAAGGAGTAGATTCGTCTAAGATTTATCCTTGATAGCTCATCCAAGCATGATATGAATGGAAATCTGAGGATGCGTACCCTCAGGTTTGTCAGAGCCGGGCATTGGCAGAAAAGGTGATACACAGTCTTTTCCACTTCTTCATTACGGCAGCTTCTACAGTAATCATTGTACCATATGCCCATTATTCTAGCATGTGCCTCAATTAACAGTGTCCTGTAATAAAGGAGACAATTTTCCTTATTTGCTCATGATGGTGATCTATAAGTAGATTCGTCCTGCTGGCCAAGTCAACCTCGCTGTAGCACAGAAAGGTTAGTTAGTCCACCTGTTTTGTGCAGTTTCATATAGTTTCTGCTGAACAGACATCTTGCATTTAACAAGGGAAATACCAGAAAAGCGGTCGATCGCGTCCTCGTTAATCATCGCACCCCTTTTGACCAATTCATCTTCTATATAATTACCCTGATTTCCATCGTGTCCAGGGACCCATATTAGCGTTATCCTAGAATTTCTCGTTATCCCATTTAGGTATACCCGGCATTCATCGGTTAATCTAGATGTCGTGAAGACACCCGCTATTCCATAAACTGCAGCCCTGCTGTCAGTTAAAATACATATATCACCAGATATTCGATAATACTTCAGCCAGTTGGATGCAAGTTTAATGGCAGTAATTTCCACCTGAAGAGCAGTACAGAGGTTAGGTAGCCTAAATTAGGATTTTATCCCAAAGTTTTCAACATAGAAACCTCCACCGACCCTATTTATCCTATCAGATCCATCAGTGTATATCCTTATGACATCGTCAAGGGGGAAGAGTCCGCTCTGCCATAAATCCCTATTGCGATGCAATAATCAACATTAGAGTGTCCAAAGTCCTTACCAGACCACGAACAGCAAGCATTTAGCCTCACAGCAGAGTTGAGAGCAATTTGTATCACCATCAAATCCACTAGTAACCAGTTCAAAATACTAAAAGGTGCCTTAGAGGAAGTAGACTTTACATCGTCTGTAATTAGTATTGTAGCATTATCCAAGGCTGCCTATGGAACCCAACCTAACCTAACCTATATGGAAATTTCAAATTTAGCATTCTTGTTTTAAAAGTTTCCAAAGCCAAATGTGGTCCGAATGGAAAAAACTCACAAAATTCTTAGTGTTAAAATCTTAAATATTTATCTTGTACAAAATTAAATGAAAAAATTAAATTTCAATGCAAATTTCACTGATTTACCTATTCACAAATCATAATTTTTTAACACCTAATAAAAAAAGATCTCACAACAGAGTCCCTCTAACATTTCCCCAACATTTACACTAATGTCAATTTAATACAATTTTGATTACATTCATAGAATTGTAACACGTTACAAGTAAAACATAATTCCCTACTCCCTTAATAATCACAAGGTGAAAAAACAAAATACTACGAGTAAAACCAAAAAACAAAGTGATAATAAAACTAAACTAAAACTAAAGATTATCTAAAATTAGCGTGTCAGAGTAAAAATTGTTCGTAAACATTACAAATATACATGTAATATATATAAGTATAAGTGTAATTGTTAAAGTAGATATGGAATCTATGTATGTATGTAAAAACCATTTTGTTTTAGTGTAAATAATATCATGCATATTCATGTACGAGCATGCATACCTAAGCACACCATACATACATATAAATAACAATGATATTTAATTATTAAAGATAATTACAATGTGATTTAGACATGTTACACTCTTGTTATTACAATACCAAAAAACAACAGCAACAACAACAACACAAGTGACAACAATAACGACAACAATATAATATTGCTGTTGCTATTGCTATTATTATTATTGTTGTTGCTTCAGTAAGTTGTTTTTAATTGTGCATTTGTTACAAGGTGTTACAATTTTCATACCATTTCAGTTCTGTTTAATTTCATTTTGAACCTGTACATTTTAATGTTTTATTTTTGTTTTTTTTTCCACTTTTTTTTTTTGCTTTATGTTTTTATTATTGTCTGAAAATGATAAAAATCTCTCAGTGATTAACAATAAATGACAGGTGTGAAGGAGAAAAAGAAAAACGTACCATACAAACTCGTTGTATGACAGAATGTGGGGTTAAGGGAAATTTTGGAATATGTCATTAGGGGTTTCGGGAGAAGGTTAAATAGAAAGTATGATTTATATAATTAACATTACAAGGCTGAAAAGAGGAAACGCTGATTTCAAAATACGCAGGCAATAGTGAAAGTCTTGTAGACTATGGAACAAAACCCACACAAATTTAATATTTTATAAATTGTCAGAAAAGTAAGCTTGTAGAATACGAGGACGGGTCAAAAATTCCGTGACTTTTTGAAAAGCCAGCACTGCTTCTGTCAACAGGAAATTGATAGTTGACTCCTGTCAAAATTTCAATAAGCTACGTGATTTAGTTTGTGTTTGACAGCCATTGATAGCAGACTGCCGCGTGACTTGAGGAAAAAGTGATAAAAAATTTAATTTCTTGTGTGCTCATTAAGCGTGATAAATATTAAGTGAACTCTACACCATCGATTTCAATGGTAAAAAAGTGGTTTACTGAATTTCGTTGTGGCCGTACAAGTAAGAAAGATCCCAAACATTTCTGATGCCCAGTTGAGGTCTCTACACACCAATTAATTGAAAAAATTCACCATATGGTGTTGGCCAATGGGAGATTGAAAGTAATAGATATTGCGAAAACCATAGGCATCTCACATGACTCAGTGCGTAAATTTTTAATGATCATTTGGGTATAAGAAAGCTTTACGCAAGATGTGTGCCAAATTTGCTCACATTCAACCACAAATACAATCGCTTGGCAATTTCGCTAGAATATTTGGAGTTATTCAACCGCAATATGGACGTGTTTTTGCGCCCTTGCGTAACAGAGGAAACGTGGATCCACCACAACACTTTAGAGACCAACAAGCAGACAGAGAAGGCCAAGTTAGGGTTGTCAGCCAACAAAGTCATGACTCACGCGATATAATCCACACTGGCTACTTTCAAAAGCGTAAAACATGGATCGATTTATTGAGGATTTGAAAAACCGGCCAAGAAAAGAGTTCTTTTCACCAGAACAATAAAAGTATGCACACATGTACAGTTTACATCCATGAATTAGGCAAAGAATTACTCCATAATCTGCCATATTCTACGGATTTAGCCCCGAATGACAGAAGAAATGGCTCGACGGAAAGAGATTTCACTTCAACGATGAAATCATCTCACAAGCCATTACCAATTTTGATGACTTCTACAAATCTTATATTTTGGAAGGGATAAATCAACGTTGGATATTAAAGGAGAAAAAAGTTGTGTGTTTCACTCAAAAAGTTGTATGTTTCACTCAAAAAGTCATGAACTTGTTGGCCCGCCCTCGTACTTGCAAATATTCCTCAATGATTCCATGAAGTACATATATATTTTAGCTATAAGAGTAGGTCATTGTATAGGCATATTTTAGCTTCACTCGTATTTCCTTCTATAGTCATATTTTAGCTCTGCTCGTAGGTCCCTCTATAGTCATATCTTAGCTTCAATCGTAGGTTCTTCTGTTGTCATATTTTAGCTTCTATAGCACTTTCTTCTATAGTCATATTTTAGCTTCAATCGAAGGTCCCTTCTATAGTCATATTTTTGCTTCAATTGTATGTCCTTCAATAGTCATATTTTAGCGTCTATCGTAGTTTCCTCTATAGTAATATATTAGCCTTAATCGTAGGTCATATTTTAGTATCTATCGCAGTTCCTTCTATAGTCATATTTTTGCTTCAATTGTAGTTCCTTCTATAGTCATATTTTAGCTTCAATCGTAGGTCCTTCTATAGTCATATTTTAGCTTATGTCGCAGTTCCTTTTATAGTCATATTTTAGCTTCAATTCTAGGTTCCTCTATAATCATATTTTAGCCTCAATCTTAGGTCTTTCTATAGTTATATTTAACCTTTAATCGTAGGAACTTCTGTAGTCATATTTTATCTTCTATCGTAGGTCCCTCTATGGTCACATTTTAGCTTAAAACGTAGTTCCATCTATACTCATATTTTAGCTTCAATCCTAAGTCCTTCCATAGTGATATTTTAGCTTCGATCATAGTTCCTTCTGTAGTCATATTTTAGCTTCTATCGTAGGCCTTTCTATAGTCAAATTTTAGCTTCAATCGTACGCCCTTCCATAGTCAAATTTTAGCTTCTACCGCTTGTGCTTTTATAGCTTCAATCGTAGATCCTTATGTAGTCATATTTTTTCTTTAATCGTAGTTCCTTCTTTAGTCATATTCATCTTCAATCGCAGGACCTTCTATAGTCATATTTTAGTTTCTATCAGTTATCCTTCTATAGTCGTAATTTAGCATCTATCACTGGTCCTTCTATAGTCATGTAATACCTTCAATCGAAGGTCCCTCTATAGTCATGTTTTAGCTTCAATCGTAAATTCTCCTATTGTCATATTTTAGCTTCAATCGCAGTTTCTTTCATAGTCATATTTTAGCTCCAATTGTTGATCCTTATGTAGGCATATTTTAGCTTTTACCGTTGTTCCTGCTATAGTAATATTTTAACTTGAATTGTAGATCCTTATGTGGTCATATTCTAGCTTCTATCTTGGGTCCTTCTATAGTCATATATAACTTCTATCGTTTGTCCTTCTATAATAGTCTTATTTTAGCTTCTATCGTTGGTCCGTCTATAGTCACATTTTAGCTTCTATCGTTGGTCCTTCTATAGTCATATGTTAGGTTCGCTCGGATGTTCATCTATAGTAATTTTTTAGCCTCAATCATAGGTCGTTCTATAGTCATATTTTAGCTTCAATATTGGGTACTTCTAGAGTCATTTTTTAGCTAAAATCGTAGGTCCTTGTATCGTTTTATTTTTGCTTTCAACAGATTTTCTGAAACAAATTTTCTTTTGACAGTAAACATTATAGTAAAAGAATATATATAGTATGTGTCATAATAGTGTAAAGACCGTAGTTTCTTCAAGATTTGCATGGTAGCCAAGAAAATGCAATTTTGTAAAATGTTTATCCTTGAATTATACTGTAACATTCTCACTCTTCATAGCCCTTTCTGGTATACTTCTCTAGACCTTGCCAAACATAATGACAACAATAAACAATACCTGTGCTTAACTTTTAACTAAAAAATAAACTCATGATAGTTTTGGAGTAATGACAAAAATGTATATACCCTGCAGTACTTGGAACTGGAGCTACACCGTTTGCTATAGAAAACTATGTGACTGTCTAAACGCCAGGCCCTTTTCTATAGAAAACTGTTGGCTGTCTTAAGACAGATCACACACTTTTCTATAGAAAACTGTTGGCTGTCTAAAGACAGACCAGACACTTTTCTATAGAAAACTGTTGGCTGTCTACAGACAGACCAGACAATTTTCTATAGAAAACTGTTGGCTGTCTAAAGACAGACCAGACACTTTTCTATAGAAAACTGTGAATACCAGTCGAAGTTGACAAAAATAGCTCGTGTAAATTAGACAATTGTACAATCTTTAAAACTGCAGGGAAATACATAATAGTTTCACAACATTACATTTACAGAAATTCATATATTTTTTCTATATAAGTAAATGTATATGAGAAACTATATAGATGTATATATATTTACATATACATACATAGCGTGTATTACATACCTATATTTTGTATATCTATTTACATGTACATATTTACTATAGACAATGACTCTTTAAATCCCCTTGCTGTATTGTAATTTTGGCATTGAATTTTATGTATCCTGCAGCAGATTTAAATTGAGTACATGTTCTTAATTTTCTAGTATTTTCTAGTTATTTTTTTTTTTGGAAAAAAATTGCAAAAATATTATACATATATAAATATTTTTGTCATTTTAAATGCAAACATTTTTGTTAATGCTAAAATTCAGAAATAAAACTAAGAATGTGTATAATGCAATGCGGAGGGTTGTTGGTTTAATATGGGAAAATTAACAGTAGAGTTTGCTAGAATATTATGTTTTTTTTTTAAGAATAATATAAACAAGTGTTATATTCGGCTGTGTGGAATCTTGTGTATCCAGTGGATACTACCCACCATCCTAAATTAACAGCATTAGTCAGTCTTTTTTAAGTGTTTTTTATACTTCAAACCGTCTTTTTGCAGCATTATTTTTTTCAATCATAAGTCTTTTTATAGTCGAAGTTTAGCCTATATAGATGGTGTTTTCAAAGTCTTCGTTTTCATTCAATCGTAGGTATTTTACAGTCTTAGATCAGCTTCAATCACAAGTCTTCCTACAGTATTTGTACAACTTCTGACAGTCGTAGTTTTGCTTGCATCGTGTCTTTACAAGACACATTTCTATGGGAAAATGTTTTTACAAGACACATTTCTATAGGAAAGTGTCTTTACAAGACACATTTCTATAGAAAAGTGTCTTTACAAGACACATTTCTATACGAAACTGTCTTTCCAAGACACATTTCTATACGAAACTGTCTTTACAAGACACATTTCTATAGGAAAGTGTCTTTACAAGACACATTTTTATAGGAAAGTGTCTTTACAAGACACATTTCTATAGGAAAGTGTCTTGAAAAGAAACATTTCTATAGGAAAGTGTCTTGAAAAGACACATTTCTATAGGAAAGTGTCTTGAAAAGACACATTTCTATAAGAAAGTGTCTTTGCAATACACCTTTCTATAGGAAAGTGTCTTAACAAGACACCTTTCTATAGGAGAGTGTCTTAACAAATCATCTTTCTATAGGAAAGTGTTTTTACAAGACACTTTTCTATAGGAAAGTGTTTTTACAAGAGACTTTTCTATACGAAAGTGTCTTTACAAGACACCTTTCTATAGGAGAGTGCCTTTACAAATCATCTTTCTATAGGAAAGTGTTTTTACAAGACACTTTTCTATAGGAAAGTGTTTTTACAAGAGACTTTTCTATAGGAAAGTGTCTTTACAAGACACCTTTCTATAGGAAAGTGTCTTTACAAGACACCTTTCTATAGGAAAGTGTCTTTACAAGACACCTTTCTATAGGAAAGTGTCTTTACAAGACACCTTTCTATAGGAAAGTGTCTCTATAAGACACACTTCCACATTTCTATAGGAAAGTGTCTATGCAAGACAAATTTATATAGGAAAGTGTCTTTACAGGACAGATTTGTATACGAAAGTGTCTTTACAAGACATATTTCTATAGGAGAGTGTCGTTACAAGACACCTTTCTATAGGAAAGCGTCTTTACAAGACACCTTTATATAGGAAACTGTCTTTACAAGACACCTTTCTATAGAAAAGTGTCTTTACAAGACACCTTTCTATAGAAAAGTGTCTTTACAAGACACATTTCTATAGGAAAGTGTCTTTAAAAGACACAATTCTATAGGAAAGTGTCTTTAAAAGACACAATTCTATAGGAAAGTGTCTTTACAAGACACATTTCTATAGGAAATGTCTTTGGAAGACACATTTCTATAGAAAAGAGTCTTTACAAAACACATTTCTATAGGAAAGTGTCTTTACAAGACACCTTTCTATAGGAAAGTGTCTTTACAAGACACCTTTCTATAGGAAAGTGTCTTTACAAGACACCTTTCTATAGGAAAGTGTCTCTATAAGACACACTTCTATAGGAAAGTGTCTCTATAAGACACATTTCTATAGGAAAGTGTCTATGCAAGACAAATTTATATAGGAAAGTGTCTTTACAGGACAGATTTCTATACGAAAGTGTCTTTACAAGACACATTTCTGTAGGAGAGTGTCGTTGCAAGACACCTTTCTATAGGAAAGTGTCTTTACCAGACACCTTGATATATAGGAAACTGTCTTTACAAGACACCTTTCTATAGGAAAGTGTCTTTACAAGACACCTTTCTATAGGAAAGTGTCTTTACAAGACACATTTCTATAGGAAAGTGTCTTTACAAGACACAATTCTATAGGAAATTGTCTTTAAACGACACAATTCTCTAGGAAAGTGTCTTTACAAGACACATTTCTATAGAAAATGTCTTTGGAAGACACATTTCTATAGGAAAGAGTCTTTACAAAACACATTTCTATAGGAAAGTGTCTTTACAAGACACCTTTCTATAGGAAAGTGTCTTTACAAGACACCTTTATATAGGAAACTGTCTTTACAAGACACCTTTCTATAGGAAAGTGTCTTTACAAGACACATTTCTATAGGAAAGTGTCTTTACAAGACACAATTCTATAGGAAAGTGTCTCTATAAGACACATTTCTCTAGGAAAGTGTCTATGCAAGACAAATTTATATAGGAAAGTGTCTTTACAGGACAGATTTCTATACGAAAGTGTCTTTACAAGACACATTTCTATAGGAGAGTGTCGTTACAAGACACCTTTCTATAGGAAAGCGTCTTTACAAGACACCTTTTTATAGGAAACTGTCTTTACAAGACACCTTTCTATAGGAAAGTGTCTTTACAAGACACATTTCTATAGGAAAGTGTCTTTACAAGAAACAATTCTATAGAAAAGTGTCTCAAGACAAATTTATATAGGAAAGTGTCTTTACAGGACAGATTTCTATACGAAAGTGTCTTTACAAGACACATTTCTATAGGAGAGTGTCGTTACAAGACACCTTTCTATAGGAAAGCGTCTTTACAAGACACCTTTATATAGGAAACTGTCTTTACAAGACACCTTTCTATAGAAAAGTGTCTTTACAAGACACATTTCTATAGAAAAGTGTCTTTACAAGACACATTTCTATAGGAAAGTGTCTTTAAAAGACACAATTCTATAGGAAAGTGTCTTAAAAAGACACAATTCTATAGGAAAGTGTCTTTAAAAGACACAATTCTATAGGAAAGTGTCTTTACAAGACACATTTCTATAGGAAATGTCTTTGGAAGACACATTTCTATAGGAAAGAGTCTTTACAAAACACATTTCTATAGGAAAGTGTCTTTACAAGACACATTTCGATAGGAAAGTGCCTTTACCGGACAGATTTCTATAGGAAAGTGTCTTTACAAGACACATTTCTATAGGAAAGTGAATTTACAAGACAGATTTCTATAGGAAAGTGTCTTTTCAAGACACATTTCTATAGGGAAGTGTCTTTACAAGACACATTTGTATAGGAAAGTGTCTTTACAAGACACATTTCAATAGGAAAGTGTCTTTACAAGACACATTTCTAAGCACATTTCTCGTTTTATTTACTTTTTATTTTCCTATCTCAAAATACGTATGAGTGATATTTAATTATGACGAATTAAATATCACGTATACACCCGGGATTGTTGCTTTAACATTAAACTAATTTTATTTTATTAACATTGATTGTTAAATAGTCTCACACAATATTTTTTTCAATTCATTTCAACTACAATTTTATACATTTTAGAAAACTTATGTTTTTTATGATATCGTTTTACCTTTCTGTGACGGCTATCAACAGTCAAAAGTTGGGAAGTCCCTATTGGAAGACCCTTTACATATTCACTTACTCATATGATTGTTATAATTTTGGCAAATCGTTTGTAGATATTTATATTCATGCAATATTGGTAAAATCTGCAAAACATATGGAAATTCTTAAGTGTTATTATAGCTTTCCCTATGAGTGGCAGGGGTAGAGATATAAGTTTTTCATTCCGTTTGCAATTTCTTCATTTTATAAAGTATATATATTCTGGATAGTTAAAGATAGCGGAGTCTATACAACTATGTTCGTCTTTCTATTGAAATCAACTTTCTGAAGCCCCCAAATCAAAATTAATTTTTTTTTATTTATCTTATACTTTGATGAAGGATATATGAGATTCGGTTTAGCTGACTATGCGACTCTTACTTGTTTAGAAATTATAATTGTTTTAGAAAATTCTTGAACAATTGCAAAACTTTTTGTTAAAGTTAACAATTCTTATTACAGATAAGAAAGGTACAAACAAATTCTAATTTTCTTGGCAAACTACACATGTGTGCATGTAAAAGATTTGTGAAAAATAAAGAAAGAAAGAAAACTTAAAAAACTTTATGATCTTGTTTGAAATGCTGGTGGTAGCAACAAATTGTCAACACGTACGAATGCACTTACTCAAACGTAAACGGGGTAATAACCATTTCAACATTCTTTTACTCATATTTTTTGTCATTTACTATACTTTATGCTTTATTTTTTTTTAGCTTGCTTGCCACATACTCGGCAAACATTTTTAGTGGTGTGTCATTACAAATCTAGGTTATATTACAATTTCTTTTTTATTTTCTTATATTTTTCTCTAGTTTTTCTATGTATTTTTTTTATTGTACATTTTAACTCACAATATGTATGTCTTTGCTACGTTTTCTTGCCATTTTAAGTAGACAAACTTTTGTTGGATTTATTTGTTTAACAAGGACATTTGTGCAAAGAATTTCTTGTCCTTTTCTTTCCTTTTACTAGCTGTAACACTGCTGAGTAGTATTAAAGTTATTGTGCGTTAAAATATTAAGAATTGTAATAAACATTTCATGAAATAAATATAGCAAGAATATAGAGAAAGAGATTGTTTGTTGTCGTTGCTGTTTATGAAAGGGCTTAAATTGTTGAAAATTTATGCTAAAAGTTTGTTTTACATGAATACAAAACACACAGAAAAATAAACAACTTTCTTAAATAAGTTTAAATATAAATAAAATTTTGTTAATTATGAACAAAAATATTGTGTTGATTTTGAGGCTATATTGGGACAGCAACAGTTATTTATTTAAAGTACCAATTTTCTAATAGATTGGGGTAAGTAAATGAAAAATTTAAAGAAAAGTATTTTAAGCAGAGGTCAACGGGTGTCATGGCAAGCACTGGCCGAACGCTTACAACACGAATACCTATGAAACTCGTTATTATACACCACTAACATCAATAAATTTACCCCTAGAGTCTACCCACAAATACGTTTGAAAATGTGACTTAATCTCCATGTATTGAACACTGATCTAATGCTATCTTTAGTTCATAAACATTAGGCTGACCGGTTTTGCACTTTGACGAGATTTAATGATCCCAAGATCTAATCTTCGATTTGAAAATGGTTAATTTCTTGTTAAGTCAACAAAGTGGATTCCTAAATTTCTACGTTTCATACGTTCTAAGAGGCAGAAGAGCAAAACATGACCATTGGCTCAGCAAAGACTGGCCACTGTGAGAAAATATAATGTATTAAAAACAAAATTTGTTGTCCCGACATAAAATCATTTTGCCTCCATTACACAACAAATTGAAACTAATGATGCATTATGTGAAGGCATTAGATAAAACTGGTCCACGTTTTGGTTTTTTCTTTCTTTCTATTAAGAAATTTTCCAGGTTTGAGTACAGAAAAACTAAAAACTTATTTACAAACAAGACTTTTAATGAAATAAATTAATGATTCAGAAGCAGCGGCTTGGATATTACTTGCTGACGTTGTGAAAAATCTCTTAGGAAATCCGAAGGCTGAAAATTATAAGGAATTGGTTATAGACCTTTTAATTAGCTTCAAATATTTTGGATGTAATATGAGCATGAAATTACACTATCTGCACAGACATTTAGACAAGGAGAAAGATTTAGAAGTAATAGAAGATATATAATAAGGGCGCTGGGAAGAACATTAAATTGCATTATCAATTCTAATATAACGGTCTGTAACAGCAGCATGCAACAGTCATCATGTTTATAAACATTTCCATCAGTTGAAATTTCTATTTATCAACAATGATGATAACACGCTGTTAAAAATATTGTTTATAACTTTGACAACATTAACTGTAAAGTAGCTTTAAAAGCTCAAGGTGATCATTGTGGAAATAGAACATTTTAGTTTTTACGTTAGATTATTCATGAGACTTATAGAAAATGGCGCTTTGTATATAAATAGCAACAGCGGGTAGTGAGTGAGTTAGCATATCGTATTACCAGAATACAGTTTATGTATAGAAAATAAATAGATGTTTTTAAAAGCTAAACAAATAATATGATGTCAGATTACTGTTTGAGTATTAAACTGGAGTATTCAAAGAGCCTCCATCCTAGAAAATCTAAAAACATAACATCTAACTTGTAAAGTAATTTAATAAAACTATGTAATGTCGTTTATTTTTGTTCAATTCAATTTCTCTAAAACTTCACGTAGCTTTGAGGGTATTGCATGAACATCAGTTTTAGTTTTGTGTCACCAAAATCATTCTAGAGCTGTGTTATTAATGTCCTAATTGATGTTCGAAATTGCTTTAAATCTAAGTTGCTCATTTGATCAGCCATCAAAAGGTCGTCTATCAGGCAGGGATATTCGTTTATGAGTATACTTACAGTCAGGCTGCAATTAAATCTCTAACGGGTATAAACAGTGGATACGGGCACACGAAGATAATACAAGCAACTGCGTTGCTGATGATTTGGCGACATGTTACTTGACGGAAACATAGATTTCCTATATGGGATTCCGTTATCCAAATGCAAGCTGCAAATTAGTAACTTCTACTATGAGCTCGCTCAGACAAGATGGGGTTGTGAATGCACATGCACTATAACCAGAATATCTTCTTGGCTTGACACGATCTCAATTGAGTGGCGTAGTAGTGGTCATTAGCGGACACTGCACTTTTGGTAACCACGCAAGTTGGAGGATGAGACCATTTTCCATCTTCTTTGTCACTTTCTGGCATTGGGAGATCTAAGCTTAAGGTTTCTGGGACATCGTTCAATAAATAGTTTTTCTGAGCTCTCGAATATGAAGCTTGAGGCCATTAATGCCTTTATAAGGAATAGTAATTGGTTAAAAAAACGGACATGGGAATCTCTTTACAGTAACCTAATAACCGCTACGCAATTTTGAAAACCTCCTCCCTCTGTCTTTCTTCGAACATCTTCTCTTAACTTTTCAATCATCCCTTCTCTCTTTTCATTTCTATGTGTCACTCTTTTTCTGACTTTCTATTTTCAGGTAACACCATTGCTTGGGCCCACATGAGCTGTTCTTCTATTCTTCAATTCGCGGCTGCCTAAAGCTGCTCATCAATTTTTCAGGATTGCCGCATAATCAACATATTTATGACTGCTCAAACAGTATTCTGAGGGAACATTTGTATGGCGCTAGGTGAAACCATGAACCGATATTTCCCATTTTCAATGCCAAACAAACCTTATCAACAGAGAGTATTTGTGGAAATTTCAGCCAGCTATCTGCTTTTGCTGGGGACCTATCATGTCTTCAATAGAGAGACGGACGGACACACCTTGATCTTCTTAGAATCTTATTCGGAATTTAAGTACTTTTTGGTTTTAGAAGAACATGTCCGTTGAAAGAAAACCTGATTCAGGTAGAAGGACTGGTCCACATGACGTTTCTACAGCCAATATATAGAAAGCATTTTCAAAAGAGATCCCATCACATCCGCTAGAAAAGCAGTCCAGTTAGCTCAGTACTCGTACTGGACTATTTGGTACGAAAATTCAAAGCCAATGTAGGTCTAAAAATACACAAGATTCAAAAACTTCATAACAGGAACTCTGCTAAAAATTTAGAAGCCAAAGACTGAGCACGGAAATTGAACTCAAATTAGATGACGAAACGAATATTCTCGAAAATTGTTCGTAGCATCCGGGTCAATATTTATATGTTGCTGATGCTCGAGGGAATGTTGTAGAAAAGTTAAGGACCCAAAAGCAGAAAATTTTCCCAAACAGTTTTTTGCATGGCAAGCTGTATGCAGTTGGGCTAAATATAAATATAAAATATAATACATCTCTATATATACCGAAATTTACATCAAGGAATTTTTACAAAAAAGGCTGCTTCCATTCATAAGACTTCTTAATGTGTCTACTTATTTTGGCCTGATTTGGCATTCTGTCACTGTGGTAAGCAAGGTCTTGAGTGGTACAAGAACAATAATGTTTTATTTGTACCAAGAGAAGCAAATCCTCCAAGCTGCCTGGAGCTAAGGGTGACCAAAATTGTGGTAGGTTTTAAACGGAGCTGGACTGTGGAAGTGACAGAAAGCTCTATAAAAAAACTTAATGGAAGGGATTAGGGAAAAGGTTCATAAATTTATGACTATTGATTAGAACTACAAAAAAAATATTTTTTGTAAATTGTAATAATAATTTCAATCAAATAAAAAAAATCGAATCTGTAGGGTTAGTGGTTTCTTTGTTATTAACATTTATGTATGTTAAGATTTTTTCGATCTCTCTCCTTATTAATACTAATACTAATACTAATACTAATACTAATACTAATACTAATACTAATACTAATACTAATACTAATACTAATACTAATACTAATACTAATACTAATACTAATACTAATACTAATACTAATACTAATACTAATACTAATACTAATACTAATACTAATACTAATACTAATACTAATACTAATACTAATACTAATACTAATACTAATACTAATACTAATACTAATACTAATACTAATACTAATACTAATACTAATACTAATACTAATACTAATACTAATACTAATACTAATACTAATACTAATACTAATACTAATACTAATACTAATACTAATACTAATACTAATACTAATACTAATACTAATACTAATACTAATACTAATACTAATACTAATACTAATACTAATACTAATACTAATACTAATACTAATACTAATACTAATACTAATACTAATACTAATACTAATACTAATACTAATACTAATACTAATACTAATACTAATACTAATACTAATACTAATACTAATACTAATACTAATACTAATACTAATACTAATACTAATACTAATACTAATACTAATACTAATACTAATACTAATACTAATACTAATACTAATACTAATACTAATACTAATACTAATACTAATACTAATACTAATACTAATACTAATACTAATACTAATACTAATACTAATACTAATACTAATACTAATACTAATACTAATACTAATACTAATACTAATACTAATACTAATACTAATACTAATACTAATACTAATACTAATACTAATACTAATACTAATACTAATACTAATACTAATACTAATACTAATACTAATACTAATACTAATACTAATACTAATACTAATACTAATACTAATACTAATACTAATACTAATACTAATACTAATACTAATACTAATACTAATACTAATACTAATACTAATACTAATACTAATACTAATACTAATACTAATACTAATACTAATACTAATACTAATACTAATACTAATACTAATACTAATACTAATACTAATACTAATACTAATACTAATACTAATACTAATACTAATACTAATACTAATACTAATACTAATACTAATACTAATACTAATACTAATACTAATACTAATACTAATACTAATACTAATACTAATACTAATACTAATACTAATACTAATACTAATACTAATACTAATACTAATACTAATACTAATACTAATACTAATACTAATACTAATACTAATACTAATACTAATACTAATACTAATACTAATACTAATACTAATACTAATACTAATACTAATACTAATACTAATACTAATACTAATACTAATACTAATACTAATACTAATACTAATACTAATACTAATACTAATACTAATACTAATACTAATACTAATACTAATACTAATACTAATACTAATACTAATACTAATACTAATACTAATACTAATACTAATACTAATACTAATACTAATACTAATACTAATACTAATACTAATACTAATACTAATACTAATACTAATACTAATACTAATACTAATACTAATACTAATACTAATACTAATACTAATACTAATACTAATACTAATACTAATACTAATACTAATACTAATACTAATACTAATACTAATACTAATACTAATACTAATACTAATACTAATACTAATACTAATACTAATACTAATACTAATACTAATACTAATACTAATACTAATACTAATACTAATACTAATACTAATATACCAATGAAAGCAAATCTGCTTTAAAAACTTTGTTTACTACACTGTTACACAGTTACAAATTGATTATTTGATGAAAGTTAGCAAATCACTTTAAATCATAACACAAAGTCCTCAAAAAAAACTTCATTAAAAATTCATTTAAAACAATTTCATGGCCAAATATGTATTCAGCCATTTTTACGCGCCATAATTTATGCATAGATTTTATCATTTAAATTACCCCCTAAAAAACATTAATGTAACAGAAAACCATTTCATTTACGAAAATACAGCAGGAAAAGAAAATAATTTAAATAAAACAGAAAGAAAAAAAAAACCAACAGCCTGAAGCTAAAAAATTAAAATTTATCCAGCTATTGACTGCTATTAACAAGGCCATCTACTGACAATAAAGGCCATTAATGCAGTCGATAATGTACAAGGCAAAGAACTCTTGCAACACACAATCACAAATTAACTCATTCATGCAGGAACTACCCAGCATTTCTGGGTGACTATTCCGATCTAGAGATTTGAACCATCATTGAGAGGCACAACTAGCTACGAGACCAGTTATATTCATATATGAGTGCCCAAAGAAGGGGATCAATTGACCGTACATTGATTACAAAGAGATTGCCTGATAGCTGGTCTAAAGTAGTCAACTCATGGAATTTACATACCGGTTACATAAAGTCGGTTATGTAGTCAGTTAGCTACATAACTGATTACACGAGATTGCGGAAGCTAATTGGCACCAAATATTTAGTCTAAAAGATATAAACCAACCTTCCTCCGACAACTCTCTAATTGATTGCTAATGGTGGGTAAATAAATTACTTTCTAAAGTGTAGTACAACATAAATGTTTAAAGTGACTACACTATAGTTTACTTAGAGACACTAAAGTGACAATTGACTTCAAGCTATGTAAGTAAAAGAATATGGAATACATTGACTACTTTCTTAAATGGTGTGTAGCTACAGAGAGGAACTCATGAAACTCACGTCAGCTTTCGCCTAGGACACGTATGTACATGTTAATGTAACTAGTTATATAGCTAGTCAAGTAACCAGTAGGTAGTTAGTAAATGTAACTGGCATGAAAATCTCTGTCTCTTTGTAATATATAGGCTTAAGACACGCAGATGTTAAAATGAATGACAAGTAAAATCGCTGGTTTGTGATAGTAACCCAGAACTGCTGGTTAGCTAAAAGTAAAACAAACACACCAGTAATCAAATAAATTTTGTATGAGTTTGAGAATTGTTGTTGTTCTTGAACAAATACAAATATTGAAATAATAATTTTTCAATTAAATATATACAACCAAATACTAAAGGGAGTGGGGGTCAAAAGGGGCGGCCAAAGAAAATGCTAACTCATACAGACACATATATTTACACTTATACAACAACATACTATTTGTATTTGTTTACAAACAATGAAGGTCATATTGAACATTAACCAAAACGTAGCGAAAAAAGAACGAACGGAAAAAATAAACACCCACAAAAAAATAAAAAAAGAAACAATCATAAAAAACATATATAGAACGTGCTGCTGGTGGTGGTGTGTACTTGCAGTTATTGGCACGTCATAAAAATTATTTACATAGTAGCGTATGGTATGCCAGGACTTCCTGGCATAATGCACACAACCATCACCATCACCACCACCGCCGCTACCACCAGCTTACCGCCAATATTCGATACCGCTACTTTTATCATCATCATCATTATTGTTGTATAAATGTTTAAATGAACGATTGTATAAACAAATAATGAGTGTAATAGAGTTTCACTTAACACGAATTCTAGGTCACCTATTCAATGCAAATAGTCTTTACCCTTAGTCTATGAATATGTCTTTATGAATTCTTTATCCTTCCTTTGATATTCTATTTAGAATGAAGTCTGAAACTAGTGCCTTAGTATCTTCAATTCTTGAACATAGATTAAGTATGTCCTTATTTGAAACCCCTATTATGCCTTGGTGTGCTGATGTCTCCTTGCATATATATAAGATTTGACTTCTGAAAATAACGCCATCAGTATTTCCTTCATAGGACTCAAGTACACAATTTTAGGATTATTATCTCCAGTTTTTGACATAGGTTGATACATTTTCTCCATTGAAACTCCTGCTACATCCTGACATGCTGGTGTCTCCTTGTACTATATATAAGATATGCCCTCTGGGAATAACACTATATCCTTCAAAAGACTCGAGCACGTAATTTGAGATGACTATTTCTCTGGCACATTGTTATCTCCAATTATTGACATTAGTTAAAGTATTTTCTCCTCTGAATGTTCTATTACGTCCTGAGATGCGAGTGTCCCATTTTATATATAAGAATCGCCTTCTGGGAATAACACCGTAACTTTATCCTGAATAAGACTGAGGCACGTAATTTGAGGTGACTATTTTTCTGGCGCCGTATTATATCCAATTCTTTACATTAGTTAATTTATTTCCTTCTTTGAAACTCCTGTTACATCCTGATATTCTGGCATCTCTTTGTATATATAAGATTTGCCTTCTGGTAATAATATTTCCTTCAAAAGAATCGAACACGTAATTTCCAATTCTTGGCAGTAGTTAATGCGGGTATCTCCTTGTATATAAGTATATGAGATTCGCCTTCTGGGAATACCACCGTAACTTTATCCTTATTAAAACTGGAGCACGTAATTTTAGTTGACTTTGTCTTCCATAATTTTGGCATTGCTACACGCTATGCATTTCGATAGGGATAGGAGATCCTTTGCAGAGTTTCTC